>CM077085.1:195987679-196280332 GCA_039513925.1 Platanthera zijinensis | reverse complement strand
GGAAGTCGTCGTTGATGAGCACCTCCTTCCCATTCAACACAACCGTCACTACTCCTCTTCCTTCAACCAAGATCTTAGAAGCGTCGCCGAAACTCACCTCACCACCATTTGGTTCAAGGCTCGTAAACAGCTCCTTCTCTCCGCACTTGTGATTACTGGCTCCGGTGTCCAAGTACCATATCCCATTCTTTCCGCCTCTAGCCCCTTGGACGGTAAGGAACATCATCGGGTCGCCTCCCGTGTTGCTAGTCTCCGCATAATGGTTAGCATCTCCTCCTTCCTAGGATCCCAACAATCGTAGCTCATGTGCCCGAACTTGCCACAGTTGTAGCATTGAGTCTGGGACATGTCTCCTCTTCCTCCTCTGCCTTTACCTCTGCCTTGGTCTCTTCCCTAACCCCTGCCTTGGCCCCTTCCTTGGCTTCTTCCTCTTCCTCCTACGTCGTGTCTCCAACCCTGAGGTTGCTCCACCTCACGCTAGTTGTACTGATTCCTTCCAAAGTCTCTTCCACCTCTTCCTGCTCTACCTCTGCCTTGGTAGCCTCGGCCACGCTGGACTCTTCCTCTTCCCGAGCTTTCCCCAAAGTTCAACTGGGTCTGGAGTGCTTTCCAAGCAACTCGCTTCTTCATTATCCTGCTGCATTCTGTACTCATGAGCTTGTAATGAGCCTACAAGCTCGTCTACGGTCATCTGGGTGAGGTCCTTCGACTCCTCGATTGCCACCACCACGTGTCAGAACTTCCTTGACATGGCCCTCAGGAGCTTCTCCATGAGACTTACATCATCTATCGTCTCTCCATTTCTCTTCATCTCGTTTGTGAGCGTCCGCATACGGGTCACAAAGTCTCCGACCTTCCGTGGCCTGCATCCTCAACATTTCATACTCGCCCCGGAGGAACTGCAGCTTCACTTTCTTCGCCTTGTCTACTCCTTGCATGGAGCGTTGCAACACTTCCCATGCTTCTTTTTAGCTCAATGCCTTTGAGATCTTCTCAAATATGGCTTCATCCACTCCTTGGTATAACGTGAACAGTGCCTTCTTATCCTTCTTTTTAGCTTCCCTCAACGCCGTCTTCTGCGCGTTGGTCAATGCCGCTTCTGCTTCACCATCAGGCTCTTCATAGCCTTCCTCGACAACTTCCCATAGCTCCTTCGAGGCGAGCAACACCTTCATCTGGATACTCCAATTGTCGTAGTTGGTCTTCGTCAATTTGGGGACTTGCACCGGCATCGCTCCTCCTGTCTCCATTTCTTCTCTACTTCAAACCTCCCGAGTCACCGTAAAGGTTTGCCAACCTCCCTCTCATACCATTTGTTGGAAACGTAGTATGGGACTTCTCCTCTTCTACTTCTGAACACTTCAACACTTCAGCTCCAAACACCAATTCTCGTCCACCCAGTAAAATAAACTGGCGAGTTCCTTTGCTGCGAGAACAACCCGGCCAAGACAACTTCCACTTCACTTCACTCTGGATTGACACTTCTCCTCACACACCATAAACAAAACCGGCCGGCTACGCAATATGCGAGAACACCACTTGCGAGACTTCCACAAAACCAGCGACTAGGCTGCAGCTTCACGACGAGCTCAACCTCTCAGCGAGCTCCAGCATCGAACACGCACCGGCGAGACCTTCAACTCGCTGCGGCGGCGAGTTGTTCCTCCACACCGCCGAGATCAACTACTGCCGAACAGCTACCTCCGACGAGATCGTCTTCCCGACTAGTTCTACCTGCGAGCTGCTACCTCCGGCGAGCTCACGCACACTCGGCGAGATCTTTCTCGCGGCAATTAGTGTTCCAGGCGAGATAGACAAAACTTCTTCCCGCCTAGACTAGGTCCTATTACTGCTGCAGCAAAAATAAAAACAAAAACCTACAATGCTTGGCTAGAGTAGTGCTGCGGCACTTTGGAGAGAGAGAAAAAAAATTGTTTTAACCTTCAACTTTTCTCCACTCAAAATGTACACAGGACTTGCCTTTATATAGGCTAACCAACCCAATCGGAAAATGACACATGACACCTATAGTAAATGCCACTCCCAACTAACACCCTCTCTCTTCCGCCATAACCAAATAAACACATAAAAACATTAAAATAAATGCGGTTGACCCCGGGTCAACAAAGCAAAACAAATCCCAACAGATATGTCCCCTCTCAATATAATATCAGGATCTTCTCCATTTCTGACGAAATGGAGGGGATCCATTTCACGGTTCAGATTGAATGGGTGAGAATCTAATGACTTCAATTTTTCTAATCTTTTATATTTTCTTGTTAAGCAAAAATATGATAACCTTTAGATGTATTACAGTTTTTCTCAACCGTCAGATTTTAAAATGGATCCCCTCCATTTCATTACAAATGGAGAGGATCCGGATCCCTCAATATAACCTAGCTACCATCCACTTTGCTTGTAAACGGGTTCCCTTTGCATGTCCGACTTCAAGCAGTTCTCGCTTTTTGAATCCCCTTTCCTTTCTCAACAGGGTTGGCTTTGGTTGTGGCTTTGGCTACTCCGACACTGCCTGGCGAGAATGCTATTATCTTCCTCACCCCTCTCTTCTACTAAATATAGCATTTCTAAGAAAAAAATGTTTAAATATGAGGACATTAAATTACAAAGGGTAATTTTTCTTGATGAAATTAAGTCATACCTTAATTTTATTCTGCCTTGTAATCAACAACATTTTGAAATTTTGATGGAACCTTGTAGTGTTCATAACTACAACAGACAAAGAGCAGGGCAACTGAGTCCGGGGAGGCCGAGAAAAATATGGAAGTAGGAAGAAGAAGCAAAGGTAAAACTCTTAATCAGATTTTTCATTCCACTTTCAGTCATTTACATGCGCATATATAGCCTTTGACTATTACATGTGCGTTACTTGGTAACAACAATAAAAATAGAAAATATTTCCAGTCGATGGATCATTGAGGACATTATCCGTCTTTGACCGTTGGATGTGCATGTGCTTACCTTAGGCTATTGCATGTGTATACTCCTTACATTGCGCTCATCTTACGTCCTCGTCGTTTACTCCTTTTCCATTTTAATGAAAACTGATTGGTCTGCTTCCATAATATTGAGTTTCTGAAATGCCACTGTAATCATTACAATTTGAATGCTGCGGTTGCCCAAGAAGTTTCGTTCTCGGATTATAGTTGGAAGATGACGTCATTCTCCCTAAAGCAATGGCTTACTGTAGATGAAAGTGATGGCCTTGATCACCTCAGGTTGGTGAGATCCTCGTTCGTCATTGAATTCTATCGAAGTTGTAGTTCTTTGAGGTAGTATTTGATACTACGAAAACACAAGGTCTTACATGCACAATATGATATGGGCTAGTTGTATCAAGATCTAAATCGAGACAAGATTGTAGTGGATGTAGACTAGATTCCTCGAGATGATTTTAAATAAATAAATTTGAATTTTCTTTAAATCTTGTAGCGCTACCGTGATGTTCTCGAGCAAATGGCAAGCAACAATCAACCTCAGTTTCATAAACATGTCTATGGGCCTAAGCAATCAGAAATATTTAGCAAACATGAAGTAATTCTTCCACGAGGACAAGAGCAGAAAATACGAGCATGTGTAAATTAACGACAAACAGATAATAAGATTATTAAGGCAAGCATGCTCTGAATTTTAATAATCAAATAAAATAAACATATTATTATTCTAGCATATCCCGAGCGGAGAACAGCGGTAGATATACCTCTAGATGGAAAATAGAATCAACTGTATTCAGATGGCAAATGGACGGAACCAGGTGAGAAGTGGATGGGTTCAACCAGAGGGTTGATCGGGTTCAGTTGGGGCCAACTTTTGAGGCTCGGGTCAGCCTGGGAGTGGTCGAAGTGGGCGGAGGAGGGGAGCGGTCTGTTCGCCGGAGCCTACGGAGGCTGGCGGCGAGGAAACTGACGGCGGCGGCGAGGAAACTGACGGCGACGGCGGCAGTGCAGGAAGGGGAAGATCTCGGGGCTGGTAGATCCGATGGAGGCAACACCGCAAATCTTAGAAGTCAGGTGAGGAGGGTTTGCCAAAACCCTAGGAAGTTGGCGGCAGCTTTGGCAAACCAAGGCAAAACGAGGGCGGTGGCTGGAATCAAAACTTGGACTGGCGACGCGTGAGGGAGGAAGGAGGCGGGATGGCAGGCTGGACTTTTGGGAAACATAGATTAATTTCTCCGTTCCTAAATGTTGTCCACGCTACCTTTGGAATCGACAACTATTCCTTTTATAAAGAGAGGAAATTTTCTTGGCTAAGGAAGGGCCGACTGCTTTTAGGGTTTTAGGGAAATAAAATATCTAACGGTCCGTTTGTTTCAACGACATTGATATTAAAGTATTGGCTTTAAGAAAATGAAAGTCATTTCCGCTGTTTGTATCAACAATTGTAGAGTGGAATTGGCTTTCTGACAGAAAGTCGTAGATATTCACACAAAACTAAAAACTCATTGGTTCAATGTCTATCTCCAGGTGCGGATATTGAGATTGCTAACATCAGATTTTCAAAAAAGAGTAATTTTTTCTGCATAAATGCGAATTTTTTGGACAGGCATGAATTTTTCGGCCAAACATGGACTTTTTTTGCACGAACGCGCTCTTTGGCAGGAAAGCATTTTTTTCGCCATGACGTATTTTTCTCGCCCGGACGCGCTTTTTTCGCCCGGGCGGGCTTTTTTCGATGGACGGCGTTTTTTCGTCCGGGCGCGATATATTCGGACCAGACGCAATTTTGTTCGCCGTGGACGATTTCTTCGCCCTGACACGTTTATTCGCGCGGGACGTGATTTTTTCGCCCGGATGAGATTTATTTCGCCGGACGCTATTTTTTTCGCTCGGGACGCGAATTTTTCGCGCGGCGCGATTTTTCTCGCCCACGGGCGCGATTTTTTCGCACGGGCGCGATTTTTTCGCCCGGGCGCGATTTTTTCGCCCGGGCGCGATTTTTTCGGCCCGGGCGCGTTTTTTTTCGCCCAGAAGTGATTTTTTCGCCAGGGCGCGATTTTTCCGCTCGGGCGCGAATTTTCCGCCCGGGCGCGATTTTTTCACCCTGACAAAAAATGACGTTGGGTACATTAAAATTGTTTGATATGAATCTTTCATTGAAAAATGGGAAGAAGAAAACCCCGTTCGAAAATCGGGTCAGAGAAAAAAAAATTGTGTCGGGCGAAAAATCCTGTCCAGGCGAAAAAAATTGCGTCCCGGCGAAAAAGTCGTGTCGGGCGAAAAAATCGCGTCCGGGATTAAAAGTCGCGTCCGAGCGAAAAAGTAGTGCCGGAGTGAAAAATTTGAGTTCGGACTGAAAAATCGCGTTCGTGCGAAAAAATCGCGTCTCGGCGAAAAAATCGCGTTCGGACGAAATATTTTGCGTTCGGGCCGAAAAATTTAAGTCTGAGGAAAAACATCGCGTCATGACGAAAAAAATCGTGTCCGGCCGATAAAATTGATGTCGGGCAAAAAATCCGCGTTTGTTATTTTTAATTGAGAGCATTGACCAATGTCAATTCCTATGATTGAAAATCTTTCTGCAAACGAACAATAAAAAGTTATTAATGTCAATTCCTATTACAGAAAGTCATCATGCGTCCGAACAAAAGAATTAGATTTAAACTCAATGTCATTTCCCATGTGTATTGATATTGGATTAAAAGCCAATACTTCAATATCAATGTCGTTGAAACGAACAGACCCTTAAAGATAATGCTTTTACGTTCTTTTGAAATAAGAAATGAAATTTTACTAAAGTAGAAATATTTCTTTCCAATTTTCATGCTAATTAATTTTAAAGGTGGATTTTTGATTTTATTTTCAATATTTCCTAAAATAAAATATGCTTAATTAGTTTTGAGTGATTGCCTTAATTAACCTATTACCTAATTTGACAGATCTTTTATTTAAGGTCTTTGTTACGGATCTCAACGACGACGAGCACAAATGACAAGTCTACACGCCCCGGTCGCGTATATCACAGGGACCCACCGAGACCGCGAAGGATAATTAATAATTATTATGTTCTATGTTTGGCTATCACACTTTTAGTAATTTGTTGTTTTCCCTAATTTCAGTTTTCATATTGTATTCGCCCTCGCTCTATAAGAGGGCGCATGAAACTTGTATTTGGTATCTCGGATGAATGAATGTTTTCTCTCTTCCTCTAAATCTCTAACCCTAACCCCTCTCTCTACCCACCCTCTCTTACTCTCTCTCACTCTCCCTCTTCTTGATTCAGACCTCCGCCCACCCCTCTTACCCAGGAACGCAACAAAGTGGTCCGACCTGCCCGTCCGCCTGCCACCACAGGCCGCCGAAGTTCCAGCACCCGCCGAAGCCCGCACCGCAACGCTTCCAGCCCTCGCGCGTTCTGTGTCGTCCCACGTTGCCGCCGCACCGTACTTCCATGTTGTGCCCAACAGCAGCCCGCGCAGCTGTCCTGCACCGGCCATGTAAGACCCCCATTTTTTTTCATTAAAACACTGGGGTCTTAGGCCCAGAACCGCCGCTTTGCGGTGACACCTTCGCACCCGGAAAGGTCATCACTACAAAACTTCAATCCTGCCGGCCAAATCGATCACAACTGTATCAAAATAATAAGCAAGTCCACAGAAAATCACATATGTAAAGTAAATAATCTCCACGAAGGGAGTGTCCACAGATATAATATATAACTGAATCTTGGGCTTATGCCAAGTACATCAAGTCCTCACTACATATCTCTCATCGCGGAAGCAAACTAATATAACTACTAACGATCAGGACTCACAGTCCCTGCCGTCTGAACTCCGGTATTAGACTGTCCGATCTCCAAGCGTGCCAACCTCCGGGGATGCTCCTCCATGCTGGGCTCCATAGTCTCCTAAAATGATGTGGTTCGAAAACTGTTAGTCTAAAATACTAAGCCCTATCATCCCCCGCCCTTCCCCCATTACTCCTAGGCACCGAGCGGGGAGAAGGAAAATGGAGGACATGATAGTGGAGAATAATAAATAAGCAGATGACAGTGGAACTAATCTAGCAGTTCTAAAGTATATAAGACAGTAATAAAGGTATGAAAACCCGAATAAGAACGTAACCTTAACTTATATAAAAATACATAAGCTAAGAGATCTTTTGCAGGGCTCCTATCGTTCTAAAAAGTCTCATACCGATTTATACGATAGAGTGTCGTTTTTCAGCAAGCATAAATATGTAATACTGAATGAAAACCTTAACTTATAAGCACGCTCGAACGAACTTATAAATCAAGGGGTCGTTTTGTAGGGCTCCTATCGTATAAAAAGTCTTATACCAATTTATACGATAGGGTGTCGGTTTTTCAGCAAACATAAATATGTAATACTAAATGAAAACCTTAACTTATAAGCACGTTCGCACGAACTTATAAACCAAGGGGTCGTTTTGTAGGGCCTATTGTATAAAACGTCTCATACCACTTATACAATAGGTGTCGGGTTATATGCAATGATTATGCTATGAAATACAATTATGCCATGATGTGAACATGCAAGTGCAACTCACCCACTCGACTCTGTCTACACAGACCTTTAGTTCCCCCTTCTAAAGCCGAACCTCCCAGGATACCTCCGTAGTGGCAAACAGAAGCGGTGGGTTGGGCCTCGCCCACCTCTAAACCGGTAATAACACTACCAGTCAGACCTATCGTACGCCTCAACGCTGGTGCACTAAGTGGAGCTTCTGCTTACTCTTGCCGGCTGGCGCACCGGACTTTATTTGGCCAAGTGTTAAACCACACTCGCCGAGTCAACGTGTTGGCGTCGGTGCATCGACCCTCCAATACTGAAGATCCACCACCTTATACTTTATGCACATGCAACCTTATGTATCAGCTACCGAGCCAAAGATCCTTGGACCATCCCGTCCGTCATAAGCAACAACCGAGCCAAAGCTCGTTGGGCCAACCTGCCCATCACAAACCATTACCGAGCCAAAGCTCGTCGGGCTATCCTGCCCATCACTAAAACCACTAGCTTACTGCCCGAGTGACCCTACCTATCTCCCCGAGACATCAAGGTGTGAGAAGGTGAAACCCTAGATTTACTAGTTACTCTTGCATTTCAGTTTTGCCTATGATTTAGGTTTAGCCCAGTACTGCCCAAGGTATTCCCCGTGAAGGGCTCTCGAGGGCACTAGGAGCTACGATGGGCTGAAGCCCAAAGCTCCCTTTCGCAAGACACTTATTCTTATTGGTTAATACCAACTCCTAGTCCTTTAACTATTGCATTGGATCTAACCCTAGTATTTTTGACACTTCCTCTCTACGGGAAAGACGATCTTTCATCGATCCCGAGCACCATCTAACATTAGCCAATCCAACCCTCCGCTCATCCAACTTCAAAGGATGAACTCATTTTTATTTATCCAAACCAACAAACCACTAATCCCGATTCATGTGCCCAAATTTATATTCCAACAAAGTTTCTGCAGTTTTTACTATATGTAGGCCACTAAGGCTACATGGCATATTAAACGGGAGATACATCAAATAATCACTCAGTACTCCTATAATAATTATTGTAGGGCTATTATGACCTTAGATGCCTTAATCCAGAGATTCACAATTTTCCTATTTATCTGATAATTTATTTAATTATTCTAGTAGCCAAAAATTCCAAGATTGAACATGAAGTACCAATTTCAGATAAAATAATTTTCCACCAAATTTATGTTATATGCAATATGAATGTTTAACTTACAATCCAAGGTATCTCAATTTTTTCAGCAAGGTTTAGGCCCCTAATTTACATTTTTAATTTTTAATATATCCCATAATAAATCATTTAAAGAGATAAGCACAACAATATTACTTTCAAAAATTCAGAGAAAATTCAAGGATGATTGTAAGGGCATATAAATGCTCTAGGTCAAGTTTCATAATTTATTAACAAGTAATGAGCTTTAAGCAAATTATTGAATAATTTTCCAAGTAAATGAGCTTGTGAAGTAGGTACTACTAAAATGTATCCAAAAATTCTAATAAAATTCAAACATGACCAAGAAGGTTTAGAACTCCCTCTGCCAAATTTTCATGACCTTCCAATGGGCAGTGGGATTATAATGACCAAATGATTAATTAAGGCAATCCCATGAATTACAAAGGAAGTGTTAAGATTATTGTTCCAAAATTCCCAATTAAATTATTAGATGTTTAATATATCTTTATGACCACACTACCCAATTCTCATTATAGTTCAAAGAGTTTTACTAACATATTCTAGCACTATAATATTTGTGTCCAAAACTAGGGTTAGGATTTTGTGGGGCCTACCCTTTCTCAAATCCCCTAATATTTTCACCAGAGGGTTTTAACTACCCTAGCACCCCCCTACCAAATTTCAAGTTCATTCAAGGTCTTTTGGCCTCATGTTCTTCACAAGGCACAAAAGTCCTTCTTTAGGGTTTGGTCTTAGATCTTAGGAAAAATTTATTCCAATCTACCCTATCTTCCATGTGGAGGTGCTAAAATCCATGCCAAGTCAGTGGTAAAAATCTCAGCCTCTGTTGAGGTGATTTGACCATCCAAAGCCAAAGTACACTTTTTGCTTAAGAACCCTTCATTAAGGTAGAATTAGGGTTAGGTCATTGCCTATCCAAAACACCACCAAATGAGGTGAAATTTTGTACAGAGCCATACCCTGATGCCAGGGACTACTCACGAAAATTTGGTAGGGTTTGGAGGTCATTAGCCCACTTAATTAAAATACCATAGCATTATTAAATAAAAATAAAAACCTTAGGCAAAGTATCTCCAAAAATTCCCATTTTTGATAGACCCTAGGTATGGATAAGGTAGACCCCCTGCCCAAATTTTAGGTCATTTGGATAAGGGATGAAGAGTCGACACCCATTTTAATATCAGGATAGCCCTAGGTATAGATCCCACCAAAATGGGTGTTTTGGTCAAACCACTTACTCATATGGGTTCAAATAAATTTTAAATTAAACTAGACTTCACTGGCTACAACTTTCATGTTGACCATTTTCTCATAAAGAGCATCTAAGTATTTTTCATTAATTTTCTAAGGTGACTGTTATCATATTACAAAAAACTCATTTAAAAGAAAATGATTTAATAACTAGCACAGATCTTGAAGCAAGATCTGACGGATGCTGAATCGTCTTCTTCCTCCAGCCAAAGGCCATGATTGGCCGAACTTGGAGCTTAATCGAAGACATTTTCCCGGCCACCCAGCCACCTCCCCGGCCGGCCACCACCGCCACCACCTCCGTTGAGGTGGGGGCTATCGCCGGGTGGAGGCACGACCGTCGGAGGGGTGTTTTCCGGCGAACCCGACCACCCATTTTTTTTTCTTGGAAAAACCATGGAAAGCTTCACCTGATCGGGTTCAGCTGAGCCCGGTTCTCAACCTAAAAGACTCCTAAGATCTACCCATAGAAGAAGGAGTAGAGGATGACCTGTGTGGGTGGCTGTAGCCTTGCCGATCGCCGGATTGTCATGGTGGTGGTGCTGGTAGTGGTCGGATTTTTGCAACAGCACAGTGAAATTCCTTGGCTCCTTCATGTAATGGGTGGAACTAAATCCCTGGAGTCCAGTGAAGCTGTTAAGGAAGAGAGTTGGTGCTTTGGGTGGGTGTAGGCTGCATTGCCATTAATTGCCCCTTAGTCAAAAAATTAAGCCATGGTAGGTGGGGGATGAAGCATGGCTCAAGCGAGTCAAAGAACAGCTGGCTGTACTCCCCTTATCCTAGTGAGTTGAATGGGGGTGGTTGGGGAAGGGAAAGATGAGCCCAAAGTATTTTCTCATTACTCCCCCTCTCTTTCTCTCTCTTAGTTGCTGCCATGGCCGGGAAAGCCCTTGGCCTTCTCCTAACTGACCCGAGGAGGTGATTCTAGCAAGAGAGTGGGCCCTTGGCCTTCTCCAAACTGGTCGAAGGAGGTGATTCTAGCAAGAGAGTGGGCCCTTGGCCTCCCAGGCCATGCATGACATAAACTCCTCACTTTCTCTCTCGTCATTAACAAGGAATAGTGCTGACACGGGCATGTCGATTGGTGACACGGGTGTGTCAGAATTGATACGGGTGTGTTATTGTTTAAAATGAGTCTTAATAAAAGAACCGGGGCTTATTAATTTAGTTTGGCACAATTCCTGAGAAGATCCGGTTCAGCCGAACCAGCAAACAGGCTGAAATTTGCCAGAAATTTTCCAAGTACAATGGCGTTGAGTGAGCTCAGCTCACTCAATGCCATTCAATCTATGGCGTTGAGTGAGCTCAGCTCACTCAATGCCATTCAATCTATGGCGTTGAGTGAGCTCAGCTCACTCAATGCCATATAGTTTATGGAAATCGGCGTTAAGTGAGCAGCTGAGCTCACTCGACGCCATTCAGTCTATGGCGTTGAGTGAGCTCAGCTCAATCAACGCCATTCAGTCTATGACAAGACGGCGTTGAGTGATCTGAGCTCACTCGACACCATTCAGTCTATGGCGTTGAGTGAGCTCAGCTCACTCAACGCCATTGAGTCTATGGCGTTGAGTGAGCTCAGCTCACTCAACGCCATACCTTATATGGCAAGACGGCGTTGAGTGAGCTCACTCGACACCATTCAGTCTATGGCATTGAGTGAGCTCATCTCACTCAACGCCATACAGTCTATGGCGTTGAGTGAGCTCAGCTCACTCAACGCCATATAGTCTATGGCAATATGACGTTGAGTGAGACGCCATTCAGTCTATGGCGTTGAGTGAGATCAGCTCACTCAACGCCATACCGTATATGGCAAGCCGACGTTGAGTGCAGTCAGCGCACTCAACGCCATTCAGCCTATGGCGCTGAGTGCACTCCACACACTCAACGCTCGAGCCCAAACCCTGTCCGAGTAGATACCTGTTCTACTCGCCGAGTCTTGTCGACTCACTTGATGTTTCCCGGACTTAAGTCATCTTGGCCTCTTTTTGGTTGACCCCAATGGGTCTATAGTGATATATTGGCCTCCCTTTGGGTAAGAGGTGTCATGATAGGATCATGGAACCAAGTTAAACCCTAAAGTCATGCCTAGGATTGTACATGGGATTCTACTACTTGCAGACCAAGGTAATTTTTACCTTGAGCTTTGTCCACTTGGTCTTCCTTGGGTTTTCTAGGGTTTTGTCATGACTTAGTCATGACAAAACAATCCTAGGGGTCTAGTTTTTTGAGGGATGTTACAAATCCCAATATATAAACAAAAAATTTCGTCCTCGAAATTCTAGTTAAGCCCACGGGGTTTCAAATAGGAAAAATAAATTGTAACATCCCGAGAAGTTGTGAGTAATACCTTACTGAAAAGCTCTGGGTACCTCTATCGCATAAAGTCCTGAGGCTCCCATGTGTGCTCCTCTCGCCCATGATTCCTCCACAGGACCTTGACCATTGGATCCTTTTTGCGGCGTAAGACTCGTATTCCCTTGTCGTCAATCCGGACCGGTTCCAGGTGAACTGACCGATCAGATGCTACCAGCCCATCTGTGGCCGTAATCTGCTACTTCGGTCGTAGTAGAGCCCTCCTAAGCGAGGATACGTGGAACACATCATGCAGACCCACCAGCTCCGGTGGCAGCTCCAGCCTGTATGCTAAGGGACCGATCCGCTCCAAGATCCGATAAGGCCCCATATATCTTGGGTTGAGCTTCTTCTTCCGACCAAGCACTAGTGAAACTCCATGCATTGGTCGGATCTTCGAGAATACCCGGTTCCCCATCTGAAACTCCACCTGACGATACCGAGCATCATAATACTTAGCTTTTCTGCTCTGTGCCTCTAGCATCTTGTCTCGTATCAATCTCACCTGAGCCTCAGTGTCCTCAACAAACTCTGAGCCCAAAATTTCCGGATCCTCGTCCTGTACACATGACCGTGGAGTCCTACACCTTCATCCATATAGGGCCTTATAAGGAGCCATCCGTATGCTGGACTGGTAGCTGTTATTATATGAGAACTCGAGCAGCGGCAACAACTTCTCCCAAGGTTCTCCGCAGTCGAGAATGCATAGTTGCAGCAGATCTTCCAAAGTCCGATTGGTGCGTTCCGTCTGCCCATCGGTTTGGGGGTGAAAGGCTGTACTGAATGTTAGCCGAGTACCTGAGTAAGTCTGCACATATCTCCACTCCCTGTACGAAACCGTCCATCCCGATCCGATACAATCGTCCTGGGTACGCCATGATAGCGGACGAATTTCTCCACGAACTTCCGAACTTGTAAACCAACCGAGTCATCCTTCATAATCGGGATAAATCTGGTTACTTTCGTCAGCCGATCGACAATTACCCAGATCGAATCATTCCTTGTCTGTGATCGGGGAAGCCCATGTATGAAATCCATGGCTATATCTTCAAACTTCCATTCCAGCACTGGAAGTTGTTGTAGTAATCCGGCTGGATTCTTGCAATCCGCCTTTACGAGTTGGCAAGCCTCGCAATGCGTCACAAAATACGTAATGTCCTTCTTCATTCCTGGCCAGTACATCATTCTCTTTCAAGTCCATTGTCATCTTGGTGATCCCCGGATGTACTGAGTATCTGCTATAGTGAGCCTCTGCCATGATGTCCTCCCGAATCTGGCCTCCTGTCGGTATATAAACCCTGCCTCGAAAACATAGTAGTCTGTCTCTCAACGAGTAATCCCCTGTCGTGCCTTCCTCCAAGGCACTAAATATCGGTTCTGCCCTCGCATCCAGCCTCTGTCCGTCCCTGATGCGATTCCAAATATCTTCGGTGGCAACCATCGATCCTAGATACTCCTTATATAATTCTGGATCGTCCTCGGACACTAACGATATCTGCATCTCCTTAAACGTTTTTACCAACTATAAGTCCATCAGATGTGGGCCTGCTCTTGATGTATTCGCTCTCCGGCTCAAAGCGTCTGCCAGCACGTTTGCCTTTCTGGGATGGTAATGCATGGTGTACTGGTAGTCTGATAGAAACTCCACCCAGTGTCTTTGCTTGATGTTCAGCTCCTTCTGTGTGTCCACATACTTTAGATTTTTTTGATCTGAGAATATGTCGCAGTGCGCACCATATAAATAGTGTCGCCAGATCTTTAGCCCAAAAACAACTGCCCCCATCTCCAAATCGTGCACCGGGTAATTCTGCTCATGTTTCTTCAGTTGACGGGAAGCATAGGCTATTACGTGTCCGTTCTGCATCACAATAACACCCATCCCCTGATAGGAAGCATCCGTATACACCTGGAATCCTTCCTTCCCTGATAGAAGAGCAAGGATGGGAGCCGAGGTAAGTCGGCCCTTCAGCTCCAGAAAGGCAGACTCGCATCATGGCGACCAAACGAAAGGAGACTCCTCCTTCGTCAGAGATGTGAGAGGGAGAGCAATCCGAGAGAACCCTTCTACGAACTTCCTGTAATAACCGGCAAGTCCTAAGAAACTCCGAACATCCGTGGCCGTCTTCAGCGGTGGCCAATACCGTACTGCTTGGATTTCGCCGGATCTACCGCCAAACCCGTTCCACTGATAATATGGCCCAAAAATGCCACCTATTTTAGCCAAAACTGGAACTTGCTAAACTTAGCATACATCTTATGCTCTTGAAGCTTCTCTAAAGTCAAAGACTGATGTCTCGCATGCTCCTCTTCAGTCCTTGAGTAGATAAGGATGTTGTCAATGAATACGAGTACGAAGACATCCAGATATTCCTCGAACACCCGGTTCATCAAGGTCATGCACGCGGAGGGTGCATTCGTGAGCCCGAAAGGCATCACGGTAAACTCGTACAACCCGTATCTACTACTGAAGGCCGTCTTCGGGATGTCTTCCTCCTGAATGCATAGCTGGTAGAATCCCGACCTCAGGTCCAGCTTGGAAAACCAATGAGCTCCCTCCAGTTGGTCAAATAGTTCGTCTATCCTTGACAAGGGATACGTATTCCGGACCGTCAGCCTGTTCAGTGCCCGGTAATCGATACACAACCGAAGTGTCCCGTCCTTCTTCTTAACGAACAAGACCGGGGCTCCCCATGGCGAAAAGCTTGGTCGGACAAATCCGGCCTCCACTAGTTCCTGGAACAGGCTTCAAAACTCCGTCAGCTCTTTCGGGGCCATCCGGTAAGGGGATCTAGATGCCGGCTTAGCCCCCGACACTAACTGTATCCGGAAATCCTGCTCTCGGTGCGAGGGTAGCCCTGGAAGCTTCTATGGGAATATGCCGCCAAAATCTCGCACCACCGGGATATCCGAGATGGAACCCTTGGCCTCAGCCATTTCAAATAGCACCTCATAGACTTCCTACCCCTGCAAGTGGGCCTTGACGGCCTGCACGGATGACAACAAGAGAGGGGGAATAGATCTAATACCTTCGATGATGATGTAGGAATCCCCATGCCTCACAGTAATTCTCTTGGACATGCAGTCAATCTGAGCATGGTTCCAGTGCAACCATATCATTCCCAGTATCAAATGAAAGACTGGCATCTTCATGATCGTCACTGGTGCATCAAATATCTTTCCGCCGATCTCCGTCTCCATGTTGAAGTGGGCAGAGGTGAACAGCTCTGATCCGTTGGGTAATCATATCCTCATCATCAAACCCATGAATCGCTCCACGCCTTCCAACCCTTCATCGAAGTTCTCCGATACGAATGAGTGCGAAGCACCCATATCGAACAACGTATAAGTGGGCTTGCTGCTGATGAAAACTATGTCTGGGGGGGGGGGGAGTTAAATGTCTTAGAATTTTGTTATGGTTTTCTTTCCTAGATTATCAATTCTATATCCATAAATTTTAGTGTTTCGGAAGAAAACTTAAAACTTCCTGGCCTACCTGCGATCACTTGCTCTGGGTTCCGGGGTTGAGCCAGATCCAGTGCATAAACTTGCTCCCTGTCCTGCCTGCGATCTGCACCCTGGTATTCACGTCCTCGGCCACATCGTCGCCCTCTAAACTGCTGAGCATGCGGGGCAGCCTGTGGTGCTGGTAGAGGTGCTCCCCTCATGGGGTAGTTCCTCCGGATATGCCCTATCTGATGGCAGTTGTACCACTCCGGCGGGGGAAATGCCATACCCCCGAGTCTCGGTGCCTCCCGCATCTGAAGAGTTTGAGGAGCCACTAACACCGTCTCCCTCGGCTCCTGCCTCACCTCCTGACGAGGTTGGTCCTCTGCTCTTCTTCCCTCTCTCCCATTAGTGATGCGGCCCTGCCGCTGATCATTCCTGGCTCCCCGACCCTGGTCCTCCATTGGCCTCTTCCAACCCCGAGTCGTGTGCCAATCAGCCTCAATCCTCTTGGTCATCTCTAACATCCGAGGTATAGGCCCGTCATATACGAATAAAAGGGCCTCCCTCAACTCCTCCCGCATGCCCTTATAGAACCTCTTGGTGTATCCCGCCTCATCCAGCTTATAGGAGTCCGCAAACCGGGCTAAATGGTTGAACTCCTGGTGGTATTCTACCACTTTCTTGTTGCCCTGCTTCAACTGCAGGTACCTGTCCTCCAGCTCATCCCTAGCCGACTGTGGAACAAAATGCTTCTGTAATGCGGCCCTGAACTCCTCCCAAGTAATTTCTGCAACCTCCATTTCCGCAAAAGTCGTATCCAGTGACGTCTTCCACCATCTCTTGGCATGAGACTCCAAGCAATAGACCACCAATGACACCCTCACCTCCCAGGGGCACCGTATCCTGTTCAACATCTCGTATATAATGTCCAACCACTCCTCCGTCCGAACAGCTGACTCTGTCCCTAAATAGGATGGGGGGAGAGAGACCTCGGAATATGCTCAACCAATTGGTCCCCGGGTTTGACTGCGGAGCCGGAACTTGTTGGGCCCTGAAAGCTTCCAGAATAGCTGTCAGAGTCTACCCCATCTCCGACTGTAGGAATGGAGTGGGGACCGGGGGAGATGGTGCAACATTCGGAGTCTGCTAGACTCCGCCCTGTGGTGTAGGTTGTGCTGGGGGCTGCATAACATGAACCAATAGTAAATAATTGATTCAAACCTAGTTAACAATGAACAATTTACATGTGATCCCCCTTATGGGCACACCACTGCTTCCGCTGCTTAGTTTGTCCCCAAACTAAACTCGCGCGGGGGTAACCAAGGGGTTGTGGACTGCTACTTTTCGATCGAGGTTTCCTCTGATACCACTTGTAAGACCCCCATTTTTTTCTTTAAAACACCGGGGGTCTTAGGCCCAGAACCGCCGCTTTGTGGTGACACCTTCGCACCCAGGAAGGTCATCACTACAAAACGTCGATCCTGCCGGCCAAATCGATCACAACTGTAGCAAAATAATAAGCAAGTCCACAGAAATCACATATGTAAAGTAAATAATCTCCACGAAGGGAGTGTCCACAGATATAATATATAACTGAATCTTGGGCTTATGCCCGGTACATAAAGTCCTCACTACATATCTCTCATCGCGGAAGCAAACTAATATAACTACTAGTGATCAGGACTCACAGTCCCTGCCATCTGAACTCTGGTACTAGACTGCCCGATTTCCAAGCGTGCCGACCTCCGGGGCTGCTCCTCCATGCTGGGCTCTATGGTCCCCTAAAATGTTGTGGTTCGAAAACCGTTAGTCTAAAAGACTAAGCCCTGTCATCCCCCGCCCCTTCCCCCATGGCTCCTAGGCACCGAGCGGGGAGAAGGAAAGGGGAGGACATGATAGTGGAGAATAACAAATAAGCAGATGGCGACAGAACTAATCGAGCAGTTCTAAAGTATATAAGACAGTAATAGAGGTATAAAAACCCGAATAAGAACGTAACCTTAACTTATATAAAAATACATAAGCTAAGGGATCTTTTGCAGGGCTCCTATTGTATAAAACGTCCCATATCGATTAATACGATAGGGTGTCGGTTTTTCAACAAGCATAAATATGTAATACTGAATGAAAACCTTAACTTATAAGCACGCTCGCAAGAACTTATAAACTAAGGGGTCGTTTTGCAGGGCTCCTATCGTATAAAAAGTCCTGTACAACCCCATATTCGCTGGGTAGGACCCAGACGACCAAGACTTTAGTGGCCAGGGTTGGGCTAGTCACGGGTTAGCCCTGGGACAGACTGGCAGAGTTCTCACCCATTAGTAGGCGAGATCGTTCGCGCCGGGACTCGGGTATTTAGGTCAGCTTTAGGCTTCCGCATTCGGGCGAGAGGGCGCTGAGTGAGCTTCACTCACTCAACGCCGTGATTAGCAGTAAAGGCGTAGAGTGAGCTTCACCCACTCAGCACCTCGTCCAACGGCAGTTACGTCAAGACCACCGAGAGCGAGAACCCTATGGGCGGGAGATCCCGCCAAGGTGAGCCCAGCTAAGGCTCAGCGAGAGCCTTCTCACCCAGGGTTCTCGCCAAGCATGTCCAGGTGGTGGGGCCCGGCGCCCAGGAGAAGATTATTTTATTATCCCCAATTAAAATTACCTATCTGCCCCCGGGTGGACAGCGGGATTTGGCTATTGGCAGACCCATCAGGGGTATTTCAGTATTTTCGGGTCGGGGGAAGACTATAAATAGACCCATAAGGGCTCTTTGGAAAGCAGGCTTTCATTATTCTCCAATTCCAGTGCTTTCTGAAGAGCTCCCAGCCCAGCATTCGGCTTTGGAGGGGAAGCTCTCAGGGATCTTCCGGGTGTGAGGTGGGACCTCCCTGCTGAGGCTTTGGGTCAGTCTTAGGACCTGAGCAGCCAGTCAAGGGTCAAGGCTTGAGAGAAGTAGGCGTCGGCTGCGCCTTGGTTCGTGAACATTCGTTGAGGTCATTTTTGGCTTCAACAGTTCTGGTGCGATGAGCGTGGAGGCGGTCGGTGCAAGAAAACCTTGAGTTGAGTCCCATGGCAGGAGGTGAAGGTGAAAGATATAGTACGGGAGGATCCCCCACCCAGGGAGAGGAAGCGACAAGAAAAATGTTAGAAGACTTAAGGCGAGAGGTCTTGCAGATGATCAGCTTGGCCTTCTCGGCAAGGAACGAGTGGGAGATGCCGTAGGTTCTAGTGGAGGGCGTTCTGCTGTTAGGCGAGAACGCCCCAGGGCAGCGCCTCGGGAAGGAAGTCCCGGTGGAGGCAGGCGAGAGGGATGTGGCAGCACGAGAGCTCTTCCCAGGCCAGCGCCCCAGAAAGGAAGTTCCGGTGGACCTGGGTGAGAGGGAGGCGACAGTGCGGGAGATTTTCCCCGAACACGGTCTCGCGGATCGGTCCAGCCAGCCGAGGTTGCGGGACGTTCCCTCTCGCCAGGCAGGAGGCGAGACCCCTTTCAGCGAACTCATCATCTTAGCTCCAATGCCGGAGGGGTTCCGGGAGCCAGATATGTCCTACTACTCGGGAAAGGATGACCCAGTACAACATGTACAATGGTTCGAGGATGTGGTGTCGATTAGGCAGATGTCGGATGCCTTCAAGTGTAGGCTATTTGCCATCACTCTGAAGGAGAAGGCCAGGGACTGGTTCCACCAGTTGCCGGCGAGCTCAATCTACAGCTTTGAAGATCTGCGTAGGGATTTTCTGTTGAGGTTCTCGACTTCGAAGAAGCAGAAGAACGAGGCGCAGTGTCTGTTTGCAGTGAGGCAGAGGCCGGAGGATACGTTGGGTCATTACGTCGACTGGTTCCAAGAGGAGATTCTCCTGGTCCAGGAGGTCCCGGGGTATGCACTGATGCTTGCCTTCACCCTGGGGCTGAGGCCGGGGTTCTTTAGCAGGGAGTTGAAAAGAGTGCCCCTCTCTCTTTTGAAGAGCTTATGGAGAGGGCGGCAAAGGAGATAGACTTCGAGAGGGCGAACCCTGCGTTTGCGAGAAAGTTGGCTAAGTTAGAAGAGGATTATGTGAAGGAGACGGTAGCAGGAAGACAGAGAGAAGTGAGGGAGCCAAGAGAGGATAGGAGGAGAGAAGAACCCCGAGGGCAGGGGCAGCAGCATGGGGGGGGGGGCTAGGGAGCTGAACAACCGATTGGGTTGGAGGCCTCAGGAGGGTCGTCCCCAGGGCCAAGGGGGTCCTCAGGGAAGAGACAATTTCCGGGAGCAGAGAAGGCTTGAGCAGGGAGGATGGAGGCAGGGACCGAGGGGTCATTTCCCACCACCGCAGGAGGCCATGGAGGTGGGGAGAGGAAGAGGAAGAAGAGCTCGAGGAGCCCGGAGAAGAGGAGGAGGAGAAGGAAGAGAGGGCAGGGTGGCGTTGCCCTATTGTGACTTCCATCAGGAGGAAGGTCACGCAACGGCGACCTGCCCAGAGTTTCTAGAGATGAGAGAGGCCAGAGGAGCTGGGAGGCAAGATCCGCCTGTAAGGATCGTTGAGGTGCAGTACGGGGAAGCTGAGGATAGGTGTGAGGACAGGGTCGATGTGGGGACCCGAGGGGGGATCAGAGTGATCCACGAGGGAGTAGTTATCGAGGCAACCCGCAAGGGGAGCCTTCATACCATGTTCCGCAGAGGGGTCGCCTCGACCTCCCTAGCTCCCCCCCAGAAGAAAAGATCACCTTCTCGTCCGCGGATATGCCAGACTACGAAGACCCGTTCTGCGACGCACTAGTGATTTAGACGGCGGTGGAGAACTTCACAGTCTCCCGAATATTGGTGGATAACGGGAGTTCGGTGAACGTGATCTTCAAAAAGGCCTTCGATGAGATGAGAGTAGAGGGAAAAAGGGTCCTGGCTTCGGATGGACCGCTTTTTGGTTTTTCTGAAGAAAGGAAGGAGGTAGAAGGGGGAGTAGGCCTGCATGTGAAGCTCGAGGGCGTCTCACGGAACTGTAGGTTCGTGATCGTAGACGCCCCGAGTAGTTACAACGCCATCTTTGGGCGTCTCCTTATCAGCGCCTTTCACTGCATCCCCTCCTCTTTTCACCAATGTCTTAAGTTCAGCAACAGAGGGGTGCAGGTTAGGATCAGGGGGGATCCGAAGGTGGCGAGGCAGTATTATGTGATGGCAGTCAACACTGTGTCGTAGATAGCTGAGGCGGAGAAACTGGAAGAGGAGATGGCTGGACAAGAAGGAAGTGTCGAGGAGGAGGAGACAAGCATGGAGGAAGCACTAGAAGTAGCAGGGGAGAAAGTGGTAGAGGTAGAGGAGGCAAGCCCGCCGGAGGCGGAGGAATTAGTAATGGAGGAGGTAGTGGAAGTAGAGGAGATAAGCCTGAGAGAGGCAGAAGAAGAAAAGCAGAAGCAAGGAGGAGGCCTGGTGGAGGCGATGGAGGTTGACGAGGCAGAAGGAGAATATCTTGAGCAGGAGGAGAGAAGGGCAGGTTGGGAGCGGTCAAGGCTGGAGCCGGCCGAGGAAGTGATAGAGATGGAGGTTCTCACCAGGGCGGGGCATATACGGAAGGTGCGGGTCAGCGGAGGCTTGAGCCTCGAGGATCAGGAGCAAATGAGATCCTGCATCCAAAGCAACATCGACATCTCCGCTTGGAGCGCGACAGACATGCCGGCATCGACGCAGAGGTGGCTTGCCATCGCCTGAACCTGGACCCCAGGACTCGCCCCATATGCCAGAAGATGAGGGCCATCGCCACCAAGCTGGAGGAGCCCATCCGAGAGGAGGTCAAGAAGCTCCTAGAGGCAGGCTTCATCTCAGAGATCCAGTATCCAGGTTGGATCTCCAATGTGGTAATGGTAAAGAAAGGGGGAGGAAAATGGCGTATGTGTATCGACTTCTCTTTGTTAAATAAATCATGTCCTAAAGATTGCTACCCCCTGCCTCGAATCGACGCGCTGGTTGATTCATCCGTCGGTTTTTCTGTTATGAGTTTTTTGGATGCTTTTTCAGGTTACCACCAGATTCGGATGCACCCTCCAGACTAATGCAGGATCACACGTTTGACACCGAATAGATCTACGGACTAGCACATATACCTCTCCACAATCCAAATCCTATGTTCGCACAATCGCTCTACGCGGAACCAGGTTAATTAATTTTATCAATTATATGCTTGCGTACGGGTAGCCAAACCGATTAGGATCGAATAGAGGCGATAGGCCAATATTCTTTCCGGCTAAAAGGACCTACCCGGTCCGAACGAGCGATGTTGTACCAAAAGAGATCTACCAAATAAAGTATGATTTGGAACAGGTAGATCTCTCCCAACAAAAGAAAACGAAGGTTCGCCAAACCCTTTTGAAATTAAATCAATCAAGAAAAACACAAACCGAGCGAAGAAAACCACGATGAATTAATGCTATCAAAATTCAACGCTAAGAATATACCACCACAGGAATAAATCTAGGAAAAGAAACACACAAAGGTAGAAGGTTTCGTTACCCAATCGAAATAGATGATTCCGATTTCTCTAGTTGGATCACTCTTCAACGGCTCCGCCGGAGTCACGCCGGATGGAGAGGAAACTTGTCCGCCTTCGTCACGTCACGCCGGAGTAGGAATCCACAAAGGAGATCTTTGCCTTGGCCGATTTCTTCAAGGAGGTGGGTTGAATGGTTGCTTTGTTGGAGGTCGGTTTTTGGGAGAGGAGGAACTAGCCTTGGATGAATTTTGAAGAGGGAGAGGAGGAAGAAGAGAAGGAAGGCCGAAATTTTCCTAAGGGGGAAGAGGGAAAGAGGGGGAAAATTCAATCTTTGAATTAAGGTTTTAATATTTCATTCTCTCTCCAATCAAAATTCAAAATTCAAAATTCAAAATTCAAAATTCAAAATAAAAATAAGATTTTTATAGGAACCCATCATTACACATGAAATGAAATAATTAAAACAACACATGATGGTTATAAGCACGCATCATTACACATGAAATGAAAATTAAAACATGAAATAAATACTTAAAATAAAATTGCTAAAATAATAAAATTACTAAAAATATATAATTATAATTATTTAATTTATAATTATATACTTTTATATAATGGAGGCAGACGTCGATTCCATCCTCGAGCTTGCGGCAGCGATCGTCCCAATCGACGAACTCTCTCAGACCGGGATCACTGTCAGTCGTGTCAGCAACATCTCCATCAATCCTCCACCGCTCAAAAGTACTCATCACCGATGAGTTGGTCTGAAAGTACCAGTGCAGGAGAGCATAATCCCAGAGAAACACGTAGCGGCAAACAACACCACTTGAAGAAAAGAGCACTTCAACCTGGAGTATCCTGTCATGCAAAAATGTGGTCCTAGGTAACCTCGGAAAAGCATTAGGCAATAAAGGATAACAAATTTTACATCAACAACCAACGTACCTCCAGTGAATACCGATGAAGAGAGCGATCCAAGCACAAACTCACTACCCAAACCATAAGAAAACAAAGTGGACCCAAACGGACAGACAGATAATTCAAGCGGTGGAGAAACATATAGCGTTAAATTAGAAACATTAAAAATAGGGGTAATACCCCAATCAATGGATAACCTCCAATGATATGTGTATTCTCCTAATTTCATTAATATCCGAAAAAGGTCCAACTCGCCAACTCGCCAACTTTCTATAATGCCCGAAGGCAACCGTTCAGGGACGAGACGCACCAAAACTAAATCACAAATCATATAGTGAGACACTCTTCTATGTAAACTAGCATGAAATTGATAAAATATAATTTGCATGGCTAGCGCTTCACTACTATGCTTATATAATTTTTGAACATGAGAGGCATAAACTAGTGCGAGTTGACTTGAATTATCAAATAGTGGAAACGAAATCAAGTCAAAAGGCACTTGTGCTTTAAATCCGTGCACCATCTCATTCGGCGAGCAATAAGCACATAAATCATCATAAGACACAACTATAGAGAGTAATTTGTTACAAGTGCGCCTAAATATCTCGCTACCGTGTGGTGTGAACCCATGTGTTATGTGACTCAACCCGAAAACAGAGGGTAACGGGGTTAAATCCGGGGGTACGAGAGCCTTAAAATCATAGATGATTTTCATAGGCATCAAAGTCGCAGTTCTAATTTTATATTTAACGTCATCCAATTCAAAAGCAATAACGACATCCAAAATGGGCACATCAATATGTCTTAGACTAAAAAGAACCATCTCGAGTCCTAGCAAGTCAGCTAATCGATTCCAGTGAACCGGAGGGAGAGTCGACATGGATGATTCTTGAGGAGGAGCTAAGTCATACTCACCATCAAAACACGGATTTAACGTGCAGTAAAAATCCTCCGGTAAGCCATCAAAATCAAAGGAAAACACGAATAGTGGATTCGTCCTCACTGAAAACTCATCCTCAGTTAAATATTTGCCATAGAATGGATCCACCAAATCAGCTGACATGTCTTCCAATGCATTAGATATTTTATTTAATTCAGATCCAATGATCGTCTCTAAGGTAGTCAAATTTATATCCGATAAAACTTCTAAACTAACTTGGGCCTCAGGCGAAGGAGCTATCATCAAAGAAAAGTCTATCGGGCCCTCAGTGCTACCATCATCCAAAGATAGATTTTCATCGCAGGGTAAATCTACTACAACATCACATCCTATATCGACCAATTCTTCCCATGAGGAGGTAGGGACATCGTCTAAGTCAGAATATGGGGATGGACAAATCGAATCCGGGGAGTATCAAAGTCAACTTGACCTTTAAGCAGCGTTGATAACGTAAATGAACTAACTCCCGGATGTATCACACTAAGATTATCCCAAATTGACCAACCATCCCAAGGTGACTCTTCCAATACCACAGAAATATCTAATAAGCCTGGGTCAACCATAATAATATTGGGTCCTAGCGAGTCATCACCTAAATCAGTAACAGGTACGCTCTCTGTTTCGGATGACTCTACTGACTTTGCCGGAATGTCTTCTAACTCAGGGTCATCAGATGACTCCCTGACTAAAATATCGTCGAAGGGGGTGGAGCTGATTCCTCAAGGGAGAAATTCTCATCCAAATCACTGGGATAACAAATTTCCTTAACGTCACTTAAAGCGTCACTGAAACTTGCCTCGTCCTCAGTAACAGGCTCAGTCCTAAGCACATCCTCAGGTTCAACAGGAGAGTCAGGCGCTATTGTAAGTGAAGGAAGACTCTCACATAGCTGATTAACTTCATCATCCATAGATTCTATATCTACATAAGCATCCTCAGAGGTATTATTCACTATACCAGAGGGCTTAGATGTCGAGGCTAAAGAAGCAAACACCCTAATAGTAACCTCTTTCGAGTTCAAATTTTGGGGTCTAAATGGCTTATGTTCCCTATAGGTGGGACTAGGCACACTTTGGGTATTACTATCTCTCTGGGGATAGGATCTATCCGGAGGCATAGGGTCACTCCTATAAGCATATACGGGTCTAGTGCCGTAACTATTCTTACTAACGGGTGTGGTGTTAGTAGTGCGCAAGTAGGCGGGATCAAATTGATCCGAGAGGAGGTTACGCATGTGCGGCCAAGCATAACGATAGCTACCAACACGACACTCTTCGTTTAACCAAAATAATCAGGCTCGACCTACTAATCGCTCTCAGGAAAAGCTAACCTTTCATAGTCATCCCATAAGTGACAATTAAAATATTGTTCTAATCCCTTAAGCTAGTCTTTAAAAATTTGGGGATACTCTAAACCATCATAAGTAGGATAAATGTGGTGTGCCCTAGGGGTGTGTTTAGCCATATCCTTAGCATAGGAATAGTCTAACTGGGTAGCATATACGTCATATGTCATCCTAGAGAGAACCGGAGAGGACACTCGATCTCAATTTAGTGTACGTGCAAAGAAAAGGGGTACCAGATCCACTAAACTCTAGCAAAGATGGAATTGTTCCCGCCTAATAGCTAAGGTTATAATTATATAAAATAGATTTCCTTGCTGGAGAAAATATGAGGATTATTTAAAAAAATTTATTTTTTAATTTTGCTGAAAAAATAAAAAATATAGGCCGCTATTTGCAGACCAACTATTAAATTTTAAAATAACTTAATAAAAATAATGACTTAATGAAAAATAAATTTTTTTTTTTGGAATTCTTATTAAAATAAGATAGAGAATTTCCAGAAATTTTTTTTTATTATTTTGATAAAAAATTTAAAAATTTTAGGCCGCTATTTGCAGACCAAAAATTTAAAAATTGATTTTTTTATTAAATACCATGCAACGAGTGAGTGCGTGTTAATGTGCCAAATAAGAGGGGGAGGGTGCCAATTAGGAAATTGACGTGAACCTCCCTCTGATACCAAATTAATGCTGGCTCACACGTTTGACACCGAATAGATCTACGGACTAGCACGTATACCTCTCTACAATCCAAATCCTATATTCGCACAATCGCTCTACGCGGCACCAGGTTAATTAATTTTATCAATTATATGCTAGCGTATGGGTAGCCAAACCGATTAGGATCGAATAAAGGCGATAAACCAATATTCTTTCCGGCTAAAAGGACCTACCCGGTCCGAACGAGCGATGTTGTACCAAAAGAGATCTACCAAATAAAGTATGATTCGGAAAAGGTAGATCTCTCCCAACAAAAGAAAACAAAGGTTCGCCAAACCCTTTTGAAATTAAATCAATCAAGAAAAACACAAACCGAGCGAAGAAAACCACGATGAATTAATGCTATCAAAATTCAACGCTAAGAATATACCACCACAGGAATAAATCTAGGAAAAGAAACACACAAAGGTAAAAGGTTTTGTTACCCAATCGAAATAGATGATTCCGATCTCTCTAGTTGGATCACTCTTCAACGGCTCCGCCGGAGTCACGCCGGATGGAGAGGAAACTTGTCCGCCTTCGTCGCGTCACGCTGGAGTAGGAATCCACAAAGGAGATCTTTGCCTTGGCCGATTTCTTCAAGGAGGTGGGTTGAATGGTTGCTTTGTTGGAGGTCGGTTTTTGGGAGAGGAGGAACTAGCCTTGGATGAATTTTGAAGAGGGAGAGGAGGAAGAAGAGAAGGAAGGCCGAAATTTGCCTAAGGGGGAAGAGGGAAAGAGGGGGAAAATTCAATCTTTGAATTAAGGTTTTAATTTTTCATTCTCTCTCCAATCAAAATTCAAAATTCAAAATTCAAAATTCAAAATTCAAAATTCAAAATTCAAAATAAAAATAATATGGTTATAGGCACCCATCATTACACATGAAATGAAATAATTAAAACAACACATGATGGTTATAAGCACCCATCATTACACATGAAATGAAAATTAAAACATGAAATAAATACTTAAAATAAAATTGCTAAAATAATAAAATTACTAAAAATATATAATTATAATTATTTAATTTATAATTATATACTTTTATATAATGGCGGCAGACGTCGATTCCATTCTCGAGCTTGCGGCAGCGATCGTCCCAATTGACGAACTCTCTCAGACGGGGATCACTGTCGGTCGTGTCAGCAACGTCTCCATCACCGACGTCAGGGATGTTTCCTTCATCACGAGAGAGGGGTGCTTCAGCTACAAAATGATGCCCTTTGGCTTAAAAAACGCAGGGGCAACATACCAACGTATGATGGATCAGGTCTTTCAAGATCAGAGGGGAAGGAATCTAGAGGTCTATGTCGACGACGTGATGGTCAAGAGTAAGAGTGTGGATTCACATCTGCGAGACTTGGAAGAAACGTTCGCCACCCTGCGGAGGTTCAAGATGAGGTTGAATCCCTTGAAGTGTGTCTTCGGGGCTAGTCGCGGGAAGTTCCTCGGGCACCTCTTGACTCTGGCAGGGGTAGAGCCTAACCCTGATAAGGTTAGGGCTATCTTAGATTTAGAATCACCTCGCAGCGCCAAAGAGGTCCAGCGTCTAAACGGAAAGTTGGCCGGGCTAAGCAGGTTCCTCTCCCGGTCCGGGGATAGGTGCTCTTCTTTCTTTAAAGTGCTCCGAGGTAGCCAGGGGTTCGAATGGACGGTCAAATGCTAAGAGGCCTTCCAAGGGCTGAAGAGGCAACTCTCCCAAGCTCCGCTACTTCAAAGCCCAAAGGAGGGAGAGGATCTAGCCTTGTATCTCGGGGTGGGGATAGAGGCTGTGAGCTCCGTCTTGGTTAGGGAAGAAGGAAAGAAATAGCTGCCTGTCTACTACGTAAGCCGAATCTTGAGAAAAGCGGAGCTCTGATATCCCATCCTGGAGAAGCTGGCGTATGCCCTGATCGTCTCGGCTAGGAAGCTTCGTCCTTACTTTCAAGCGCACTCGATTAGGATAGTAACCGACCACCCCCTTCACAAGGTCTTCGAGGGGGTAGAGCACTCAGGAAGGCTGGCAAAGTGGTCCATCGAACTTAGCGAGTTCGACATCTCTTTTGTCCCGAGACTCTCCATCAAAGCTCAGGCCGTGGCGGACTTTCTGGCAAACTATGTCACTGAAGTTGAGAAAGAAGAACCGAAGCCGCAGGAAGCGTGGAGGATGATGGTCGATGGGGCCTTGGGAAAACACTCCCTGGGAGGGGGTGTAGTGTTGGTGAGTCCTCAAGGGGTTACCATAGAACAAGCGGTGTGTTTTCACTTCCCAATAACCAATAATCAAGCGGAGTATGAGGCCGTGCTAGCCGGCCTTCGATGTGCAAAGGAGTTGGAGATTAGTGATGTGGAGACCTTCACCGACTCGATGGTGGTAGCATCACAGATCCGAGGGGAGTTTGAGGCTCGGGAGACTACCCTCGTGAAGTACCTATCAAAGGTAAGGGCAATCATCGGAGGTTTTCATTCTTTCTCTATTCAACATGTTCCCAGGGAGGAAAGCACAGCAGCCTATCGATTGGCTAAGTTCGGGCCTCGGGGAGGAGGGACCTTAACTGAACTATTCCGACCGGCGATTGAAGAAGGGGAGTTGATGGAGGTAGGTCGGCGATCCTCATGGGTAGACCCGTTGGTGACCTTCCTTACCACAGGCGAGCTGTCAGAGGAGGTCAAGGATGCGAAGAGCTTCAGGCGAAAGGCAGCCTATTACCTGACGCTGGAAGGGGGCTTGCACCAGAAGATGTTGTCAGGGCTCCTGGAGAGATGTGTGACCGAGGAGGAGGCCCCGAGGATCCTGGAAGAGGTACATTCGGGAGAGTGCGGTAGTCACTCAGGGGGAAGGACGTTGGAGGCAAGGGTGATAAGGCAAGGGTATTTCTGGCAGACCTTGAGGAAGGATGCAATTGAGTTTGCGAAGAGGTGCCTGAAGTGTCAAGTGTACGCTCCCCTCCAGCTCTTGCCCGCTCAAAGGCTCCGAAGCATCACAGCACCATGGCCCTTCGCCATTTGGGGGGATGGACCTAGTTGGGCCCTTTCCTCAAGCTAGTGGGCAGAGGAGGTTCCTCCTGGTCATGATCGATTACTTCTCGAAGTGGCTGGAGATCAAAGCTCTGACCAAGGTTACCTCCCAGGTCATCAGGAACTTCGTTTGGGGAGAAATCATATGTAGACATGGGCTACCCCAAGCGATAGTGACGGACAATGGTCCCCAGTTTGCCAGCGAAGAGTTCATCAGCTTCTGTACGCAATTGGGGATAGACCTCAGGTTTGCCTCTGTCCATCACCCCCGGAGCAATGGTCAGGTGGAAGCGGCGAACAAGATCATTATGAACCTGCTCAAAAAGAAGGTGGAAAACTTGAGGGGTAACTGGGTGGAGCAACTCCCCTCCGTCCTGTGGGCCTTGCGAACAACTTCGAACACGGCCACAGGGGAGACCCCCTTCAATCTCTTTCATGGATGTGAGGCTGTCCTCCTAGTTGAGTTCGAGTTTAGGTCTCCACAGGTCACGACCGCGGGTGAAGGAAGCGAATCTTGGAGGTTGGGGAACGAGGAAGAGCTGCGCCTCTCGTTGGATACGGTGGAAGAGCTATAGGATGTTGCTGCCATTAGGCAAGAAGAGATCAAACGGCGAATGGCCAGGTACTTCGATAAGCACATTAGAGTCAAGCAATTCGCCGAGGGGGACCAAGTGCTAAAAAAGGTCGACGCGGCAGGAAGGTCGGCCCCGGTTGGCAAGCTCAACCCTGGCTGGGACGGGCCTTACATAGTAGAGAAGACTTTGGCTAATGGGGGTTACTACTTCCAGGATGTGGAGGGAAGGACCTTGAGCCACACCTGGAGCGGTGATGACATAAAGCGCTTCTACCAGTAAGGGGAGAGAAGGATTGTAATGTAATAAATAAATATTATCTTTTCAATGTGACCATTTCTGAACATTGACTGTCTCCAAAAATACTATCATAATGTTTTTTGCTTTGACCGACTATGTCTTCTCATCCTGATGATAGAATAGGTTTGGTTTGATCTTCATCAACACCCTGAGCTCGGCTCGGCCCCAGGTAGACCCGCTGCGCAGGCTCTCATCTAGCTGGCATGTCCGAAGGCTCGCCTGTGGGCGATAGGTTTGGTTGGATCTTCATCAACACCCGAGCTCGGCTCGGCCCCAGGTAGACCCTCTGCGCAGGCTCTCATCTAGCTGGCAGGTCTGAAGACTCGCTTGTGGGGGATAGGTTTGGTTGGATCTTCATCAACACCCCGAGCTCGGCTCGGCCCCAGGTAGACCCGCTGCGCAGGCTCTCATCTAGCTGGCAGGTCCGAAGGCTCGCCTGTGGGGGATAGGTTTGGTTGGATCTTCATCAACACCCCGAGCTCGGCTCGGCCCCAGGTAGACCTACTGCGCAGGCTCTCATCTAGCTGGCAGGTCCGAAGGCTCGCCTGTGGGGAATAGGTTTGGTTTGATCTTCATCAACACCCCGAGCTCTGCTCGGCCCCAGGTAGACTCGCTGCGCAGGCTCTCATCTAGCTGACAGGCCCGAAGGCTCGCCTGTGGGGGATAGGTTTGGTTGGATCTTCATCAACACCCCGAGCTCGGCTCGGCCCCAGGTAGACCCGCTGCGCAGGCTCTCATCTAGCTTGCAGGTACGAAGGCTCGCCTGTGGGGGATAGGTTTGGTTGGATCTTCATCAACACCCCGAGCTCGGCTCGACCCCAGGTAGAGCCGCTGCGCAGGCTCTCATCTAGCTGGCAGGTCCGAAGGCTCGCCTGTGGGGGATAGGTTTGGTTGGATCTTCATCAACACCCCGAGCTCGGCTCGACCCCAGGTAGACCCGCTGCGCAGGCTCTAATCTAGCTGGCAGGTCTGAAGGCTCGCCTGTGGGGGATAGGTTTGGTTGGATCTTCATCAACACCCCGAGCTCGGCTCGGCCCCAGGTAGACCCGCTGCGCAGGCTCTCATCTAGCTGGAAGGTCCGAAGGCTCGCCTGTGGAGGATAGGTTTGGTTGGATCTTCATCAACACCCCGAGCTCGGCTCGGCCCCAGGTAGACCCGCTGCGCAGGCTCTCATCTAGCTGGCAGGTCCGAAGGCTCTCCTGTGGGGGATAGGTTTGGTTGGATCTTCATCAACACCCCGAGCTCGGCTCGGCCCCAGGTAGACCCGCTGCGCAGGCTCTCATCTAGCTGGCAGGTCTGAAGGCTCGCCTGTGGGGGAGAGGTTTGGTTTGATCTTCATCAACACCCCGAGCTCGGCTCGGCCCCTGGTAGACCCGCTGCGCAGGCTCTCATCTAGCTAGCAGGTCTGAAGGCTCGCCTGTGGGGGATAGGTTGTGTTTGATCTTCATCAACACCCCGAGCTTGGCTCGGCCCCAGGTAGACCCGCTGTGCAGGCTCTCATCTAGCTGGCAGGTCCGAAGGCTCGCCTGTGGGGGAGAGGTTTGGTCTGATCCTCATCAACACCCCGAGCTCAGCTTGGCCCCAGGTAGACCCGCTGCGCAGACTCTCATCTAGCTGGCAGGTCCGAAGGCTCGCCTGTGGGGGATAGGCTGAGTCCTTGGCTCTTGGCCCTGGGTTCTTGATTTGAAGCTACTCTGCGTTACGACGAGCTTGGCTCGGCCCCAGGTAGACCCGCTGCACAGGCTCCAATCTAGCTGGCAGGTCTGAAGGCTCGCCGATGGGGCCTAAGTTTAGTTTTTCGGAAGAAGTTTTGATACGGCTCTGGCCTAGATTGGGAGCGAGGTCCTAAAGGTCTCGACCAGTGGAGGTCTCGGCCCGAAGGTCTCGGCTAGGGGACCTCGCCAAATAAGGCTCCCGGCAGACCCGGGCAGGACAACCTAATCTATAGCGCAAGGTTCCCGCCTAATTGATCTCTAAGGAAAGTTACCCCAAGGAGACCAAGGGTCTCGGCGGAAGCCCACACAGAATTCACTAGGCTCACTAACCTACTCATTCAAGCAAACACATCGATAGCAAAAAGTAAAAGCGTTGCATTATATTTAACAATAAATGACAAGGAGTTCAGAGCTTCTCGCTCATTACAAAAGAGACTAGTCACAAAAGAAAGAAACCCTTCAAGGGGGTGTGCTGTAATCACCACTGGTGCTCTCGCTCGAGTCCTCGCCGGATCCAGCACCAGAACTCGCCTCAGACGTCTCGCCGACGGCGGTAGAAAGTTCGGGATGTCCGAGGGCGGGGAGTCGGGTGCGCCGGGAGTCTTCGGGACGAGATCGAAAATCCAGGGGAGGAGTTGGTCGGCAGTGACGGTCTCGCCCGCCTCTCGCAGCAGCTCTAAGTCCCGCAACGTCTCGAGGGTGAGCTTGACGGTGGCCTAGGCATTTGCCTGCAGTAGCTTGTCGATGTCATACTCTGAGAAGTGGCGACTCTTCAGCCTTTCATCAAGCGTTGGAGGAGGTGGGCCATTCGCCGCTTCCGCACGCCGGAGTTGGTCACGCAGCAAGACATTCTCGTAGCGCATGTCCGCCAACTCCGCGCGGAGCGCTGTGGATGGGGCGAGATCCTGTGGAAAAGACATCAGCTCAGAGAAATGTTGCACAAATACGATTTCAGGAAGCGAGAACAGGGGTCCAGGAAGGTCTCGCTTACCTCGACTGCGGGGGGCAGGGATAGCAATTGTTGAGCATTCACCAGCTCTTACTGAGCACTCGCGAGCTCTTTATCCAGGGCACGCGCTTGAGCCACTGCTCCCTACCTCGCCTTGTATATGTCCGTGAAATTCTTATCTAGGCTAATGCTCCGGCGAGCGCACATGTGTGCGAGCTCGAATCCGCGCAGCAGGGCCCGGACGGAATCGAAGGCCAAGAGCCGAGTGGGCGTCTGGTCGAAGACGCTGGCGTCCTATCGGCTGTAGAGACCATAGCCTAGCGAGAAGGCCTCGCCAGTGACCTCGTCACGCTCCACCCAGCTGGGAAGGAGCGTCGAAACCTTGATTAGGTTGGACTCGGGGTCCCACAGGAGCTGAGGCTTCCCCTCAGCGTCGAGGTACATCACGCCGAATCCATAGTTTCTGTGCCCTTTTGGCACCTCCTTGGGCGGAGTCCGGGCAGAGGTCTCGGCAAAGGCCCCTTCTTCCCCAGTCTCGTTTACGGCAGGTGAGTTCCGGGCGGAGGTCTCAGCAGCGGCCCCCTCTCCCCCAGCCTCGCTGGCGGCCGGTGGGTTCCCGACGGGAACCTTGGCACGGCTCCTGGCAGCGGCATCCATATCGCTGGCCCTCCATAGAAGCTCTTCGAAGGACCTGCCCGGGGGGAGAGGCCGGACGGGCGAGACTGCCGCGGATTTCCCTTTCTCGGAAGCAGAATGCTTTGGCCTCTTCAACGATCAGAGGGAGGGAAGGGTGCCTTTCCGCTTCTTGGCTTTTGGGGACACAGGCTGGGCCGGTTCATCCCTGCAGGCGTGAGCGCCAGCTCTCGCGAGGGCGAGAGAATCTCTTGCGGCCAGGCTCTCGATACCTAGGGCCTCGGCGAAAGGTTGGCGCAGGGGGACCTCCCACTCTCCTGCAAGGGTACCACTATTCAGCACGAGAAGCTCCTGACAAGGAGTAAAATCTAGAGCGAGACTATACCTTCGCCCGGGAGGACGGGTGGAAGGGAGTCGACGTCTCGCCGGAGGAAGTGGACGTCGAACTCCTTCATGCCAAAGAACTCCAGAATCGTGCTCTCACGCGATCCCAAAGCGGGCGGCTTGTAGGCGGCATCCTCATACTGAACAGGCTGGAGGGGGACGTTGTCGAAGTCGCCGGTGACATAGACGAACCTCTCGCCCCAGTGGTGATGTTTGTTGGTGAGACCGGTGGTCTTGAGCAACTGCCCGGAAAAGAAGACCACCCCTCCTTTGGCACGGAAGGTGAATAGCTTCCGGAAGTTTGGCAGGCTGAACTCGATCCTCTCGGACCGCATGTAGCATATGAACGCTATAAGGATCGCAATGGAGTTTGGGTTCAGTTGGGCGGGAACTACCCCGTAGTAGCGGAGAGCTTGGCGAATCTCCGGCCAGAGGGGAAGACGGAAACCCACCTCGAAATGTTCGAGGGGGATGGCGAGCTCTTCCGGCCCCAGGGTATTCACCTTATCGTGATTGCCCGGATTCCTCGCCGAGAAGCCAGCAAGGACGAAGTGATTAACGGTTGTGTTGAACTCCTCTAGGGTGAGGGTGCAGGAAGGGAAAAGATTCTTTCGGAATGCTTCCACGCAATGAGCGGGACCCTCGCTCTCGCCCGGCATTTGGGTTTGTGAGTGAAGGAGAGAACTTTCGAGAGGTAGAGGCGGAAGCAATAGGCCGAGAGCAATGGAAGGAAGTTAAGCTTTCGGATCGGAGAAATAAATGCGGTGGGTGGACTTCTCTATTTATAGGGAATCGTGATTATTACGGCGCCGTCCGATAGAGAGAAAATGGTGGCGAAGTACAGCTGTTAGGATCTGGACCGGCGACACATCGATTCCCACCCTCGGGATAACAGCGAGCAACACCCGTGTCTAATTAGCGCAAGCATCCTAGTTTCCGCGCGAGAATCCCAATCGCGGCGCAAGCATCCTATCTCGCGCCATCGCGTCTAATTGGCATGAGCAACCTAATTCTGACACGCATTCTTAAGATCGCAACACAAGATAGGAAGATATGGATAATGCCACGCTCTCGCCGGCGAGAGCTGAATAAAAGTAATAATAATCGTTATTACGAACAAACATAGGGGTACATTGATTGAAGGGAAGTCTAAAGATAGAGAGAAGGAGAGATCTGGGGAACTAGTAGGGTTCCCAGCGCCATCGACCTCGTTCCCGCAGCCTGGTCCTTGGAGGCGCCAGTGGGTTGAAATAGGATGACATGATGGTACACCCTAGGTTAATCCGCCGGGCTTGATCCCGGATCTGCGCAATGCATCTCCCTGGCGAAGACCCGGCAACGGGCCCTCCCGGCCGACCAGCCTCGCCCAAGAAGAAATCTCGCTCCAGAGCTTCCAGCCTCTGCTCCATTGATTCACGGAATGCTCTTGCCGTGGCAGCACAGACACGATCTCGCCGGATGAGCTTGGACAAAATGGGCGAGATTTTCCTCCTTCGCCCTTTCGCGTTATCGGCGCCATTCAGGATTCCCTCTATCTCGCCAGACGAGGGGAGGGGGAGCCTTCGCCATCTTCTTCTTCTTCTTCTTCTTCTTATCCCTCCTCGTAGGCTCCCGACCGCGAGCTGGGATCCCCTGCAAAAAGAGCGTCCAAGGTTTTGTTTAAAGCATGACGATTAGTTGACAAGAACGTCTCGCATACCTGCAGTCCGGCGAGAACCATCGACTGGCGCCGGACGAGAAGGCCCGCACCCCCCCCATCAGTTCCGTATAGAAGGTGAAGAGGCTTGCCCCTCCCCGGGCGGAATGGCTCGCGCGCGATGACCCCAACCTGGCCAGAAGCACGGGGGGAATTATCTTCTCTCAAGGGATGATCAGCATCCTTGGGAGCGACGGAGGGTTCAGAAGCCACCCTTCCCTCCTGCAGGGCGGGATTCGCTGCAGGGGGAGGCGGCTCAACAGCTCTCGCCTCATCTTCCCGAGTGGCGAGACCTAGGTCGACGGAAGCAGTCTCTGCGAGAGGACAGTTCAAAAGAGAGGGCAAGATTGAAGTATTGAAAAATGACAGAGTGTACCTATCGTCATGGTCTCGACCGGAGGAAACACCCCCGGAACTCGCGTTTGATCCTCGGGAGGGTGAACTAGTGAGTTCGGGGGAGTCGGCGGGGACCCGACGCCGTCATTAGGGGCAGACTCCTGCGAAAGGTCACGTTAACTATTGGTCCTATAACACAATAGTCTCGGAGGGCGCGATCGAAAGGCATACCTTTTGCAGGGAGGGGTCCCCCGCAGGATTCGGGGTAGGAGAGGGTGGATCCCTGTTCTCGTGAGCAAGGTCTCGTCGGACCACCTTGGTTTTCCTCTTGTCTTTTTTTTTCTTCTTCGGCTCGGAGGGTCCAACGGTGGAAGATTTCCGTGCTAGCCACGGGGCCACCGCAGCACAGTTGGCCAGAGCTCGCGCTTGGGCAACGGCTAACCGGTCTTGAAGGTCTTGCGAAAGTGGCTTGGCAGCGCATTTAGCATACATGGTGGCCTCGTGCAAAAAATCCAGGCGAGAGCTCGGTCAAGAAGCAGTGGTTTAGAGGCAAGTCTATGGTCGCCTATCCAACAAGTATTTATAGCCGAAATAGGGCCCACCGAAAGATTCCCTTGGTAGACAGGCACGTGTCCAGCGAATATTTTGGGGTTGGACTTGTCTTGTCGAGCGCAGGGCTAGCTCGAAAAGATCGGGGATTGTGTACAACCCCATATTCGCTGGGTAGGACCCAGAAGACCAAGACTTCAGTGGCCAGGGTTGGGCTAGTCCCGGGTTCGCCCTGGGACAGACTGGCAGAGTTCTTGCCCATTAGTAGGCGAGATCATTCGCGCCGGGACTCGGGTCTTCAGGTCAGCTTTAGGCTTCCGCATTCAGGCGAGAGGGCGCTGAGTGAGCTTCACTCACTCAACGTTGTGATTAGAAGTGAAGGCGTAGAGTGAGCTTCACCCACTCAGCGCCTTGTCCAACGGCAATGACGTCAAGACCACCAAGAGCGAGAACCCTTTGGGCGGGAGATCCCGCCAAGGTGAGCCCAGCTAAGGCTCAGCGAGAGCCTTCTCGCCCGGGGTTCTCGCCAAGCAGGTCCAGGTGGTGGGGCCCGGCGCCCAAGAGAAGATTATTTTATTATCCCCGGGTAAAATTACCTGTCTTCCCCCGGGTGGACAGCGGGATATGGCTATTGGCATACCCATCAGGGGTATTTCAGTATTTTCGGGTTGGGGGAAGACTATAAATAGACCCATAAGGGCTCTTTGGAAAGCAGGCTTTCATTATTCTCCAATTCCAGTGCTTTCTGAAAAGCTCCTAGCCCAGCATTCGGCTTTGGAGGGGAAGCTCTCAGGGATCTTCAGGGTGTGAGGTGGGACCTCCCTGCTGAGGCTTTGGGTCAGTCTTAGGACATGAGCAGCTAGTCAAGGGTCGAGGGTTGAGAGAAGTAGGCGTCGGCTGTGCCTTGGTTCGTGAACATTCGTTGAGGTCATTTTTGGCTTCAACAAGTCCCATACTGATTTATACGATAGGGTGTCGGTTTTTCAGCAAGCATAAATATGTAATACTGAATGAAAACCATAACTTATAAGCACACTCACACGAACTTATAAACCAAGGGGTCGTTTTGCAGGGCCTATTGTATAAAGCGTCCTATACCACTTATACAATAGGTGTCAGGTTATATGCAATGATTATGATATGAAATACAATTATGCCATGATGTGAATATACAAGTGCAACTCACCCACTCGACTTTGTGTACACAGACCTTTAGTTCCCCCTTTCTGGAGCCGAACCTCCCAAGATACCTCCATAGTGGCAAACAGAAGCGGTGGGTTGGGCCTCGCCCACCTCTAAACCTGTAATACCACCACCAGTCAGACCTATCGTACGCCTCAACGCTAGTGAACTAAGCGGAGCTCCTGCGTACTCTTGTCGGCTGGCGCACCGGACTTTATTTTGCCAAGTGCTAAACCACACTCGCCGAGTCACCGTGTTGGCGTCGGTGCATCGAACCTCCAATACCGAAGACCCACCACCTTATACTTTATGCGCATGCAACCTTATGTATCAGCTACCGAGCCAAAGCTCCCAGGACTATCCCGTCCGTCATAAACAACAACCGAGCGAAAGCTCGACGGGCCAACCTGCCCATCATAAACCATTACCGAGCCAAAGCTCATTGGGCTATCCTGCCCATCACTAAAACCACTAGCTTACTGCCCGAGTGACCCAACCTATCTCCCCGAGACATCGAGGTGTGAGAAGGTGAAGCAATAGATTTACTAGTTTCTCTTGCATTTCAGTTTTGCCTACGATTTAGGTTTAGCCAGGACTGCCCAAGGTATTCCCCGTGAAGGGCTCTCGAGAGCACTAGGATCTACGATGGGCTGAATCCCAAAGCTCTGTTTCGCAAGGCACTTGTTAATACCCAACTCCTTGTCCTTTAACTATTGCATTGGATCTAACCCTAGTACTTTTCACACTTCCTCTCTATGGGAAAAATGATCTTTCATCGATCCCGAGCACCATCTAACATTAGCCAATCTAACCCTCCGCTCATCCAACTTCCAAGGATGAACTCATTTTTATTTATCCAAACCAACAAACCACTATTCCCGATTCATGTGCCCAAATTTTTATTCCAACATAGTTTTTGCAGTTTTTACTATATGCAGGCCACTAAGGAAATATGACATGTAAAACGGGAGGTACATCAAATAATCACTCAGTACTCCTATAATAATTATTGTAGGGCTATGACCTTAGAGGCCTAAATCCAGAGATTCAAAATTTTCCTATTTATCTGATAATTTATTTAATTATTTTAGTGGCCAATAATTCCAAGATTGAACATGAAGTACCAATTTTAGATAAAATAATTTTCCACCAAATTCCTGTTATATGCAATATGAATATTTAACATACAATCCAAGGTATCTCAATTTTTTCAGTAAGGTTTAGGCCCCTAATTTTAATTTTTAATATATCCCACAATAAATCAATTCAAGAGATAAGCACAACAATATTACTTTCAAAAATTCAGTGAAAATTCAAGGATGATTGTAAGGGTATATAAATGCTCTAGGTCAAGTTTCATAATTTATTAACAAGTAATGAGCTTTAATCAACTTATTGAACAATTTTCCAATGTAATGAGCTTGTGAAGTAGGTACTACTAAAATGTATCCAAAAATTCTAATAAAATTCATACATGACCAAGAAGGTTTAGAACTCCCACTGCAAAATTTTCATGACCTTCCAATAGGCAGTGGGATTATAATGACCAAATGATTAATTAGGGCAATCCCATGAATTACAAAGGAAGTGCTAAGATTATTGTTCCAAAATTCACAATTAAATTACCAGAGGTTTAATATATCTTTATGACCACACTACCTAATTTTCATTATAGTTCAAAGAGTTTTACTAACCTATTCTAGCACTACAATATTTGTGTCCTAAATTAGGGTAAGGGTTTTGTGGGGCCTCCCATTTCCAAAATCCCTTAATATTTTCACCACCTGGTCTTAGCTACCCTAGCACCCTCCCTACCAAATTTCAAGTTCATTCAAGGTCTTTTGGCCTAATGTCCTTCACAAGGCACAAAAGTCCTTCCTTAGGGGTTGGTCTTAGATCTTAGGGCAATTTATTCCAATCTACTCTATCTTCCATGGGGAGGTGCTAAAAGCCATGCCAAGCCAGTTGTGAAAATCTCAGCCTCTGTTGAGGTGATTTGACCATCCAAAGCCAAAGTACACTTTTTGCTTAAGAACCCTTCATTAAGGTAGAATTAGGGTTAGGTCATTGCCTATCCAAAACACCACCAAATGAGGTGAAATTTTGTATAGAGCCATACCCTGATGTCAGGGACCACTCCCCAAAATTTGGATTGGTTTGGAAATCATTAGCCCACTTAATTAAAATACCCTAGTATTATTAAATAAAAATAAAAACCTTAGGCAAAGTATTTCCAAAAATTACCATTTTTGGACAGACCCTAGGTATGGCTAAGGTAGACCCCCTGCCCAAATTTCAGGTCATTTGGATAAGGGATAAAGAGTGGGCACCCATTTTAATTTGAGGATACCCCTAGGTATAGATCCCACCAAAATGGGTTCTGTGGTCAAACCTCTTACCTAAATGGGTTCAAACAAATTTTAAATTAAATTAGGCTTCACTAGCTACAACTTTCATGTTGATCATTTCCTCATAAAGAGCATCTAAGTTTTTTTCATTAATTTTCTAAGGTAACTGTTATCATATTAATGAAAACTCATTTAAAAGAAAAGGATTAAATAACCAGCATAGATCTTGAAGCAAGATCTGACGGATGCTGAATCGTCTTCTTCCTCCAGCCAAAGGCCATGATTGGCCGAACTTAGAGCTTAATCCAAGATGTTTTCCCGGCCACCCAACCACCTCCCCGGCCGGCCACCACCGCCACCACCTCCGTTGAGGTGGGGGCTATCGCCGGGTGGCGACACGGCCGCCGGAGGGGTGTTTTCCGCCGAACCCGACCACCCATTTTTTTCTTGGAAAAACAATGGAAAGCTTCACCTGATCGGGTTCAGTTGAGTCCGGTTCTCAACCTAAAAGACTCCTAAGATCTACCCATAGAAGGAGTAGAGGAGGACCTGTGTGGGTGGTTGTAGCCTTGCCGATTGCCAGATTTTCATGGTGGTGGTGGTGGTGGTCAGATTTCTGCAACAGCACAGTGAAATTCCTTGGCTCCTAAAGGTAATGGGTTGAACTGAATCCCTTGAGTCCAGTGAAGCTTTTAAGGAAGAGAGTTGGTGCTTTGGGTGGGTGTAGGCTGCATTGCCATTAATTGCCCCTTAGTCAAAAATTTCGGCCATGGTAGATGGGGGATGAAGCATGGCTCAAGCAAGTCAAAGAATAGCTGGCTATACTCCCCTTGTCCTAGTGAATTGAATGGGGGTGATTGGGGAAGGGAAAGATGAGCCCAAAGTCTTTCCTCATTACTCCCCCTCTCTTTCTCTCTCTTAGTTGCTGCCATGGCCAGGAAAGCCCGTGCCTTGTCCTAAATGACCCGGGGAGGTGATTCTAGAAAAAAAAATGGGCCCTTGGCCTTCTCCTAACTGGTCGATGGAGGTGATTCTAGCAAGAGAGTGGGCCCTTGGCCTCCCAGGCCATGCATGGCATAAACTCCTCACTTTCTCTCTCGTCATTAACAAGGAATAGTGCTGACACGAGCATGTCGATTGGTGACACGGGCGTGTCAGAATTGATATGGGTGTGTTATTGTTTAAAAAGAGTCTTAATAAAAGAACCAAGGCTTATTAATTTAGTTTGGCACAATTCCCGAGAAGATCCGGTTAAGCCGAACCAGCAAACAGGCTGAAATTCGCCAGAAATTTTCCAAGTACAATGGCGTTGAGTGAGCTCTGCTCACTCAACGCCATTCAATCTATGGTGTTGAGTGAGCTCAGCTCACTCAACCTTATAGCTCACTCAACGCCATATAGTCTATGACAATACAGCGTTGAGTGATCTGAGCTCATTCGACGCCATTCAGTCTATGGAATTGAGTGAGCTCAGCTCACTCAGCGCCATATTGTCTATGACAAGATGACGTTGAGTGAGCTGAGCTCACTCGACGCCATTGAGTCTATGGCGTTGAGTGAGCTCAGCTCACTCAACGCCATACAATATATAGCAAGACGGCGTTGAGTGAGCTGAGCAGCTCACTCGGCGCCATTCAGTCTATGGCATTGAGTGAGCTCAACTCACTCAACGCCATACAGTCTATGGCGTTGAGTGAGCTTAGCTCACTCAACGCCATATAGTCTATGGCAATACGGCATTGAGTGAGACGCCATTCAGTCTATGGCGTTGAGTGAGCTCAGCTCACTCAATGCCATACCGTATATGGCAAGACGGCGTTGAGTGCAGTCAGCGTACTCAACTCCATTCAGCCTATGGCGCTGAGTGCACTCCACGCACTCAACGCCCGAGCCAAAACCCCTGTCCGAGTAGATACCTTTTCTACTCGCCGAGTCTTGTCGACTCACTTTACGTTTCCCGGACTTAAGTTATATTGGCCTCTTTTTGGTTGACCCCAATGGGTCTATAGTGATATATTGGTCTCCCTTAGGGTTAGAGGTGTCATGATAGGATCATGGAACAAAGTTAAACGCTAAAGTCATGCCTAGGATTGTACTTGGGATTCTACTACTTGCAGACCAAGGTGATTTTCACCTTGAGCTTTGTCCACTTTGTCTTCTTTGGGTTTTCTAGGGTTTTGTCATGACTTAGTCAGGACAAAACACTCCTAGGGGTCTAGTTGTTTGAGGGATGTTATAGGCCACCGCTGCACCCAGGCCGCTCTCAGCCGCTGCCCCATCGCCTCCAGTCCACTATAGTTGCTCCGCCTCAACCAATGGCCCCGGCGACCCGATATACAACGGAGACACCACCGGAGAACGCAAACGAAATCCTCCTCCGTCGTGTCTACGCCTAGGTGTCCCTCGTGGCCTCCATGCATGCCTCCTTGCATGCCTGACCATCGACACGTCCATCCTCGGGGCGGCCCCTTCCCCACACAACGGAGAGACCGCTCCCCCATTTGTGCCTGGCAGTCCAACCCTTGCCTTGGACCTCCCCACCTTCGCCGGTGCGGACCTGATTGGGTGGATCGCAAATGCGGAGCAGTACTTCGACTTACACCACATTCCCGAGCAGGAAAAGGTCTCCACTGCCATCATGGGACTCGACAGCTCCGCCTTACATTGGGCCCAATGGATATGACAATCCAACCCAACAATCTCCTGGCAAGAGATCAAGCAGGAGATGATCCGTCGCTACGACAGCCGTTATTCCGGCTCTGCCATTGAACGGTTGTGTGGGGTACGCCAACAAGGTGCGCTGGATGACTACATTGATGAATTCGTGCTCTCGTCACCCATGTTTCAGGCTTACCGCCAGATCACTACCTGAGTTTCTTCATGTAGGGCCATCTGCTCCACATCCGCTCATGGCTTCACACTCATCACCCTCGGACGGTGTCCGAGGCTCTCGACATGGCCCACCTCGTAAAGGCAGATTTATCGCCGCGACACCCACCACTTCCAGGCATTCGCCCGACGGGAGGTCGGCCGTGGATGCCCTCCCCTCAAGAGCCACCAACACCCCGACCTCCTCCAGCGGCTCGTCCAAATCGACCGGCCTCCCCTCAGCGGTTCTCAAACCGCGAATTCGATTATCTATGATGCAAAGGGTCGTGTTTCCGCTGCCGGCAACCCTACTCTCTGACACATGTTTGCGCGGTCAAAAAATTTTGCTCCATCATCGGCGACTACGAACCCGAGATCACCTTGCCGGATTTCGAAGAGATCAAAATCCGCGAAGAGGACACCACCGTGGGCACTACTGACGCGGGCCTTCACCAGTTGGAGTTTCCATGCTTTTTTGTACGCGGAATTTCAGGACCACAAACAATGAAGTTGGTAGGGAAGCTAGGCGACCGCCACATCGTCATCATAATAGACAGCGGGGAAAGCAATAACTTCCTCTCCTCTCATCTGGCCCAACAGCTCCACCTTCCGGTGGAACTTTCGCCGGACTTCACGGTCAGCTTAGGCGATGACCGCCGATGCTCGATCAAGGGTCGTTGCCCATCCGTCCGGATCTCAGTGGGTCTTTACTCGGTGACATCAGATTTCTACATATTCGGGCTCGACGGGATTGATGCCATCTTAGGCGTAGCATGGCTCTGCACGCTGGGCGATGTGCGGGTCAACTAGCAAACCATGACGATGCGATTCTTACAGAACGGACAGGAGTGCTGCCTGAAGAGAGATTGATAGTTTTACTTTTAAGACTACCTAAACACCTAGAGGGGGGTGAATAGGTTCTAATTCTTGTTTTAAAATTAAGATAGAATATCCCAATAATGCTGTAATATAAAACATAAAAATTCTGCAGCAAACTCAGCACACACAATCACAGATTCTACAGCTACATAATTCATAGATTGCACACAGTATTTATAGTGGTTCCCCAAGGTCTGGGTACATCCACTTTCCCCCTTCACCTATTCAGCAGTATGCTAGATTCAGCCTAACTTCTTCCTTTATCTCAGATCCTCAGATCCTACAGCTAAGAATCCAGAAGGATTCCTACAACTCAAAATGTTTCCACATTCCTACAACTTAGGCTAACAAGTCCTACCTCAGCCTTGCCACAAGGCCTATAACTCAGAGAATACCTTCTACTACAGCTCAGGCTAACAAGCCCTACCTCAGCCTTGCCACAAGGCCTATAACTCAGAGAATAACTTCTCCTAAAACTCAGGCATAAACAACCCTACCACTCAGAGAACAAATCTCCTACACTCAGCCTTAATAAAACAGGCTTACAACTAAGATCTATGAATAGATCCTACAGAATTTGATAAGGAATTTTATAATCTCTTACCCCTGTTGAGAGAGAAGGGATAAGAACTTTCTTGATCAGCTTCTTGAAGAGGCTGGTGGCTGAAATCAACTTGATCTTAGCTTTCTACAAAGCTTCTTGAATCTAAACTTAGTTGGGTTTATTTTCTTTGAATATAACTTACTGGCAGCTTCCTTCTTAGACTCCAGAAATAGATCTGAATCTTCTTAACAGATAAGTTCAGTATCTGCTTCTTTAGAGACCTGTGATTGTCTCCTTCTTGACTTCAAATAGCTGGATCTCTCTCTCTTTAAACCTCTTGAAGATACTTCTGAATTCTTGATTGAATTCAACTTAGACAAAATCTGAGTGGATAAACACTGCAGAATGTCTTCTTAGATCTTGTCACGAAGATCTTCTTGTTTGCCTTGCACTTTCTTTATCAGAGATCAATCTCACAATAGTTGTGTTAGTTGTGTAAATAATAATTAGTTACTTTTCTTCTTCTGAATCCATCTATTTATAGACTTCATCCATGGTAACCGGCTGATCCGGTTTCTAACTAACTTCTGACAAGTCTGACAGCTTCAGTAAACCTGTTGTAATTCACAGCTGTCAAGTCTTCAAACAGTTCTTGAGCCTTTATCTCTGTCAGCAAAGCGTCGAGACTGACTGTCATAAAGTGTTGATACCATCTGTCAATATGTGTCGACACAAGTGACTTAAGTGTCGACACAGCCTTTGGTGATGTCGATATAGCTGCCTTGATGTCGACACAGCTTCTTGACATTGCATCTTGAGAATATGTCGACACTGATTATTTGTGTCGACACAAACACTTCACCATTCATCAGTAATCAACTTGGTCTAGACTCAGCTGTGTGTCGACACAAGTCCTATGTGTCGACAAAGTTGATGTAGACTCAGAACATAGCGTGTGTCGACACTGCCTCCAGGTGTCGACACAGTTGTTGTCGACTCTGCCTCTGTGTGTCGACACAGCCTCCCGGTGTCGACATATTTGATGTTGACTATAATCTTCTGTGTGTTGACACTGCCTCCTGGTATCGACACAAACTCACTGAAGTGTCGACACAACCATTTCCGAGTGTTGACACAATCTTACTTAAGTGTCGACACAGCTTCCTCAGGTGTCGACATATGGACTTAGAATCTTTTTCCTACATTCTAGCACATTCTTAACCTGCACATATAAACTCAAAATAACATCAAATACACCTTGATGTATATCATTGAGCTAAGTGAGGCTTATCCAAATTAGGTACACATTTTCCATTGTACCCAACAGAGATGCTGCACTACTTCGTTCCCCCGTCTCTTTCCGCACGATTCAGAGGACGGCAGACATCAATTTTACGACATGGCTATGGTCTATCTCGGACGCGGCGCTACCGGCTCCATCACCACCACCGGACATGCAGAACCTCCTGACCGAATTTGCGGACCTCTTCACGGCACCGTCGGTCTTGCCACAAGCCCGGCCACACGATCATATCAATCCCCTTCAGCCCGGCAGGACCTCAATTTCGGTCCGCCCATACCGCTACGGGCACGTGCAGAAGGACAAGATCGATAAGCGAGTACACGATATGCTGATTGGGGGCCTTATACGCCCCAGTATAAGCCCCTTCTCCAGCCCGGTCCTCCTGGTCAGGAAGAAGGACGGTAACTGACACTTCTGCGTAGACTATCGAGAGCTCAACAAATCCACATTCCCAGATAGGTACCCGATTCCGGTGATCCAGGAGCTTTTGGACGAGCTCCAAGACGCCATTTTTTTCACCAAGCTAGACCTTTGTGCGGGCTACCACTAGATTCTTGTCTGATCGACCGACGTCGCCAAAATGGCTTTCCGGACACATGATGGCTACTACGAGTTCTTGGTTATGCCTTTCGGCCTGCCAATGCACCAGCCAACTTCCAGTCCACGATGAACGACATCTTCCGCCCGGTACTTTGCTAGCATGTACTTGGTTTTTTTGATGACATCTTGGTCAACAATTCTTCTTGGTAGGAGCACCTACAAAACGTCCTCCATAAGTTGGCTAGTCTCCTGCACCACCAACTCAAGCTCCACCCAACCAAGTGCTCCTTTGGGGCCTCACAGGTGTGCTACTTGGGACACACCATTTCCACTACAGGATTCACGATGGATGGCGACAAGATCGAGGCGGTCCTCTAGTGGCCAACCCCATCGTCTCTCCGAGAGGTTCACAGATTCCTGGGCCTGACAGGGTACTACCGGAGGTTCATCCAGGGCTACGACACGATTTCCCGGCCCCTCACCCAGCTCTTGAAGAAGTCGGTCGAAGGCCCTTTCGAGTGGTCGGCAGTGGCCTCCGCCGCTTTTATTGCCCTTCAGCAGGCCTTGGTTCGCGCCCTGGTGTTAACTATGCCGGATATTTCCCAGCCCTTCCTCGTGGAATCCGACACGTCGGTCATCCGCGTGGGGGTTGTACTCATGCAAGTCGGTCGCCCGATGGCCTATTTCAGCCGCGCTTTCTCGGACACAATCCGTAGCCGATCGGCGTACGAGAACAAGCTTATGGGCCTCGTCTTTGTCGTTCAACACTGGCCAACCTACATCTTAGGTAGACGATTCATGGTACGCACCGACCACCACAACCTCTGCTACCTCCTGCAGTAGAAGATTGCTACACCCGCCCAGCAGGTATGGGTGGCCAAGCTGCTAGGCTATGACTTCAGCATCGAGTTCCGGCCGGGGAAACCAAACCACGCGACCGACGCTCTCTCCCACAGCCCCATACTTGCATCCATCTCCCAACCGATCTGGGAAGATGCTGACACCCTCCAAGGGGAAGTGGAAGCAGACCCGTCGCTCAACGGGATCCGGACGACACTCCTAGCGGACGCCACAACCCACCCACCGTTCTCCTTGGTAGACGGACGCCTACTCTTCAAGGGATGCCTTGTACTCTCCCCTCCTCCCCCAGCATTCCCCGGTTATTGGCCAAGTATCATGACTCTCCGACGGAGGGACACGCTTGTGCCTACCGTACATACCGACGGCTAGCAGCCTCTCTCTACTAGCCGCACATATTCCGACAGGTCAAAGCCTTCGTAGCCTCCTGCCTCATCTGCCAGAAGGCCAAGTACGAAGCCATTTTTCCAGGTGGTCTACTTCAGCCCCTTCCAATCCCGGACTGCATGTGGGACGATATCGCCATGGACTTCATCACACGACTGCCCCGCTCTCAGGGTAATGACTGCATCTTGGTTGTAGTGGACCGGCTCTCGAAGTAAACCCATTTCATTTCCATCCGCCATCCATACACGACAGCCACCGTCACCGACAACTTCATCCAGGGGGTCGTGCGCCTCTACGGGTTCGCTCGATCGATCGTCAACGACCGAGACCCGCTATTCCTGAGTACCTTCTAGACGACATTGTTCCTCCTCCAAGGCACTCGACTACGCATGAGCACATCATATCATCCTCAGACCGACAGCCAGTCAGAGGTCCTCAATCGGTGCCTGGAGACTTACCTTCGCTGCTTCGTGGGGGAGCAACCGCGTAACTGGGCCAAGTGGCTTGGGTGGGCCGAGTACTCGTATAACACCGCCCACCATCAAGTGGCCGACAATACTCTGTTTGAGGTCGTCTATGGTATTCCTCCTCCGTCCATCGTCCGCCACCTACCAGGGGTGTAACGACTCCACCCGTTAAATAATATATAATAGAAGGTCCGTCCGGGCCCCCACACTATATGATACAAACAGACGGAGAGGTCACAAGATAATACCATCAACGTATCCTAACACAGAGCATGCTAGCGGAAGAGATACACAAGTAGCTGAACTCATAGCAGGAATATCCACCAGATATATATAAATCAACGTTATATACAACCACTCAAACGAGGGCATAACAAATACTACAGTTTGGCCTTAAGGCCTTACAGTTCCTCTTTAAACAGTATGGATTACAGACATCAGCACGCAGGCCGGCCATACATGAATAAAAGAAAATGCAAAAGCTAGCCTTCAAGGGCTAGTAGCAACAGTAAGAGCGGCAACAGCAGCAGCAGCAGCAGGGGCATCCGCCCTTCATTTTCCGCTCGGCTCTCCAGCACCTGCACAGGGACAGCCCACCCAGAAGGTGGAAAATAAGGCAACGGTCAGCATTCCGCTGACCAATTTATAACAATCCTACCCCTTTCTCGGGGAAGAGGCATTCCTTCCCTGCAGAGAAATACAACAATTGACAGATAATATACATCTTGTTCTCTCACGCACAATCAATCCATCACAACTGTCGGCCACCCGGCCCGACGATCTGTGCTCTCAGGCACACTTTTGGGTACACCGGCAAACTGGGATCAACACCATTGAGCATTTAGTCTTAATGGCATGCAGGCCTAAGACTCTCAATATGCTACAGTAAACATAACGCAGGTATAGATCAGCCACCCCCCGTTACTCAAGTCGCCTTGCCCTCACCAAGCACATCGTACTTGCGGCTATAATAAAAGGCGTGGGTCGGCTTCACCTTTCCTATTCGGCACGAGGCCTTTTAGAGCTCTCAGCTCGTAATCGCCATAATGTCCACCAAGTACTGGCGTCATAATAGCCACACTGTCCAACTAGGACTGGCTTCATCGTCCATCAAGGACTGGCTACATCGTAGCCATAACACAACTAGAACAAGGGCATTTTCCTGGAGTTCCATAATCTAGTACTTCCTGCTACTCCCCTTCACAGGCATAACCCAACGACCCCACAAACTACACGAGTATACGCGGAGTCTTCTCTGGTGCGTAAATGCAACATCACCAATCCAGACCAACATGTCCAGATGGGCTTCACACAGCATGCCTATCCCGTACTACACTTTTCCGGGTCTATATGCAGACTCAAGCTGGGGATAACAACTATCACCCACTGGAATCACTCACCTCTTCCACCTTTTGGTGGAGAGGATTCCTTACTCATGCATAAAGGAGGACTTCACATGTCCAAGAAGGAAGATCGTTACCCTTGACGATCTCTTGGGAGCCATCAAAAATCTGGCCGGTTGGAAAGCACCGTAGCAGCTTTGCCTCCACTAAACTAGCCTCGGATCACAAATCGGACCGTGGGAGTACCACCAAAGCCTTGCTCTTCTCCTCCTTCTCCTTCCTCCAAGCTCTCTCTCTTTTTTCTCTCTTGATAAGAATGAGAGAAGAAGCTACTACTCAGTCTTATCACTGCAGGAAAAGACCAGGGCCATTGGATCCAAATAGAAATAATTGGATGGTCAATATCTACCCAAAATTCCATTTTTGACTTGACACGGCCTGTGACACACCCGTGTCCCGGGCCGTGTCCCCCAAGCGGTGTACGAACCGACTCAAAATTAACCAGAACTTGGGCTCCAACACGCCCGTGGCATAGGGCAGACACGCCCGTGTCATAGGGCAGACACGCCCGTATCAACTTTGACATGGCCGTGTGACTGGCCATGTCGCCTTTTCAACACAGGCCCAAATCACCCGAGAAGCACACGGCTAAGGCACACACCCGTGTCCCTGGCCGTGTGTCCAACACGCCCCTGTGACACGCCCGTGTCACAGGCCGTGTTCCACACTCAACGCCACTCAACGCCATTTCTCTCAGTTTCACTAAATGCCATCGATTTTCTCCTGAGTAGGACACGCCCTGGGAAATGCTCGTGTCCCAGGCCGTGTCGCCTATCGATGATAAGTACTCGAGAACTCGAGTCGACGCCTCGAGAGAAGGACATGCCCTGGGACACGCCCGTGTCCCAGCCGTGTTCACTGGGCACGCCCTAGGACACGCCCGTGTCCCAGGCCGTGTCACCCAACCTGACTCCATCTTAAGATTTTGGGGTGTTACAAGTGGAATGCCAGGTGGAAAGCCTGGTCATCGCTCTTCGCGACATGAACACTATTCTGGATCTTCTAAAGCTTCACCTCAAACGGGCCCAACCGAAGATGGCCTTCTTCGCTAATAGGAAATGTCGGGACCTCACCTTCGAAGTAGGAGAAAAGGTATTCGTGAAGCTCCACCCCTACCGTCAGCTTTCGATGGCCCCCTGACCATGCCCAAAATTGGCCCCACGATTCTACGGGCCATTTGAGGTCCTCGCCCGCATTAGGGCAGTTGCTTACCGCCTTCGCCTCCAAAGCGGGAGCAGCATTCACCCAATCTTCCATGTCTCGCAGCTATGATGAGTGGTGAGCGAGCACGCTACCACGGATGTCACAACCCGCATTTTCTTCGCAATTAAAAGATATATCAGAGAAAGAGAAAACACGCGTCGTGATGCCACACCGTGCAAGGGATTACTGTAGATGCTCAGACAAACTCCAACCATAACACTTTATATAAAAATACCAAGTTTTGATGTGAAGAAAACATGTTTTTAAGTTAAGCTTTGATGACCGTATCCCTCGGGTCAGTGGATCAACTAGTCCACATGGAAAAAAATATAGTTATACGCTGCGAAAAATACTTTATTTATGTTGATTAACATCCTACATGAGCATAAACATCCACAAAGGACAACTCATGGTATGCATACATCGAAGTTTAGTATACGTATGAAAATAGTTTTTAGGTTAGCTTAAGTTTATTGACTTTAGTTTTGAAAGATGACATGTATGAGGTATTAAAAAGGATACTTTTATAGTTAAAGTACCTAATATGCAACCTAGCATATAACCTTCTCATGGAGCAAGTAAAACCAACAATTCATACAAAAATTGGCTCAGCAACTAGCAAGTACTTAACTTTATAACAAAACTCCAGTGGGCGTCAACAACCTGACACAAACCCACTAAAAGTATGTATGTCTGAACTACAAGAAAGAAATAACACAAACTACCTCACAGCCGGTCAGGAGAAAGACAACAACAAATAGGCACAACCAAACCCTAGCCGCTCAACCGGCTACCGCTCTGCACCCGAGGCATTCAAAAGAAAAGAATACCTCAGCAAGAATAAACAAGTGACAAAAGAATTTGTCAGCAGACAAAAGACAAACGAGTAAAAAGGGTTAGTACCCCAAGTAGAGAGAAAACTGCCAAGCTATAACAGAAAAATAGTAAATCAGTCGTAAATGGTTTAGTCATCAATTCAATAATAAAGATTTGCACCAAGTGCGGAAGGAAGTCATGCTTCGATAAGTTTTGCAAAAGTAAGCATTTGTCAAGACTCCATACCATAGGGAGAAAAGAGACTAACAACTCAAAAGGAACACATGAATCATTAACACCGATAAAATCACGGATTTGAGTCAGTGACCAAAACATCCAACCCTAACTAACAGACCCAGACATCTCAAAAAGGCATTGCGGTGGTGGCCACAATGTCCAACCATAACACAAACAGTCTATAAGCAGAGACAAAAACCTATCAAATATAATGATTCACGAACCGGCGTCATGTTGGTGATCCTTTATGCACTGCCAAACTAGCCGTAAAAACACATCTAAAACACCCATAAAACCCTGAACACATAAATCCACACTCCTATGACAAACGGGACGAAATACCCAGAAATTTTCCCTAAGGCCCATACTCGACGAATTCTAGACGAATCGGCAAAATTTTCCTAAGTCCAGCTAGAATTCAGCGTGTATACCCGACGAAAAGCAGATACTCAACGAATAAAACTCGGTGATACTCGACGAACTGGGCTGATACTCGACGAATTATCCTTAACAAACTCGGCGATACTCGACGAAATGACTGATACTCACCGAATTTACCTTGGGCTAAAATACTCATACTCGACAAAATTACCTTCAAGCTGATCTACCGATATTCAACGAATCTGACTTAACTATATACCTATGCCCGACGAAATTCAGATAGGCTTAAATACCGATATCCGACAGATTATACTCGATGAATTCGAGCTTATACACGACGAATCACTGACAGACTGCTTACTTAAATTCGGCGAATTTACCTAAGCTACTCACCTATACCCGCCGAATTTTCCTTAAGCGACAATGCCTATACTCGACGGATTTTTGACCGAAATCTTACCCTATCCTATGAGTTCTTTCAAGGCTACTCCCTACACTACTTCTACATTCTAAGGAGGGAAAGAAGAACAACATGAAAATCAAGGAACAAGAGCAAGGGGAAAATTCGCCACTTGCCTCAAAGCTATGAAAATTCGACTCCTCCAAGCGCTCCGCGATAAGGATCGGCCGCAAGAAACCCTAGGAAACGTTTCCTGAAACTTTTCGGGGAGAAAGGAGGTCAAAATTGCAAACCTATTGCCTAAAAATGGGAGAAACGGGAAAAGCTTACCACATGCGCGTAGATCTCAGTGAGAGCTTTCCAAATCTCTACTCCGACGACGAAACCGACTATCAGAATCCACACAATCTACGGCCGAAGGCTCGCGGCGACACCGTCTTCTTCCATTTTGTGAAATCGCCGTCAGCTCGGGTTTGGGGAAGATGATGAATATGGTTTGACGCGACGGTTTAAGTATTTATATATATATAATATTTTATTATAATTAATTACTAATTAAACGTCAAAACGACCCGAAATTCAAACCAACTCGTAATTCTACGAAAATCGCACCGTAGCTAAATACCGATACTAAAAATCCAACGGTGAAGTCGAAATCAAAATCCGACAAGCCAAACTTGGATAAACACTCCCCGAAGCCAAAACACTAACATTCCCAAAAAGACTCTGCCGAGTCACCAAAACAAACTCGGCTCGCGAGGGAAAAGCACAAACAGGCTAAAAAACATCCATACTACAAAACCTAATGAGCAAAACCATGCTTCAACAATGGCACTCGCTTACACGCATCATTGTAACGCCCTGACGTCATAAATACGTCACTAAAAGAATTAAGATAAATATCGGAAAATCGGGGGCGTTACAATGGATTACCTTCTGGACGATCTCGACCTTTTAGGAGAGGTGCCCTGCTATCCCGCCTCGATCCTCGATCGCCGGTGCCGCATTTCGGGGGACCATACATCAGAAGAGGTTCTTGTGGCTTGGACCGGTCGCCCCGACTCAGACGCGATGTGTCTTCCCCGGGATGACTTCCGCCCCCAGTTCACCGATTACTGGCTTGAGGACAAGGCACATTTTCCAGATGGCGACATTATTACGAATCTCCACAACGACGAGCCCAAATGGCAAGTCTACACGCGCCAGACGCATATATCACAGGGACCAACCGAGACCGCGGAGGATAATTAATAATTATTATGTTCTATGTTTGGCTATCACACTTTTAGTAATTTGTTGTTTTCCCTAATTTCAGTTTTCCTTTTGTATTTGCCCTCGTCTCTATAAGAGGGCGCGTGAATCTTGTATTCAGTATCTCAGATGAATGAATGTTTTTCCTCTTCCTCTAAATCTCTAACCCTAACCCCTCTACCATCCCTCTCTTACTCTCTTTCCCTCTTCCCGATTCAGACCGCCGCCCACCCCCTCTCACCCCGGAACGCAACAGTCTTATTGGACAATCACCTCAATAAGCTGTACAATGGTTGCAAAACAAAATGCATATGCGCTAATACATATAATACAAAATATTAAATAAAAATGCCTGAGATAAAATGAGACACGAGTGCGACTCAGGTTGCATCAATTTTCTCGGGGTTGAAATAACTCGACCCCGACGAGACTATTTGTGACCTGTTACAAGAATATCCAACAGTCGAACTGGAACTGCTCCACTCCTGTCATGCTGTGGATGGTGGTGGGTAGTGAGGCAATAGGAGGATCCTTCGCTGCAACTCATGACTTGTAGGCAAACTCTTTTTCTTGATAAATGCAAGAAACCAATCTCCTTCAAAAAAATTCAAGTCTCATTGATAAAACCAACAATGAGATTATAATTTTTCAAAGATGCTCGCAAACTATTAGGCATAATTTTATGCATATTATTTAAATGATTAGTACAAATCAGAGAATAACAAGGAAGGGTATCATATAGTGGGGGATAGTGGGGGTCAATGAAACGGGGTAAGAAGCAAGTAAGCTCAATTTGTGGAATCATTAAATTACGTCATGTCACGACCCGTCTCGACAGAAGTATGAGTGCGCATCGGGCGGGCCGTGATGCTACAGACATGGGTGGAAAGAAATCCATGCCTGCTAAGACGGATGGAAGAAAATACTGAAAATAGATTTAAAATAGTTACTGTTAAGTAAAAACGGTTTGATTTTTGTTATGCGGAAGCTTTCAGAGTTTTAAATGCATATGTATTTTGTAAAATTCATGTTTTACAGACTACTACTATAGTTTTCATGCAATTATGATTCAACAGAGGGTGCATATGCATTAATATCAAATTCTAGTACATAGTATTTAATAGCCTAGCAGTTGTCCATGTATTATTGTTCATAATTATCACATAAAGAAAACATATGACAGAAAAAGAAATGAATCAAAAACATCAAACCTGACACGACTAGAAGATCAATCATCGGAAAGAAGAATCTTGATGTAGATCGGGCTCAGGAACCTGGCGACGCTGACACGAAAGCTAATGCAATTCCAAAACACAAAGGAAACGCCTCAGAACATTGAAATAAACAAAGTGAACAAAGTAAAGTATAGAACAGTAACAGAAGCAAAAAATATGAGTACCCGTTTTCCATGAAGCAAAACTATTCGAGACAAGCAGACAAAACAGCTAAACAGAACCAGTTAGTTTAATAGACTACTCCAGAGTATAGCCTAAAATTATTCATGTAATATGTTGTAAGTCGTGATCGATTAAGGGTGTAGGTGCTATAGCGGGCGCACATGGATCACGATCAGATCTGCATGCAAGTCTTGTCGGAAAAGTAATCCTGCTTGCCGTGACCATGGCGGCAGATATATGCCCAGTTAGACGCTACAGTTCAAGGATTTGCTTACAACTACGGATTTGTTTTCGAGTTTCATACTTAGATGATTATTTATCATATAAAGACAGGATACAAACTTGACGATTCAGCTATACAATTTTAGAGTTTATGAACGCGCCAAGAGAGAAAATTGAACTACGGAGCAACATTCGCTCAATTCTTAGAACAGACCTAAGAAACCAGACTGACATCAGAAACCAGAATCGATTATACAGAAGGAATCAAACAGTGAGTTTTAACTCTTGCGGGTTTCGAGGGGATTAATGTTTCATAATATCAAGCAGGTTTATCGAGTATATCGCAGAGATAAGTTGACATGTAATGGGTCAGGGAAGTCAAGTACTCATCTAGGTTATATCATCATTAGACTCAAGTATTTTCCAAGTAACAAGAATACGTTACAAGCTTGATATATCAAAACACCAATCACATATTTGTTGAACAGAATTTGTTATAAGTATTATTGTGACATTATTGCTCGTGATTAACGCTCTACGATTCTTCGAATTATTCATCAAAAGGGACAAAATCCATCAATTTACATATCCAATTAACTATCGTTCACTAACTCGTCTCCCATTTATCCAAATATCATCATTTACACTCATGACTTGTGTTATTCCTATCGCGGGAACCTCAAACGGATAACAAGTCTATTTAGGGATTCAAGGTCTAAATTATTTGACGAAACAAGAAATCAAGGACGAATTCAGACAAGGTAAAAAAGTTCAATGTTTACAAGAGAGAAAGATCTCTACTTGTCTGAAGGAAGCTTAAATTGGCGGCGAAGGCCAAGAGAGGCAAGCAAGATTTAGAAACCCTAATTGGACCTATTTAATAACAACAAAAGAGGCAGCAGAATTCACTACGCCAACACAAGCAATTTATTTGCTACAAAAATTGAATCAAAGGCGGCTAAGAGATTTACCTCCCTCAAGAGTGAGGGGAGAAGAGATTCCACGCGGAGACGGAGGCTTGGCTAGGGGAAAACCCTAAATTGGAGAGGACTTCCTTCACGAACCGACCATGGTTACGACGAACGATGCCAGAGAACACAACTACAACGAGAAATAAACGATTATTATATGGCAAAAATCTGAATCATGAACTATACGCAAATTGGAGAACGCAAGTTCCAAAATAAATTCAAGGAAGGAAGAAAACGAGGGGGAAAGAGGAAACACTTACCCAAAGAGACCGAGATCAGACTTAAAAATCCCAGGAGAGGCGGATCCAAGCAAACCCTAGACGTTCCTCGCCACAAATCTAAGCCAAAAAGGAGACGAAGCGGCTGTCAGAGAGAGGAGGCGAGATCTGAAGTTGCCGGCCCTAGCAGAGGAGGAGGAGGAGAGGCCACAAGTGACTGCCGGCTGGGAGAGAAGGGGGGGTTGCTGCTGAAGTCGGCCTCAAGAAACAGAGAAGAAGAAGAGGGGAGGGGGACTGATAGCTGCCCTTAGAGATGAGCAGGAGAAGTTGTCGGCCTTGATAGGAGAGGCAAGAGGCGGAGTGGTCGGCGGCGAGTAGGGAGGCGGAATCGGGGGTCGGTGCAGGACGATGAGGCAGAATCGGGAGCGGGTTGCGGCTTCTGCGGTTCTACAGGAATGGGAAGAGTGGGATGAGTCGGGATCGGGAAGACCTAGCGGGAGAGAAATATATCGGGGGGGGGACTGGTTCTCGGGTTAAGTAGGAAAAGAGGGTTAGGGTTTATTAATTATTATATTATTATTAGTATTATACTAATAATAATCGGGTTGTTACACGTCGTGTAACGACCCCATCCGTTAGATGACGTATAGTCGAAGGTCCGGCCGGGGCCCCACACTATATGCCACAAACAGACGGTGAGGTCACAGGATAATACCAAACCAAATACGAATCCTAACTCAGAGCATTCTAGCGGAAGCTTTAAGTTACAACTTTGAACTCTTAACCGGAATGTCCAATATATATAACCACCTTTATATATAAACCACGGAATGTACCCAACCACAAGAGTTTGGCCTTAAGGCCTTACAGTTCCTCTGAACATACATCATGTTTTACAAACCTCGGCGCGCAGGCCGGCCATACATGAGTAAAAAGAGAAAACAAAACAAAGCCATTCGCTGAGCCTTCAAGGGCTAGCCGCAGCAGCAGCAGCAACAGCAGTAGGGCTCGCCAGCCCATCACTTACCACTTGGCTCTCCAGCACCTGCACGGGAACAATCCACCCAACCGGTGGCAAACAATGCAACGGTCAGCATTCAGCTGACCCAATTATAACAATCCTACCCCTTTCTCGGGGCATGAGCATTCTTTCCCTGCAAGCATGGCATCATCAAATAGCAAATATGTGCGCGCAGGCACATTCAAGCCATCACAACCATCGGCCACCCGGCCCGACAGTCCGTGCACTCAGGGCACATTTTCGGTGTACCGGAATACCAGGGTCAACACCACCGCCTACACGGTATTTGAGCATTTCTAGTCTTTCCGGCGCGCGGGCCTAAGACTCTCATTAGGCGCTCCAACAAAACCTATACCAGGCTTCCAAGTCGGACGGACTTAACGCAGGTACGGATCAGCCACCCCCCGTTGCTCAAGTCGCCGAGCCACCTCGAATACGGAAGTATCCATGGCATTTTATAGGCGCGGGTCGGTTTCACCTTTCCTGTTCGGCAATCTGCCTTTTCATCGAGTTGCAGCCCAACGCTCAACTACTCACAAAGTGGCAACACACGGCCACAAGAGTTGCATCCAACCCTCTTCATTTCCTGGACATCGTCCAGTACTTCCTGCCGCACCAAGCAACAGGTAGGAACAAGGCATCACAAGCCATAGGCATCACAAGCCATTATCACGGAGCCTTCTCCGCTATGCAAACAAGCATCACCAATCCAGAGTCCATCCAGATGGGCTTCACACAGCATGCCTAGAGCCGTACTTCAATTCCGGCCTCTAACAAGGGGGACTTCACATATCTACCCCAAGGAACACCACAACCCACCGCACACTCGCGGGGAAGGGTTTTCCCTATGCAATGCAGAAAAGAAGGACTTCACATGTCCAAGGAGGGAGATCGTTACCCTTGTCGATCTCTTCGGTGCCATCGAAAACTAGCCGGTGAGAAAGGACCGCAGCAGCCTTGCCTTCACAACGCCGGCTTCGGATCACGAATCAGACCACGGGAGCTCCGCCGGTGGCTTGCTCTCCTCCTCCTTCTTCCTTTCCTCTCTCTTTCTCTCTTCCTTAAGGATAAAGAAGAATGACTTCTTCATTCTCTCTCACGACTTAATCCAGCCCAAGAAATCACCTGAGCCTTTAGATCAAAAGAGAGGAAACTGAACGGCCATGATCTTCCCAAAAAATCACTTTTTGGCCGACACGGCCTGTGACACGCCCGTGTCACAGGCCGTGTACCCCTTAAGCGGTACACGCAGGTTGAACCGACTGCACAACACGGGTCAACGACACGCCCGTGTCGGACCTGACACGCCCGTGTCAAACCTGAGACACGCCCGTGTCTCCTGCTCCGTTGAGCTGCAACCAGTACACGGGTCGGAACACGGCAGCTGACACGCCCGTGTCCAGCCTGACACGCCCGTGTTCCCGGCCGTGTTCAAGGCCGTGTCCGGCTCTGACTTGAATAGGCCAAATTCGCAAAATAAATCGAACACGCCCTGGGACACGCCCGTGTCCCAGGCCGTGTACACCCGACATGCCCTGGGACACGCCCGTGTCCCAGGCCGTGTAACCTGACCTGCTACTCAAACTTCAAGTTGAGTCTTTTGGGGTCTTTTGGGGTGTTACAACCCTCCCCCCCTTATCAAAATTTCGTCCCGAAATTTGCACGGTAAGGAAACAAAACCAGCAATGCTATAACTCTGTTATAACAAAAAGTACACGGGCTACAGTTTATACAAATAACTCGGGAAACTCAGCTCGCATGGTCTGCTCTCGCTCCCATGTTAGCTCTTCACGGCCACAATTGTCCCAACGGACCTTGACCATCCCGATTACTTTGTTCCGCAACTGTTTCTCGGCTCGATCCTCGATCCGAATGGGTCTAACCCTCGTCGTTAGCCCATACTCGACCGGTACCCGATCATTCTCCACTACTTGAGCTGGATCCTTTATCGCCTTACGAAGGACTGAGATGTGAAACACATCATGTAATCCACCCAAGTCCGCTGAAAGTGCTAGTCGATAAGCAGCTTCCCCAACTCGCTCCACCACCTCAAACGGACCAAGATACCTCTGACTTAGCTTTTTCAAACGCCGAATCCTGGACACACCTTTGAAGGGTTTGATCTTCAAATATACCCACTCACCCACCGCGAACTCCACGTTCCGGTGCTTGGCATTGTAGTACTTTGCTTGACGATCTTGGGCTATCACTAGCCTCTCCCGAATAGAGCGTATGAGCGAAGTAGCTTCTTCGACTTCCTTTTTCCCATGCAGCTTCGATTCGCCTGCTTCTGCCCAAGCTAAGGGTGTACGGCATTTCCGACCATACAACGCCTCAAATGGTGCCATACCAATACTCGCTTGGTAGCTATTATTATAGGCAAATTCGACGAGAAATGTATACTCTTCCCATCTCTTACCAAAGTCTAGGGCGCACATGCGGAGCATGTCCTCCATCGTCCTGTTGGTTCGTTCAGTCTGGCCATCCGTTTGGGGATGAAAGGCCGTACTAAACGCCAATTTTGTACCCAACATTTGATGAACGAGCCGCCAATCATTCGATGTGAACCGCCCATCACGGTCACTAACGATGCTCCGAGGAACACCGTGCAGTCGAACAACCTGCTCCACATACAGCTTGGCCAAGGTTTCCACTGAATCGTCTCTTCTGTTTGGAAGGAAGTGCGCCACTTTCGTCAACCGGTCCACAATCACCCAGATTGAATCATGACCGCGTTGAGATCTCGGCAACCCGTGCACGAAATCCATCGAAATATCATCGAACTTCCACTCCGGAATAGGTAACGACTTCAGAAAACCGCCAGGCTTCTGGCATTCTGCTTTCACCAACGCACAGGTATTGCATTTAGCCACATAATGAGCCACATCTTTCTTTAGTCCGGGCCACCAGAACAGCTTTTTCATGTCCCTGTACATCTTTGTGCTCCCTGGGTGAACTGAGTACTTTGCAAAGTGAGCTTCGTACATCAACTCTTCCCTCAGTTTACCCACACTTGGGACGCATACTCGACCATTTCTCCGTAACAACCCGTTATCCCAAGAGAATTGGTCCTCCGGCCCATCCTTAGCATAGCGCTGGAGACTTTCATCAAGCTCCGTTGCTCGCCGAACTCTGTCCGTAAGGTCATACTGCACCTCCGTCCAGTTCAAGCACGCATCGGTTGACGCACCCTTGTCAACACACGATATCTCCAATGCTTCCAATTCCTGGATCAAACGCTGATCATGCCTCTGCAACCAGCTTGCCCGTACCGGAGTCTGTCGACTCAAAGCATCAGCGACCACATTTCCCTTCCCGGGGGTATAGTGAATCTTGAAGGTGTAGTCCCCGAGGAACTCCATCCATCTTCGCTGTCGCATATTCAGATCCTTCTGATCCAACAAATACTTTAGGCTCTTGTGATCCGTATAGATATCTACTTTCACGCCATATAGATAGTGCCGCCACAACTTGAGCGCAAAGATTACCGCCGCCAACTCCAAATCATGGACGGGGTAATTCAGCTCATGCACTTTCAACTGATGCGAGCCATAAGCAATCACTTTCCCAAACTGCAGAAGAACGCAGCCTAAGCCGCTCCCTGATGCATCACTATAGATCTCATACCCATCGGTACCACATGGCGATGTCAACACAGGCGCCGTGGTCAAACGACTCTTCAAGTCTTCAAAAGCTCGCCCGCACTCCAGCATCCATATGAACTTTTGATCTTTTCTCGTCAGCGTGGTGAGAGGTAAAGCAATCCGTGAGAAGTTTTCCACAAACCGTCTATAGTAGCCCGCAAGTCCAAGGAAGCTCCTGACCTCGGCCACTGAAGACATCACTGGCCAATCTCGGATGGCACTTATCTTCAACGGATCCACCGCGATACCCTCTCCGCTTACCACATGGCCTAAAAAGGCTACTGAAGAGAGCCAGAACTCACACTTTGAGAACTTGGCAAAAAATTTGTTCCTCCGCAGGGTATGCAAGACCAACCGCAAATGGTTTGCGTGATCCTCTTCCGACTGAGAGTATACTAATATGTCATCGATAAACACAATAACAAACAAATCCAAATACTCTCGGAACGTTCGATGCATTAGGTCCATAAATACCGAAGGCGCATTACATAGGCCACACGGCATTACCGTGAACTCATAATGACCGTAGCGTGTTCCAAACGCCGTCTTGGGAATGTCACCTTCCCGAATCCTTAGCTGATAATATCCCGATTTCAGATCCAACTTGGAATAGACCGTTGATCCCGCCAGCTGATCAAAGAGGTCATCAATCCGTGGGATCGGATACTTGTTTTTCTCCGTCAGCTTATTCAACTCGCGGTAGTCAATACACAACCGTAAGCTACCGTCTTTCTTTTTCACAAAGAGAACAGGCGCGTTCCAAGGTGACATACTTGGGCGTATATATCCCTGCTCCAACAACTCTTGCAATTGGACTTTCAACTCAGCCATCTCTTTTGGCGCGACGCGATATGGAGAGCGGGCCACAGGTTTCGCACCTGGCACCAACTCAATAGAGAAGTCAATCTCCCGCTGGGGTGGTAACCCAGGAAGATCTTTAGGAAACACATCGGCAAACTCTGACACAACTGGCACTTCACCGACACTGGCCTTTGGCTCAACAGCCTGAATTAGCGTGAAGAATAACTCCGCGCCCTTCCGCACAGCATTGACGACTTGGAGTGCAGACAACAACGTTCCGCCAACTCCTCGCATACCAGCGAACTTCGTCACAAGCCCGGTATTCTGGCCCAGTGTAATCTCTTTGGAGTTGCAATCAATAAAGGCACGCTGCTCCGAGAGCCAGTCCATACCAAAGATCACATCAAACTCCGATAACGGTAGCACAGCTGCACTCAAACCGAAGTCCCGACTTCCTATTTGCACATCCACATCGCAAGCCCTATCCGCAAGCATCATACAGCCATTCGGCAATAGCACCCTTGTACTATCCACCGTCACATGACTTGGTACCCCAATGCGAGATACGAAATCCTCAGACAGAAAAGAATGCGAAGCACCCGTATCAAACAGGGCTCTCGCTAAATTATTCCGAATCAGGACAAAGCCTGCAGCACACACACATCATGCACAAGCTAAACATAACCAAAACCAAAAGCACAGCAAGTAAACTAAATCAACTCGTACCTGTGACGACGTCACTTTGCTTAATCGCTTCCTGTTGGCCAAGTTGATAGATTCGGGGCTGCGCCTGGGAAGCAGAGGAATCCACCACCGCTTTGCCCTTCTCAGCATATGACGCACCCGTCTTCTTCTCCCCTTTGGGCTGCACAACCCGACAGTCACGAGCTATATGCCCCACCCGGCCACAGTTATAGCATGTACGAGTATCCGGCCTTGATGTCGCTCCCGACACCACGGTCGTAGTCACTTGCCCAGATGGCTTGGACCTCTTGCCCCCTTTCTTCTGGTAAAACGACTTGCCTGGGCGAGGTGCTTGAAACTCTGGCTTAGACACCACCAAGCCCTTATTCCCTTGCACTCGCCTCATGTCCTTCTCCAATGCGCACGCAGTATCAACCAATGCCTGAAACCCTTGGCTCACAGAACTCGAAAGCAGTAATCGCAACTCATCCCGCAATCCTTCATAGAACCGATTCGTTTTCCTTTGGTCATCCGCGAAGATCGTTCCCGCATATCGTCCCAACCTGGTAAACTCGTGCAAGTAGATATCCACACTATCTTCCCCTTGCTTTAACCGTTGGAACTCATTTTCCATAGCAATACGTTGCGCCGCTGGGACATGTTTCGCCAGAAATATCCGAGAGAACTCCTCAATCGACACTTGTGTTAATTGCCTGCCCGCCAAATGATGTAGCTCAACCTCGTCCCACCACAACCGCGCCTCCCCTTCAAGCATGAAGGTGGCTAAGGTGACCTTGAGAGTTTCCTCCGCCCTGATCGTTGTCATTATCCTCTTGACACGCGATAACCAATCTTCCGCCTGCGTTGGGGATCCCATTCCCGCAAACGTAGGAGGACTGAAGCTCATGAATTGCTTCAACTGTCGGTCAGCTGCTCGTGGATCTACAGCCTCAACCGGCTCGGGTCTTACATCAACACGAACTGGCACTACCGCCGGCTGCGCTTGCCCGGTCGGCTGAATCATGGCAAATAGCGCCTCAGCCACTAAGCGAACAGTTTCCGCAGATGGAGGAGGTGTTGGCACCTCAGCTGGTGCCGCACTCTCATCAGAACGCTGGGGCTCAGACTGCCCAGCACCACTACGTGTCACCTATAGGTGGACAAGACACACATTAGCGAACGTATGCAAGCAAAACAACACAAAAAGGAACGCGCAGATTCCTCAAACAAGATTTTGTACATTCCTTAATGGACATTCCAGAGTTCATTAGCGTTACAGCAGGTCGCACAAACACGTGCTCGCCACCCCATAAAAGAATTCGACCACGAATTCGAAAGAGGAAGACCGACGAAAAGCTGATACCAAAATGTAACGACCCCATCCGTTATATGACGTATAGTCGAAGGTCCGGCCGGGGCCCCACACTATATGCCACAAACAGACAGTGAGGTCACAGGATAATACCAAACCAAATACGAATCCTAACTCAGAGCATTCTAGCGGAAGCTTTAAGTTACAACTTTGAACTCTTAACCGGAATGTCCAATATATATAACCACCTTTATATATAAACCACGGAATGTACCCAACCACAAGAGTTTGGCCTTAAGGCCTTACAGTTCCTCTGAACATACATCATGTTTTACAAACCTCGGCGCGCAGGCCGGCCATACATGAGTAAAAAGAGAAAACAAAACAAAGCCATTCGCTGAGCCTTCAAGGGCTAGCCGCAGCAGCAGCAGCAACAGCAGTAGGGCTCGCCAGCCCATCACTTACCACTTGGCTCTCCAGCACCTGCACGGGAACAATCCACCCAACCGGTGGCAAACAATGCAACGGTCAGCATTCAGCTGACCCAATTATAACAATCCTACCCCTTTCTCGGGGCATGAGCATTCTTTCCCTGCAAGCATGGCATCATCAAATAGCAAATATGTGCGCGCAGGCACATTCAAGCCATCACAACCATCGGCCACCCGGCCCGACAGTCCGTGCACTCAGGGCACATTTTCGGTGTACCGGAATACCAGGGTCAACACCACCGCCTACACGGTATTTGAGCATTTCTAGTCTTTCCGGCGCGCGGGCCTAAGACTCTCATTAGGCGCTCCAACAAAACCTATACCAGGCTTCCAAGTTGGACGGACCTAACGCAGGTACGGATCAGCCACCCCCCGTTGCTCAAGTCGCCGAGCCACCTCGAATATGGAAGTATCCATGGCATTTTATAGGCGCGGGTCGGTTTCACCTTTCCTGTTCGGCAATCTGCCTTTTCATCGAGTTGCAGCCCAACGGCTCAACTACTCACAAAGTGGCAACACACGGCCACAAGAGTTGCATCCAACCCTCTTCATTTCCTGGACATCGTCCAGTACTTCCTGCCGCACCAAGCAACAGGTAGGAACAAGGCATCACAAGCCATAGGCATCACAAGCCATTATCACGGAGCCTTCTCCGCTATGCAAACAAGCATCACCAATCCAGAGTCCATCCAGATGGGCTTCACACAGCATGCCTAGAGCCGTACTTCAATTCCGGCCTCTAACAAGGGGGACTTCACATATCTACCCCAAGGAACACCACAACCCACCGCACACTCGCGGGGAAGGGTTTTCCCTATGCAATGCAGAAAAGAAGGACTTCACATGTCCAAGGAGGGAGATCGTTACCCTTGTCGATCTCTTCGGTGCCATCGAAAACTAGCCGGTGAGAAAGGACCGCAGCAGCCTTGCCTTCACAACGCCGGCTTCGGATCACGAATCAGACCACGGGAGCTCCGCCGGTGGCTTGCTCTCCTCCTCCTTCTTCCTTTCCTCTCTCTTTCTCTCTTCCTTAAGGATAAAGAAGAATGACTTCTTCATTCTCTCTCACGACTTAATCCAGCCCAAGAAATCACCTGAGCCTTTAGATCAAAAGAGAGGAAACTGAACGGCCAAGATCTTCCCAAAAAATCACTTTTTGGCCGACACGGCCTGTGACACGCCCGTGTCACAGGCCGTGTACCCCTTAAGCGGTACACGCAGGTTGAACCGACTGCACAACACGGGTCAACGACACGCCCGTGTCGGACCTGACATGCCCGTGTCAAACCTGAGACACGCCCGTGTCTCCTGCTCCGTCGAGCTGCAACCAGTACACGGGTCGGAACACGGCAGCTGACACGCCCGTGTCCAGCCTGACACGCCCGTGTTCCCGGCCGTGTTCAAGGCCGTGTCCGGCTCTGACTTGAATAGGCCAAATTCGCAAAATAAATCGAACACGCCCTGGGACACGCCCGTGTCCCAGGCCGTGTACACCCGACACGCCCTGGGACACGCCCGTGTCCCAGGCCGTGTAACCTGACCTGCTACTCAAACTTCAAGTTGAGTCTTTTGGGGTCTTTTGGGGTGTTACACGTCGCATCATACACTCTCCTATTAGACACATACGAGCGTCAACTATACCAAAATCAACCATCTCAAACATTTCACCCGTTCGAATCTGACTAATGTTACGAAATTTAAAAGTAATCACAAATTTACTATTAAATTTTTTCCATAGAAATCCTTTAAATCGTGTATCCTGATTGGGAGTCAAAATTTTTGGAGTTCTCACCATCCTTAAAACACGAATTCACTTAAATATATCAATAGTTTGATAATAAATTCTTTAAAAAAAATTTATATTTATAAGAAGATGTAATGACATAAAATGATATTCCCTGAATATAAAATCAATATATTGCGATGACTCTGTTGGATCTTGTGGCCAACCTTGGAGGGGAGGGGGTGAATAAGGTTTTACGGGTTTATTAAAAATTCGAATTATTTTGTCCAGGGAAAACAAGTTCTGGAATCTACCGTGGGGTGCTAGCTTGCTAGCACGCGGTGGTAGGTCACAAACCCCGTTTTCCTGGGCAAATTTCACTTTGGAGAAATACACCCCCTTATGAGATCAACTAGAGAGCGACCAGAATGATATATGTAGAAATAAAAACACAAATAACTTTATTCAATCAAGATCAAAAGGTGTTTTACCATTACAAAAGTTTGATCACCATGATGCTGGAGATCGGAGGCGGTGAATGAATAAACTCTTTTGGTTTTTTATATCAACCCACTACCGGGTCCGGTTGGCTGTCTCCCTTTCCCTCCAAGAAAGGTTTTCGAGCCGACTCTTCACCTTCACACAAGGAAGTGTCTTAGAGCCCCGCTAGATCCCCCGATCTAGATGTCCCTTCCGCAGGATGATTTCTCACGGAATCCTCCCCGGATTCTAACGACCTCTACCAGTCAATTTCCCTTACGCAAAGAATACAGAAAAGAGAAAAATTCACAAAGGTATAAAAAGATTAAGGTTTGAATCTCCCTCAAGACGAATCCTTTGTTTAGCGATCCGTGACCGGTGCTAGAAATCTTCATGTGCTTGCAACCGATCAACTCTTCGTAGTCGTTGTTGTCCTTGGCTCGTCAGAGTTCTGCGTGCGTGAACAGGAGGGAGGCGGTTTTTTCTTCCTTCGACGGGGACGGCAGAACGAAGCACATAGATGACTACCGAACCCTAGGAATGAAAGTTGTGAGTTTCTATTTGTCTCTATAGGAAATCAAAAAATGCGATGCCTTTTATACATCTTTTGTATAAATAGTCTATCGCCAACGGTAAGACTAGCGCCCGGCGGTAGGTCTTCATGCGTTGACGTTACAACTATCCTGCATATTTTGAAAAATATTCAAAAAAATTATTTTCCACTTTTTCGTACTAGCGCTGTGCGGTATGAAGTTATCGCCTAGCGGTACAACTGTCATCTCGACGAATCCATCTCAACAATCGCTGAGTGAGCTAGCGCTGCGCGGTAGAAAGATAGTGCGACGCGATAGCTTACAGAGCGCCTGGCTGAATTAAATCCTCAGGGTAGCGTGGGCGGTAGAACTGGCGCTGCGCAGTAGCAACCCAAGCGCCATGTCAATTTAATTCAGGCTACCACCTGACGGTAACGGCTACCGCATGGTGGTAGGTGTCATAGAGGAGTTTCTCATTTCGCTTGAACCTGTTATCCTTCACACTCTACCAAATACAAGATGTGATCAAATACAACATGAAAATTGATATTATCAAATTGTGGACATGTGAACAGTCGACTCCAACAATCTCCCCCTTTTGATAATATCAAATTTCGTTCATGAGATATAACAATGAGATGCATGATACAACACATATAAGAGATAATCGTTAAAAATATAAATTCAGGTTTACACACGTGCTCCCCCTATATGTGTGTTCTACGTGCTCCCCTTATTCTCCCCCTTTGATATTATCAAAAGGGGGTGGGATAGAACAAATGAAACAATACACATGTACAAGAGAGAAAAAAACTGCAGTATATGATGATTTTTATACAAATAGCAAACAGTGCACATTATAAAGTGAATCGAGAGGCGAAAACACTAGGGGTGACCATACATAAATCAGAGAATATTTAGCATACAAGTCAAACAGATGAGCGGAGTACACAGAAACAATTTAAATGAGTTTTCAGAATAAAATAAGGATTGGACAGTACAGTTTAAACTAAACACAATGATTTAGAGTACATAGCTAAGAGATTTATAGAATTAATACAGACGAACATTGTACACGTCACGAATAGAAATCGTGTGCTAGTACTTACGTGTTATAGACATGCAATGCAGTTTCAGTCCAATTCTTATGCATGGAAGCGTTAGATAGAGTAATGGCATGTGACCATGTAACATCAAAAGAGAAAACATCAAGTAGAAAGAACCTTCATTACATGTTTTATCTCAATAATTCACTATGCTTTCACAAGAGAAATAAAGTGAAAAATCATGTCACATTTCTATCTATGACATACTAAGATTAGAACATGGGGCACTAAGATTAAGAATAAGTCTTTGCACAAGATCAAAATGATTCTTTGGACCAAGGTGCTCATCCTCATAATGCTCATAAAGACTTATCAGGAGGAGTGAGTAGTGCTTGGGGGGTATCCTTGACACATGATTTGATAGCATGCGTAGTTTATTTTCATTTGCTTTTTTTGGACCATCCCTATTATAGTTTGGATTTCAAGGACTCCGAATCAATCAAAATCTACCCACATAGATAGATACATTTTAACTTGTATACACAAGACTTGATCACTAGAGATTTGGCCCAAAGTTACCTTTATATAAACACATGTATTTCGTGACATTGATTATTCAAGTTATTCTTAATGTGTTATACACAATATCACGAGTTATAACATGTAAGCATATATTTTCTACATGAGTGCTCCGTCTAGGGATGTGTGAATAGTGTAAAGTCATTACGCTACCTAAATCTTCACACATACCTAGAGGCATATTTAACAAATACTAACATGTCTAGTCGCACTCAATAACTAAGCACACATATAGATTTGACACATCATGACATAACTAGACAACGTTCACAGCTATTAACAGTCCTAAATCAAGCATTGTACGTAATCATTATGCTTTATGTTCTAGCCATGTGTGTCCGAAGAGTTATCAATCCATAGTGTTTTTTTATTTTGGGTTTTGTAAATAAATTTTTTGTTGATTTTCTGATTTCACAAAAAAAGTAAACAACACAAACAAAAGACATAAAAAAACGATTATGCAAATCAAACAAAAATACACGTAAAAATTCAAAATTAAACAGAACATCACGATAGAGTATTGTGCATGATACATACGACCATGAGACATGAAATACCATTGGTGCTATGTAGGAACAAACATGAGAATGCTCAAGACACAATTTACCCAAGCAATGTGTCATCACCCTAGCCTCGTACTATGTGATGGATGGGCATGAGGAGCTGCACAAGTGCCGTAGGGTGGGGTGTTAATCCCATATGCCCACACAAGAACCCGCACAACCTAACACTCTTTCCCCCAGTGTCACACAATAACCTACTGGAACCCTTCCCCGGTTAAGCACAAGACGTGGATTACAAGTTAGCGTTCCTAATGTCGACAAACCTACACCCCCGCTATGGTGAAACACATCAAGTGAGTCTTTTGTTGTCGTTTATACCAACTTAAGATACAATGAAGATACCAGCGCTGATTACAATAAATCAGTACGAAAAAGAGTGCTACCGCCGGCGATAGAGGTACCGCGCCGCGGTAGCTCCCAGATATATAAGCAACTGTTCAGGACCTAATTCTTCATTCCTGCTTATTCACTCTCTCATCTTCGCGTACAAAGCTTCTCCCTCCGAAGCTTCCAGATCCAGGTATTCCCCTCCCTCTTTTCTTTTTATTTTGATGTAGGATTTAATTTAATGCGTAGTTTGTGGAGTTTTGATTGTTTTGGGCACGATCCGTGGTTATTTCAAACGATTTTCAAGTGTGATTTGTGAATTTTCTCCACGGATCATGGTTCTTTTCACGGATCTACCTTTTATAAACTTGGATCTCTTTCCCTCTTAACGTTATCAAGTGAAATTTTTTTAAAAAATGAATTTTTGTGGAAGATCCGGAGTCCGTGCATGATCTGTGGTGGTTTCAATCGATCTGAAGTTTGATTTGAGATTTTTGGCCATGGATCGTGTTTGTTTTCACAGATCTACTTTGTATGAGCTTAAATCTCCCCCTACACATTCTTAAGTGGAAATCACGAAGAAAATCGAGTTTTGGGGAAGATCCGGCGAAAGAAGACGGGGTGCAGTTCGTCATGCTACCGCACGGCGGTAACAGATTATCGCGCCGCGGTAGAGTCCAGAAACCAATTATTTGGGTTTAAAAAAATTCTTGTTGTTTTTCAGGTTATGGCATCCTCAAGCTCCCAACCACCTCGCCGAAGTTTCTCAAAGCAGTCTCGAGTGCTTGTGTCGATATTTCTCGCTATAGACGAGGCCACCGTAAGTGTGCTGATGGTCATCGACATTGATGACCGTTACACTCACATCTACAGTTACTTAGACCATTCAGGAGTTCTATCCGCGACTTCGACCGGTGCTCCTTTCTCGTCAGTGCTTATGCGCGAGTTTTACAACAATCTTAGGGATCTAGCCCACACGCAACTGGGTAGAGGAGTGCAATCATGTATCGGGAATGAGATTGTGACGATACTCCACAAGGATATTGAATGGAAGTACGTCTGGACCCCCAATGCTCCACACCTCGACATCGTTGGGTCCTTTAAATCTAGCCAAAACTGGAGTGAGGTCAACGAGGTTCTCCATGGTGTGGAGGGACGTCAAGATCTCATCACTATCATGGACACGCTCACGCCAGATGCCCGCATCATCCAGGACATTCTGCGTCACTCCCTGATGTTCAAGGCTCGGGATACCAAGAAGATCACGACCCAACTTTCTATGGTGACGTTCTGTATCATAGCTGGAAAGGACTTCAGCATCTCTGATCTCATCCTAATGATGATGCGCTACACCTATCAGCTCAAATATCCCGACTGCCAGCGGATGAACACTCACCTTTAGGCGATGTGATCCAGAGTCTCCTCATGGAGAAGTACCCTGCCATCAATTGGTCGGCGTACCCTATTGACAGCTGCCCCCAGATTTACATAGTAGGTGAGATTCCTACTACTTCACGAGTTCGGCCATCTGTTGCACAGCCTCCGGTACCCCATGCTCTCTTAACATCCATTAGAAATGAAAACAAGAAAATTAAAAAGGACTTAAAGAATATAAAGAGTGAATTAATAAAATGCTGCAAAGAGAAAATCGAGTGCCTAGAGTGTCCTCACTCGATGACAACGATCAAACAACTAAAAGTAAGTCTTTCCATGGCATCGTTGAAAACAAACAATCTTATTAATGAAAGGAATGTCTTGGAGAAAAGACTTTGTACAACCTCGGGCTCACAGGAGGGAACCCAGCAGAGAGGGGATTAGAAGAATCCTCAAAAGGAGACAAGGCCCTAAGCGAGTGAGGTCTAAAAGCTGGGTCCACTCGCAATAGGCGAGAGGAGCCCAAAAGAGGGTCCACTCGCAATAGGCGAGAGGAGCCCAAAAGCTGGGTCCACTCGCAATAGGCGAGAGGAGCCCAAAAGAGGGTCTACTCGCAATAGGAGACAAGGCCTGCCAAAACGTGGGACCATTCGCCTGGCGGGTGGGGGTCAAAGGAAGATTGTCTATATGTCGTCTGAAGGTCTCGCCCGCGAGGTAATCCTTTTCAGCCGCGAGGTGGTCCTCTCGCCAAGCATCGGGTCGGCAGGAAGAGATAAGACCGGTTCAGCAATTGGGTGGGGACCGGCTCACTTAGCAAGCGGTTCATCCTTTTTGGCCTTTTTACTCTTTTACCCTCGGTGGTCTGCTCATATCCCTTCAGAACAGCGGAGTTTGGCTGTTGGCAGACCCAACCCAGGGTATTCAGGTAATTTCACAGGTGCCTGCTTTGGTTATTTGCAGTTCAAATCCTGAAGCCTATAAATAGACCGGTAAGGTGTCTGAGAAGAGGGCATGTGGAACCATCTTTTTCCTTCTCACTCAGGCACCTAGCTCAGCATTGGCTAGGGAGGGGAAGGATTCTAGTCCTTCTGGGTGAGTGGTGGGACCTCCGAGCTGAAGCTCCCGGTCTGTTCCTTTAAGTGTCTTGTTAGGAGCGTGGTTCAAAGAAAGTAAGCGTGGGTTGCAGCCTTAGATCCGAGCTTTTAGGAGAAACTAGTTCGACTGGTTTCAACATTTTTGGTGCGGTGAGCGTGGATCGCAGCCTGAGTCGAAGAACTTTGGATCATCTCATGGCAGGAGACCTAGGAGGAGGAGATGAGGGCGGAGGAAATGAGGGCGGGTCCCAGAACCCAGGAGGATATGTTGGGAGGGAAGAATTCATGGCATCCATCGGGGGCATCATGGGGATGTTGTAGCAGATCTCGCAGCGAGGCGAGTGCGTGACCCCTCTACCTCAGGGGCCGGGCCTCTTGCCTCCGGAAGGAGCCGTCTCGGCAAGGGTAGGCGAGGATGCGCCAGGAGGGCGGCCCGGAAAGGAGAAAGTGGTGGAGGGAAGCGGGCGAGACCTGGCAGGAAGGGAGTTGTTCCCCAGCCCGGCGAGCGCCGTCTCGCCAGTAGATCTCGTCGCGCGAGTGGAGACGGCGAGACCCCTGGCGAGAGGGTCCCCCTTTTGCGAGCTGGTTCTTTCGGCTCCCGTCCCGAAGGGGTTCCGCGAGCCTGAGATGGTTTATTATGTGGGGAAGGATGATCCCCTCCAACACTTGCAATGGTTCGAAGATGCGGTCTCCATCAGGCCGATGACGGATGCATTCAAGTGCCGCCTTTTCGCGATCACCTTGAAGGACAAGGCCCGGGACTGGTTTCATCAACTCCCAGCAGGGTCAATATATGGTTTTGAAGATTTGAGTAGGAGCTTCCAGCTGCGCTTCTCGACCTCGAAGAAGAGGAAGAAGAATCCGGAGTCCATCTTCCTGATCAAGCAAAAGGCAGACGAGTCCTTAGCCCAGTACGTGGATCGCTTCCAAGAGGAAATCCTGGACATTCAGGAGGTGCCGGGATTTGCTCTCCAGATGGCCTTTACTGTGGGTCTCAGGGAAGGCTTTTTCAAAATGAGCCTCACCTGGAAGGCACCCTTATCATTTGAAGGGTTGATGGAGAAGGCAGCCAAGGAGATAGCGATGGAAGCAGCGAACCCGGCTTTTGCCAAGAAACTAGCAAGGCTGACGGAGGTAGAGTCCAGAGAACCAGGAGGAGCGAGGCAGCAGGAAGGGAGGAGAAGGGAGGAGCCAAGGGGGCCGGCACAGCAGGAGTTGGGTTGGAGGCAACCGGAAGGCCCGGTTCAAGGGAAATGGAGAGGTCTTCCCCCGGGGGGAAGGAACTACTACCATGGAGGAGCAGGAAGGTTGCCACAGCTGGGGTGGAGACAGGGACCTAGGCCACTCCCACCCCCGCCTCAGCAGGCTATGGCTATAGGCCGGGGAAGAGGAAGAGGAAGAGAGCGAGGAAGGGGGGGAGCCGGAGCAGGGAGGAGAAGGAATCACCAAGAAGGGAGGCAGGAGGGGGAAGTAGCTATACCATTCTGTGACTTTCACGAGGAGGAAGGTCACGCAACAGCTACATGTCCAGAGTTTCTGGAACTGAAGGGGAGAAGAGGAGCGGGAGAGCAGCAGCCACCGGCGCGGATAGTAGAGATGACCGGAGTGGGGGAAGAGGATAGATGTGTAGATCGGTCAGATGTGGGGGATAGAGGGGGGATCGGGGTGATTCATGGTGGAGTGGGAATCGAGGCTACCCGAAAGGCCAGCCTTCATACAATGTACCGTCGAGGTGTCGCCTCGACGTCGCAAGCCCCGCCCCCGGATGAGAAGATCACCTTCTCCAGGAAGGACTTGCCAGATCACGAAGACCCATTCTGCGACGCGCTGGTGATTCGGACGGCTATCGAAGGTTTCACGGTATCAAGGATCTTGGTGGACAATGGGAGCTCGGTTAATGTCATCTTCAAAAAGGCATTCAATGAGATGAGGGTGGAAGCCAGGAGGGTGTTAGCAGCGGACGGACCGCTGTTCGGATTCTCGGGAGAAAGGAAAGAAGTGGAGGGGGGAGTCGGTCTTCAGGTAACCCTGGGAGGGCTGTCCAGGAACTGCCGCTTTGTGATAGTGGACGCTCCCAGCAGTTACAACGCCATCTTCGGGCGCCCCTTGATTAGTGCCTTTAGGTGTGTACCATCATCTTTTCATCAATGTTTGAAACTCAATTCAGGAGGGACCCAGATCAGGGTGAGAGGAGATCCGAAGGCGGCCCGGGAATGTTATGTGACAGCAGTAAACGCTATCTCATGGAGGGGGGATGCGGAAGAGTTAGAGAGAAGACTGGAACGGGAGGAACAAGAGGAGAATAGAGTTGAGGAGCTGGGAGGTGGCATTGCGGAGGAGCCAGTAATGGCAGGGGAGTCAAGGGTCGGAGGAGAAGGGGAAGAGGAGAATAGAGTTGAGGAGCTGGGAGGTGGCATTGCGGAGGAGCCAGTAATGGCAGGGGAGTCAAGGGTCGGAAGAGAAGGGAAAGAGGAGAGAGGAAGGAAAAGAAAAATACGAGAGATGGAAGAGTCAGCGCTAGGAGGAGGCCCGGTGCGGGTGGAGGAGAGGTTCGTAGAGAAAGTAAACATGGCAGTGGAGAGAAAGGAGGGTGGAGAGCAAGGGCTCGGAAACCAGGAGGAGGGGCCGGCAAAGGAAGAGGAGATTCCGAAAGATCAGGAGGAAGAAGAAGAGCCCTCGAGGCTGAAGGCTGCAGTTGAGCTACAGGAGGTGGACATCCTAACAAAAGAAGGAAGGAAAGAAAAGATCAGAATCAGCGGAGAACTCGGTCTTGAGGATCAGGAGGAGATCCGAAAATGCGTGCAGGAAAACATTGATGTCTTTGCGTGGAGCGCGGCCGACATGCCAGGGATTGACGCAAATGTGGCATGCCATCGTCTCAACCTTGACCCCAAGGTTCGTCCCATCCAGCAGAAGAAAAGGGCCATCGCCTCCAGGATGGCCAAGCCTATCAGGGAGGAAGTGGAAAAGCTGCTCCAGGCGGGGTTCATATCTGCAAATAAGTATCCAGGGTGGGTGAGCAATGTTGTGATGGTAAGGAAGGGGGAGGGGAAGTGGAGAATGTGTATTGACTTCTTTCTTTTGAATAAAGCATGTCCCAAGGATTGTTACCCTTTGCCTCGAATCGACGCGCTGGTTGATTCAGCCGTCGGTTTTTCACTAATGAGTTTTTTAGATGCCTTTTCAGGATACCATCAAATACGCATGCACCCACCGGACATCAAGGATGTCACCTTTATCACCGAGGATGGATGTTTCAGCTATAACATGATGCCTTTTGGGTTGAAGAATGCGGGGGTGACCTACCAACGGATGATGGACCGGATTTTCCGAGAACAAAAGGGACGGAACCTCGAAGTCTACGTAGACGACTTGATGATCAAGAGCCAAGATCTCAAGTCTCATATTGCGGATCTGGAAGAAACGTTTGCAACGGTAAGGAAGTACAAGATGAGGCTTAATCCGCTGAAGTGCGTATTCGGGGCCTGTAGGGGAAAGTTTTTAGGACATCTCCTCACCCCATCAGGAGTAGAGCCTAACCCGGATAAGGTAAGGGCTATCCTAGAACTAGAGTCCCCAACGAATACCAAAGAGGTCCAGCGTCTTACCGGCAAGTTGGCGGGGCTCAGCAGATTCCTTTCCAGGGCAGGAGAGAGGTGCTCACCTTTCTTTCGGACATTGAGGGGGGAAAGAAATTCGAGTGGACCTCCGAGTGCGAGAGTGCTTTTCTAGCTTTGAAGCAGCAGCTCACCAAGGCACCGCTACTCCAGGGCCCGAGAGAAGGAGAGATTCTATTCTTGTACCTAGGGGTAGGGGCAGGGGCAGTGAGTTCTGTCCTCGTGCGGGAAGAAGGTAAAAAGCAATTCCCTGTTTACTATGTAAGTAGGGTCCTCAAAAAGGCAGAGCTAAAGTACCCTATCTTGGAGAGACTAGCCTTCGCCCTCGTTATCTCAGCTCGGAAGCTCAGGCCCTATTTTCAGGCCCATTCCATCCATATCGTGACGGACCACCCTCTCCGCCGTATTCTGGAAGGGGTAGAGCACTCAGGGAGATTAGCTAAATGGTCAATAGAACTCAGTGAGTTTGACCTTTCTTATGTTCCTCGGTTGGCTATCAAGGCGCAAGCTGTAGCAGATTTCCTGGTAGACTACACGGTGGAGGTCAAGGAGGCCGAGATGTCTCCCATAGTAGCTTGGGAGATGCTAGTAGATGGGGCCTCGGGTAAGAATTCTTTTGGAGGAGGGATGGTTTTGATAAGTCCCGAGGGAACACGGATCGAACAGGCCCTGAAGGTTCATTTCACTCTCACCAACAATCAAGCGGAGTACGAGGCCATTATTGCAGGGCTGAGGTTGGCTCGTGAGCTCGGTATACAGGATATCAGGGTCTCCACGGATTCTATGATAGTGGCAAGGCATATAGAAGGGGAATTTGAGGTAAAAGAACCCACCCTCCAGCTACACTTAACAAAGGTAAAGAGGATCATTGGTCAGTTTCGCAGTTTCTCAGTCCAACACATCCCAAGAGAGGAAAATACTCGGGCGGACCTGCTCGCCAAGCACGGCCCCGGGCCGGAGAAACCGTGACGGAGCTCTTTAGGCCCTCCATCGAAGAAGGAGAGCTGATGGAAGTAGATCAGCAGGGATCCTGGATGGATCCATTTACCACCTACTTGATAACGGGACGTTTGCCTGAGGGAGAGCTCGAGAAGAAGCAAGTCAGGTACAAGTCGGCATACTACCTGCTAAAAGAAGGGATCTTATACCGTAAGACGTTGTCGGGGCTGTTGGCTCGATGCGTATCCGAGAAGGAGGTCGCAAGGGTGCTGGAAGAAATTCATTCTGGAGAGTGCGGCAGCCATTCCGGGAGTCGGACCTTGGAAGGAAGGGTGTTGAGGCAGGGCTATTTCTGGCCCACCCTTAGGAAGGATGCCGAGGAATTCGCAAGGAAGTGCAGAAAGTGTCAGGAATTTGCCCCTCTCCAGCTCCTCCCGGCCCAAAGGTTGCGCACGATCACAGCCCCGTGGCCCTTCGCCATATGGGGGCTAGATCTGGTGGGTCCATTCCCTCAAGCCAGTGGCCAGAGGAGGTTCCTGCTGGTCATGGTAGACTACTTCTCAAAATGGCTGGAGGTGAAGGCATTGGCGAAGGTGACGTCTCAGGTGGTCAAAAGCTTCATATGGGGGGAAATCATCTGTAGGCATGGGCTCCCCCTGGACATTGTTACGGATAACAGACCGCAATTTGCCAGCAGAGAGTTCGTGGATTTCTGTATACGACTAGGTATAGACCTTCGGTTTGCTTCAGTGCATCATCCTCGAAGCAATGGGCAGGTGGAAGCCGCGAATAAGGTCATCGTGAATCTCTTAAAGAAAAAGGTGGAAAACTTGAGGGGAAGTTGGGTGGAGCAGCTCCCTCCGTCCTCTGGGCCTTAAGGACCACGCCAAGTTCCGCCACGGGGGAGACACCGTTCAAACTTTCCCATGGCTCTGAGGCCGTCTTACCTGTTGAGTTCGAGGTTGAGTCACCTAGAGTAGCCGCGGCAAGGAAGGGAGATGAGGAGTGGCTGGTAGATAATGATGAAGAGCAAAGGCTCTCCCTCGACTTGGTGGAGGAGCTTAGAGAGCTGGCATCTATCCGACAGGAGGAGGTCAAGCGCCGGATGTCAAGATATTTTGATAAACACGTCAGAGTCAAGCAGTTTGAGAAGGGAGACTTGGTCCTCAAGAAGGTGGATGCAGCAGGGAGAGGGGCTTCGGTAGGAAAGCTCAACCCCAACTGGGAAGGTCCTTTTATCGTAAAAGAGGTCTTGAAATCAGGAGGGTATCACCTCCAAGATGTGGACGGGACACCCCTGGATCGCGCCCGAAGCGGCGACGACCTAAAGCGTTTCTATCCTTAATACTTTTGTTCATGTTCATTATCTATTATGAATGAGATGTAGTTTTCTTTGTTTTTCTCTCTCACTTTCCAATGTTAGCCAACCTGGCAGGACCTTCTGGCACTGCCACACAGTTCCACGTAGCTGTCCCCTCAAAGCAGGAAGATTTTATTTTGGAGAGGAGACCCCGAGAAGACCCGCTGTCCAGGCTACCATCGAGCTGGCAGGTCTGTAGGCTCACTCGGTGGTTGGAGTTGGTTTTGGAGAGGAGACCCCGAGAAGACCCGCTGTCCAGGCTACCATCGAGCTGGCAGGTCTGTAGGCTCACTCGGTGGTTGGAGTTGGTTTTGGAGAGGAGACCCCGAGAAGACCCGCTGTCCAGGCTACCATCGAGCTGGCAGGTCTGTAGGCTCACTCGGTGGTTGGAGTTGGTTTTGGAGAGGAGACCCCGAGAAGACCCGCTGTCCAGGCTACCATCGAGCTGGCAGGTCTGTAGGCTCACTCGGTGGTTGGAGTTGGTTTTGGAGAGGAGACCCCGAGAAGACCCGCTGTCCAGGCTACCATCGAGCTGGCAGGTCTGTAGGCTCACTCGGTGGTTGGAGTTGGTTTTGGAGAGGAGACCCCGAGAAGACCCGCTGTCTAGGCTACCATCGAGCTGGCAGGTCTGTAGGCTCACTCGGTGGTTGGAGTTGGTTTTGGAGAGGAGACCCCGAGAAGACCCGCTGTCCAGGCTACCATCGAGCTGGCAGGTCTGTAGGCTCACTCGGTGGTTGGAGTTGGTTTTGGAGAGGAGACCCCGAGAAGACCCGCTGTCCAGGCTACCATCGAGCTGGCAGGTCTGTAGGCTCACTCGATGGTTGGAGTTGGTTTTGGAGAGGAGACCCCGAGAAGACCCGCTGTCCAGGCTACCATCGAGCTGGCAGGTCTGTAGGCTCACTCGGTGGTTGGAGTTGGTTTTGGAGAGGAGACCCCGAGAAGACCCGCTGTCCAGGCTACCATCGAGCTGGCAGGTCTGTAGGCTCACTCGGTGGTTGGAGTTGGTTTTGGAGAGGAGACCCCGAGAAGACCCGCTGTCCAGGCTACCATCGAGCTGGCAGGTCTGTAGGCTCACTCGGTGGTTGGAGTTGGTTTTGGAGAGGAGACCCCGAGAAGACCCGCTGTCCAGGCTACCATCGAGCTGGCAGGTCTGTAGGCTCACTCGGTGGTTGGAGTTGGTTTTGGAGAGGAGACCCCGAGAAGACCCGCTGTCCAGGCTACCCTCGAGCTGGCAGGTCGGTAGGCTCACTCGGAGGTTTGGTAAAGGGGCAGCATATGGATAGGAGTTTCATAATTTGATCAAAAGCAAGATCCTTGTCCCAAAGGAAGAAGAGGAGGAAGGAGTCGGTCCCTCAAGATCCTCTCGCGCCAAGGGGCAAGGCGAGCGGAAGGGTACATGGCTATTCGCACCTAGAGTAAGGGGTCTGCTCTTCGGCCAAAGGGCGAGAAGAGGAGTACCTTCTTCTCGCAAACAAAACCAAGCATAATAACGATACGAGACCCACTCGCGCCTGGGGTGTCCGGGGATAAGGCGAGAGGGAGTGATACGTCCCTGCGCGAGAGCACTGAGGGCCCGCCCACTCGCGCCACAAGCAAAGCTAGCCTTTCCATCGTTAGGCGAGACAAGTCGTGATCTCGTTCCGCAAAGTGAAGAGAGGGTAGGCATACAGGAGAGATGAAAAGAAGGGCCTTAAGAATAAAATGTATATATGTCATCCACAAAAAGAGGCTGTAATACAAAAATGCCTCAGCAGCAAATATCCAAAAGAGAAAAAGGGGGGGAGAAAAGGAATATACAAAAAACACTGTAAAGTAAATCCTCTATTCTTCCGCGCTGGAGGACGGGCCGTCTTCCTCCTCGCCATAAATCTCTGGTACCAGGTCGCGGGCAGTGACCTCCTCGCAGCCTTCCCTGATAACTTCCATCTCCTTCATCATCTTCACGATTAGTTCGGCGGTCCTGATGTTGGCATCTTTGCAGAGTCCCATGACCTCGGCATGAGAATAATGAGAAGGAGGAGGCTGGGGAATCACCACGCGAGAAGGCGAGAGAGCAGCCTCCTGAAGCCGAATGATCTCGGACTCCATGCTTTTAACCTCCCCTTCCAGAGTAGCTATGCGCGAATGCATCCTATCGGCCGTCTCGGCATCCTGCAAGAGGTTTATTCATTAGGGGGGTTGAAGGTGAACAAAGAAAGGGAAGGAATTGAGAATGGGGAAACTCACCACACCACCCCGCGCCTTGGCGAGAAGGTTTTCGGCCACGGCCAGCCGTTTTCTCAAGATCCGTAGACTTCTCGCGCTCTGCCGCCAGGCTCGCCTCTGAATCCCTCCAGCTCTTATTATTATAAATCAGACGGCGTGAGACCTGGTGCGATAGCTCTAGCGAGCGCATCTGGGATTGCGCGGCCCTTAGGATCAAATCCCGCGAGGGGGGCTCAGCGGCAGCTTCTCGCTCTGCGCCTCCATAAAGGCCAAAGCCCAGAGAGAATGCATGAGCCGTGGGCTGGTCTCGCTCCATCCAGGGAGGAAGGAGGGTGGAGATAGAGACCCAGTTCGCCTCCTTGTCCCATATCAAGGTTGGCTCACCGGCAGCATCCGGGATCGCTGGGCCCATATTGAAGTTCAGATGAGTGGAGGGAGCCGGGCGGCTGGAAGAGCCCACCTCGCGAGTAGGAGATTTCGGGGGGATGTCGTCAGCAAGAGAGTCAGGTTGACCCGCCCCGCCAATCGGCGAGACGGTCCGCTGATCAAGAGGCCGAGAAGGGGATTGGGGAGATTGAGAACCCAGAGAGATGGGGGATAAGGACCCCGACACATCCACCATCTCGGCAGGAACTTGCTTCGCCTTTCCAGAGGGAAGAGACGCTCCTTTCTTGACCTTTGCTTTCTTCGAAGGACTCTGGCGAGACGGGGCGGAGCCTCCTGCAGGCCTTTTCTTTAGGGAGAGGGGTAGGTTTTCTCTCGCCGCCTCAGCTGCCATCGTGGCGAAGGCGACGTCTTTGGAGGGTTTGATGCTGCTTTTATAAGGCGGGCGAACAGGAACATTTCTTTCTCCTGGAAACGGCGAGACGATGCGTTTATAACAGCTATTCGTTAGACCTAGACGAAAATAAAGGGCCCCAGCATTTACCTTCGCCTGGAAGCACAGGAAGGAGGGAGTCGAGGCCGCGCCTCAGGAACAGTACCTCGAAGTTCTTGCCGATGAAGAAGTCACAAAGAAGCTTGTCCGTGCCACTAACTTGGGGAGTGGTATAGAACACCTCGGCTGGCGACACAGGCGCCAGCGGAATGCCACCCGTGTTGCCGCGGATGAAGACGAAGCGAGTAATCCAATGATGATTCTTGTTAGGCGTCTCGCAAACCTTGAGACCCAGCCCCGTGAAATAGGAAACGCCGTCGGCATTGGCATGGTAGACAAAAAGCTTGCGGAAGGAATTCAGGCTGAACTCGATTCGCTCTCTGCGCATGTAGCAGGCGAAGGCAACGAGTACAGAGATGGCGTTTGGGTTCAGCTGCGCAGGAACAGTCCCGAAGTATTTGAGAACCTGTTTCACTTCTGGCCAGAGGGGCAACCTCAGCCCCGCTTCGAAATGCGAGACGGGGAAGGCGAGTTCACCGGGATAGAAAGTGTTGATTGACTCGCCCACTTTCGGAGGGCGGGACTCAAAACCTTCCGGCAAGAAATCGCGAGTAAAGGCGTTGTAGTCCTCCTCGGAAATCCGGCCGGGAGGAAAATCATGGTCACCAAACCGCCTCCCGCATCGGCTTCGCCCCTCGCCTTCTTCAGCCTTCTTTTTCCCCATTCTGGACAGAGAGAGCGAAAAGGAGGATGCGAGAAGAATAGGCGAGACGAGGCACCAGCAGGATCAGTTCGCGAGAAAAGGGAGAGAGAGGTGAGGTTTAGGGCGCCGAGACAAATCAAGAGCATGACCCAGGCCCCAGGGATAGGGGGGTATTTATAGCCCGTTGAATAAAGAGAAAAATACGAAGGGGTGGAAAAAAATATATAGTGCAAAGGAAGGGGAAGAGTCGGCCGTCCTTCTCTCTCTCCTAGTCTCGATTGGTGTAGCCTAACGTAAGCCCCAAGCCGGGGGCGAGGCAGTATCCTAAAAAATACAATAAAAAATAAAAAGAGAGTAGTGGTTTAAGCACAGATACAACGCGCGAGTCATAGAGTAGAAAAGCGCGGTACTAGAAGTAAAATTATCAAAGGAACTATTAAAAGGAGTTATTAAGCCGACCCATTCAGTAGATCCAAAGAGTTCGGGCGGTAGCCGCGAGAGGAAATGTTATTACAAAACAAAGAGCGGTACAAAGAAAATAAAGGCATAGGGTGGCGCAAGGGATTCAATCCTTATGCCACCGCCAGCGCCCCCCACCGCGAGACCTCGCGCAGGGAGGACGGTGGGGGAGGTGAAAAGCGCGAGCCGCATCCACGCCGCGACGCGCGAGGCGGAGTTGTTGATCGACCTCGTTCAGAATCGCCTGGGGATCGGTCTCGTCTATCTCAATATCAGCATCAACTTCGGAGGTCAAGCGAGCAACCTCCACCTCTAGCCAATCAATCTGCCGGTCGGCCGTTTGCTTGTCTTTCTCCAACTCTTGAATCATGATCGCGTGTTTTCGGAATAACTCGGCCACCCTGCGCTTCATCGCCAGCGGATCCATAGGGTCGCCAAGGTAATCCTCTATCTCATCCATGGGAGGAGGAGGCGAGGAGACCGCTCGCCTCGGGCGCTCCTCAGCAGGCGAGTCTTCGGCAGATGAGTCTACTCGCATATCTGCAAAGGCAAAAACAAAAGGAAGGACATAATAAAAAGTGGACGGCCAGAAAAGGCTAGAGCCAAGGGTAGGGGATTCCTAACCAGAGTGGCGAGAGGTCCCAGCGATATGAGAAGGCTCACCATTCTTCCCACCAAGAGTAGAAGGAGGAGTAGAAGGAGGAGGCGAGACAGGGTTTAGATGATGGCTGGCGAGATGAGTTTGTGTGCTACCAGACTGACCGAGGGGTGCGTGGCTTTTCTGAAAAACAACAGCAAAAGGAGCAGTGAAGGATAGATAACGAACAGATGAGGTATACAAGGACCTTACCTCCTTTTCTTGGGGAAGCAACGGTGTAGGGGGGATGCGTCTTTCCAGGGGATCCGGTAAGAGTCCTCCCGACTGGGGAACCAGATCGGTTGTTCTCGCCTTCTTTGGGCGAGAAGACGAGGGCGGAGGTGAAGAAAAAGTGCGGGCGGGAATTAGGTTCAAGGCAGCCGCACTCGCCTTGTTCCGCTGGCGCACCAACGCGATACGATCGCGAAAGCTTTTGCTAAGAGACATGGCAGCAGGATAGATGTAGAGGTTACAAGGAAAGGAGGCCAGCTGCACTTGGGGAGGATCCCAATATTTATAGACTCGTGGGGGGGGAATCTCACCCGAGAAAGATTCCGCTTTAAAGTCGCTGAGGTGACGTGAGCCTCGGTTGGACTTTTTCTTTTCGGGCTTAGACAACCCCGAAAAGAGCGGGGATTGTGTACAACCTCGGGCTCACAGGAGGGAACCCAACAGAGAGGGGATTAGAAGAATCCTCAAAAGGAGACAAGGCCCTAAGCGAGTGAGGTCTAAAAGCTGGGTCCACTCGCAATAGGCGAGAGGAGCCCAAAAGAGGGTCCACTCGCAATAGGCGAGAGGAGCCCAAAAGCTGGGTCCACTCGCAATAGGCGAGAGGAGCCCAAAAGAGGGTCTACTCGCAATAGGAGACAAGGCCTGCCAAAACGTGGGACCATTCGCCTGGCGGGTGGGGGTCAAAGGAAGATTGTCTATATGTCGTCTGAAGGTCTCGCCCGCGAGGTAATCCTTTTCAGCCGCGAGGTGGTCCTCTCGCCAAGCATCGGGTCGGCAGGAAGAGATAAGACCGGTTCAGCAATTGGGTGGGGACCGGCTCACTTAGCAAGCGGTTCATCCTTTTTGGCCTTTTTACTCTTTTACCCTCGGTGGTCTGCTCATATCCCTTCAGAACAGCGGAGTTTGGCTGTTGGCAGACCCAACCCAGGGTATTCAGGTAATTTCACAGGTGCCTGCTTTGGTTATTTGCTGTTCAAATCCTGAAGCCTATAAATAGACCGGTAAGGTGTCTGAGAAGAGGGCATGTGGAACCATCTTTTTCCTTCTCACTCAGGCACCTAGCTCAGCATTGGCTAGGGAGGGGAAGGATTCTAGTCCTTCTGGGTGAGTGGTGGGACCTCCGAGCTGAAGCTCCCGGTCTGTTCCTTTAAGTGTCTTGTTAGGAGCGTGGTTCAAAGAAAGTAAGCGTGGGTTGCAGCCTTAGATCCGAGCTTTTAGGAGAAACTAGTTCGACTGGTTTCAACAGACTTCAAATATCTCTTACTAAAATAGAAGAAGGTAAAAAATAATTCGTCAATCGGTGCGTAATGCTAGTCACTTAAAACACCGCCCTAAAGGCGAGGATGCACGATCTTAACTGTGCTATCCAGAAATTTGGAATAGGGCAAAAATCTCTGAATATGCTGTTGGGTGCACAGTGTCATGGATTTGAAAAGTTTGGACTAGGACACATAAGTCCAACGCTACCACTGAGCGGTAATCACTCTCAAGCTAAGCCTAAAACGAATTATAAAAAATCACAAAATAAGGTCAATAATTCTGAAAGGTTATCCCAATCCTCAAGTACGAGTTCTAAGAACACGATAAAGGCAACATCCATTGCTTATACCTTGTGTGCAAACTGTCAAAGGTTTGGTCACACATCCAACTCGTGTCTGAGGAAAGGTGCCAAGAAAACTATGCAAGTCTGGCTACCAAAGTCTTCTACCTATTGTATGGGTGAGACAACTTTGGTAACCAGATCTTTACCTTCATCTTCTTTTTAGGTGTGTTGGCAAGCTAAGAACAAGGAGAAAGTGTGGTACTTGGACTCTGGGTGTTCCAAGCACATGACAAGAGATAAAGACAAGTTCCTTGGCCTGGAGAAGAAAAAGGGGGGCATGATGACATTCGGGGACAACAACAAATGACATATTCTTGGAATCGACACTATAGGTAATAAAGTATTTTCAATTTCAAATGTATTGTTTGTAGATGGACTTAAGCATAATTTAATTTCAATTAGTCAGCTATGTGATAAATGCCTGAATGTTATATTTGAATCCTCTACAAACACTTGCAATATTATAGATGTTAAAACTAGTAGTGTTTTACTTACTGCTCATAAAACTCATAATGTTTACACTGTTAGTTTTGAAGATATATCTTCCTCTGATACCAATTGTTAGATCATGTGGCCAACCTTATAGGGGGGTGAATAATTTTTACGAGTTTATTAAAAATTCGAATTATTTTATCTAGGAAAAACTAGTTCTGGAATCTACCGCGGGGCGCCTGCTTGCTAGCGCACGGCGGCAGGTCACAGACCCCGTTTTCCTGGACAAATTTTCCTTTGGTGAAATACACCCCCTTCAGAGATCCACTAGAGAGCAACTAGAATGATATATGCAGAAATAAAAACACAAAAAACTTTATTCAATTAAGATCAAAATGTGTTTTATAATTACAAAAGTTTGATCTCCATGACGTCGGAGATCGGAGATGGTTAAAGAATAAACTCTTTTGGTTTTCTATACCGACCCACTACCCGTACCGGTTGGCTCTCACCCTTTCCATCCAAGAAAGGACTTCGAGCCGACTTTTCTCCTTCATGCAACGAAGTGTCTTAGAGCCCCGCTAAATCCCCCGATCTAGACCTCCCTTCCCCAGGACGATTTCTCTCGAAATCCTCCCCGGATTTTGACGACCTCTACCGATCAATTTCCCTTACGCAAAGAATACAGAAAAGAAAAAAATACACAAAGGCATAAAAAGATTTAGGTTCGAATCTCCCTCAAGATGACTCCTCCGTTGAGCGATTTGTGACCGGTGCTAGAAATCTTCGTGTGCTTGCAACCAATCAACTCTTCGTAGTCATTGTTGTCCTTGGCTCACTGGATTTCTACGTGCGTGAATGGGGGGGGGAGGCAGTTTTCTCTTCCTTCGACGGAGACGGCTGAACGGAGCATAGAGGCGGCTATCGAACCCTAGGAATGAAAGTTTTTAGTCTCTATTCGTCTCTCTAGGAAATCAGAAAACGCGACTTCTTTTATACGTCTTTGTATAAACAGGCTACCGTCGGCGGTAAGACTAGCGCCCGACGGTAAGTATTCATACGTTGACGTTACAGCTGCCTTGCATATTTGGAAAAATATTCAAAAAGATTATTTTTTGCTTTTCGTGCTAGCGCGGCGCGGTAGGAAGATATCGCCCGCCGGTACAGCTGTCGTCTCGACAAATCCATCTCAACGATCGTTGAGTGAGCTAGCGTTGCGCGGTAGAAAGATAGCGCGACGCGGTAGCTGATGCGTTGAATGGTAAGTGTACCGGTCGCACAAGTAATATAAAATAGGCGAATTTTCTCAAGTATCAATCTCTTCAAGGAACACAGTAAGGTGAAGTTAATTTCGACGAGGACTTGAGATTGAAGTCCTTAGGTCGGAGCTAACGAAGGGGGGTTTTGCTTGTTGCAAAAAAAAAAAGTAAAACACTATCTACTACTCCTATGCAACGCCGCTATGGGATGCTTCGCCAGACGAGATGGAAGACTACACGGGCCGCTATGCACGAATCGCTAGGCGGATGGACGAGTAGGCTTGCGGATGAGGTGATGAGAACGTCGGAATGAGGGTCGTGAGCACCTCTTCTCTACGCACGCCACTAGCAATTTCTAGTGCGGCACAGTGTGGTGGAGGATGGAAAATAAAGGCACACCTCAAGCAAATAACATAAATATAAAATCACATAAACATGATTGTATACACATGTATATCAAATTAAACGTACTTCATCATATACAAAGAGATAATCTACACTATCAACAACAAGAGAAGAAGAGAGTGCGAAATCGATTGAATCCGAAGTCTTGCTTAGTATTCACGGTAGGATTCGCCAAGTTGTCAATCCGCGTCCTAGCTCGATCCTCAACTGCGTCCGGGCTAGAGGAGGCTGTCACTAACTCTCAATGGACCCATCTTCTTCGTGTCACGATCCAGTGGAGGACGATACAAACTTCTCCTAACTTGATGGAGAAAGCTAGGTCAAACTTTTCTTGAAGCTCAAGGATGAAGGAGGAGGCCGAGAGGAAGCTCTGGCTTGGATTTGGCAGTGAAAGCTTTCCCGGAGCACCTCCCTACGGTGGAAGATGAAGGAGAGCGGCGAAATCCCTCCCCGGAGGCAAAAACGGCGGAGAAAATGTGCTTGGCTCGGAATTAGGGCGGAACCTGCGAATTTATATATAGCAGAAATAACAATGCGCACGATCAGTGGCGCATGACCAGTGGTCGTGCGCACTGTGTCCAGTGATCATGCGTATTGGAATGGAAGAACTCAAGAAAAACTAGGATAACGCGCACGAGCAGTGGCGCACGACCGGTGGTCGTGCACACTATGTCTAATGGTCGTGCGATTACCCCAGACAGAACTCCAGGAAAAATGGAATCAATGCACACGATCAGTGGCGCACGACAAGTGGTCGTGCTCACTGTGTCCAGTGGTCGTGCGTTAGACCCAGACAGAACTTGGAAAAATGAAGCATAGTGCGCACGATCAGTAGCGCACGACCAGTGGTCGTGCACAATAGATCCAATTATCGTGCGCAGTATTCCTAATTCCAAACAATCCCGGAACACGCACACAACCCCTGTACCAATAGGAAAAACAAATCACTGATATGTGCAGACATTCCAGGCAAACACAATAAAGAGTACAATCAATAAAAGTAACAAAAATACACAACAATGGGTCTAAGTGTGCATTTCCTATGAAAATAAAGATAAGATGAAATATATACGATAACGAACTAAAAGTGAAGTGCATGTGAAAGAAAACATGCCCAGATGAGTCCGAAAATCACTATATAAATAGGACTCATCACACCCACAGACTTACCTGTTTGCGCGTCCCGAGCAAATAAAATCTATGTAGATAGGGAAAATAAAATAGCTAACAAAGAAATTGAGATACGGATTACTATGCGAAGTCACATGCTCGCGGGCGTTAAAATATAATAGAGGAAATTTCTAAGTATGCAAAATAGTATATACTTTTCACAATGCGTATCAAAATTTTATTACTACTCAAAAATGGAATCACGATGTATCTTCTGGTCACACGTAGGAAGAAAGTAGGCAAACCACTAAGGTGAGCTTTGTCAAAGACCGAGGTTCAGGATCATCTCCAAAGTAATCCACCAATGTCGGGGACCATACGCTTGCCCGTTCACACTCTCTCCACGGTACTAGTTTGACTCAAGCGTGAATCTGTAGGACTTAAGGAGAATCATTGGGATAGGGTTTCGGTGAGGTAAACAAAGATAAATATGAAGGCTACTCACATAACCCAAATGAGCTAACATAAAAAACGAAATCTATCCGCTAACCAAAATACATGCGGGTACACCACACCCCCAGACTTAATTTTTAAAATATGGGTGTGTGAACCGCCTACTCCAAATACAAACTCATCTCAAATAGGATTTTCAATTATACTTTTTATTTTTACTTTTTTTTCTCAATTCATTTATATATATATTTTTAAAATCATCTTTTTATTTTAACAATTTCAGCAAATATAAATTTTGGAGCACATCTACATATTCACAATGATTATCACCACATCAACACCCAAAAATGAAAATGTAAAACACTAAAGCTCGACTTGGGTGTGCGAATAGGATCGGCTATGAGGCATTGGTGAAATAATGGTGGAGCTGAATCAAAAGAAGGTGTAAGCACAACGGGGCTAGCGAGGATAAGATGTTAGGAACGGTATAAAGCTCAACCGGGCCAAAATGATAGCCTAAATCACGCTCACACTTGATTAACCATGCACCAATGCTTCGAGAGTAGCTTGGGGCAAGTTCTTAGCCACCGAGAAAGATGATCCTTCCTCCTGACTCGAGCAAAATGAGTATAGTGACGGCTACACACATCCCTACACTACCGTTCGATTCACACCGGATTCACAAATTTTTTGAGTAGAATAAAAAGTCTTTACGCAAATAGAAAAATATAAAACTATAAGCATACAGAAAAATTAAATCTACTCCAATTTTTACACGAGACGAGAGCACTTGACTAGGAGCACTACAAGAGTCAACATTTTACTCTGTCTCACAATCCTATGTCAGCACAAAAAATTTCCCAAATCATACAAAAGAAACGAGTTTAACTCGCAGCAAGCTAACAGCTAAGCACGCCCTCATGTGAGTGCAGTGGTGTGCGATGTAATGAACTAATCAAAATAAAATAATAAAAGCTTCTAGTATGCAAATGAAATGTGCGCGTGCAAAATGTAACAAATACTGGCTCTCCCCCAGACTTAAACAAAGCTACACAGCATATGATATAAAAAATTAAATCAGATAGAGACAAGGGAAGAGGTTACCCAATGCTTAGCTAGTGAGCATACTAGAAGACGTGTGAAAAACAGAAGCATACCCTCCAAAAGGAGAATCACAACCCCGCCAATATGAAGTTGCCATGAATACCTGTAGGGGTGAGCTCCGCAAAAACAAAATAAAAATATACAAAATACAAATAAATACTAAAACTAAAATAGACATGAAAAATAAAAATGCAGAGAATGAAAGATAACTAGTGGGGTTATTGTCCTCCCAGCACGAGTTATTAAATTCTATACATTTCTATCTAATGGGCCTATGCAAAGAAAAGTGCATAGGTAACTGTTCCATTATCCGTTTCGGTAACGGGTACCGATACGACGATAAAACAGTTACACCTCTACTTAAATAATAATACATGCCCAACACAGGTAGAGGAAATAAGAAATAAGAAGAGGAGGAGCGCTAGTCCTCGCTCATATTATCATAATATAACCTTGCCCAGCAAGGTAACGTCAACCACAGATCCGCAGGAGGCGATGACGACGGCATAAGCACCAGGCTCATCGTCATCCCAGCGTACCCGTGGAGACTCAACCTGCACAAGCTCAGATAAAGAAGGGGGGTTAAGTAATAAAAGAGATGAAGAACTAAAATAATCAGAATATGAGAGAGTGATTCCGATTTCACTCTCAGCAGGATCCGAGCATATTGATCATTGTCGGTATCATACGAGTCGTATCGGGGGGAATTCGAGAACTCGCGGTCCGCGGTGGTAAGAGGGACCGCCTCATCCAATAAGGTGGTGCAAACCTCCGCATCAGAAAGGGAATATTCCTCATCCCACTTCGGCGCATCCTCAAGCACCGAATAACTCATGAATACGACATCATCGGCCGACTCACAAGAAAAAGGAGTAGCAAACTCCGGCAAAAATTGCGAAAGGGCAAAACAGCTTTCAAAATCAAGCACTGAATGAGAAAGTCCCATCGCAAAATCATACGTAGACGCCACCCCGCTGACAGGAACAATCTCTGCGTCCTATATAGGAGCGCCCATGGATTCCTGATCCTCTTTTTGCTGGCTAACACCAGAGTGATCGTCATCACTCAAGGGAAGCTCGTAAAAAGGGAGCAAGGGACCCATGAAGGATCTGTATGCAGCGAGAGATTCTTCGGTAATCTCAACGGGTAAAGAACAAGCAAGATGAGCGATGTCAGTGTATGGGCCAGGCAATACCCTGGTTGGCCTATCCACAACAGTCTTCTGCGAACGGGAGGTTGTTGCGCACACGCCCACAGAGGGAGAAGGCTCACACAAACGAGGGCAATCCTTCACCATGTGGCCTACACCTCGACATAGCAAACACCGAATACAGTGCTCGACATTCTTAACATCCATGGCGTCGATGTATCGGCACAAAGTGTCATAGAGATGGCACTCGGCTACGGGATACATCGCGAACAAAAATATTTACCAAAAGGGTGTTACACAACTAGAATAAAATAACACGGATGTGCTTTATAAATCACAAATCAGAAAAAAAGAAGAAAAAAGAAAAATAAGCACAAATTCTAAAACCTAAACTAAAGAAGAAACATGAAATGTACAAATGGAAAAGGGCTTCTATCTACTATCTCCCTCTCCAAAAACTCACACGACTGTGTTCCCCAGCAACGGCGCCAAAAATTTGATGCGTTGAACGACAAGTGTACCGGTCGCACAAGTAATATAAAATGAGCGAATTTTCCCAAGTATCGATCTCTTCAAGGAACACAGTAAGGTGGAGTGAATTTCGAGGAGGACTTGAGATTGAAGTACTTAGGTCGGAGCTAACGAATGGGGGGTTTTGATTGTTGTGGAAAAAGAAAGTAAAACACTATCAACTACTCCTATGCAATGCCGCTATGCGATGCTTCGCCAGGCGGGATGGAAGACTACACGGGCCGCTATACACCGAATCGCTAGGCGGATGGACGAGTAGTCTTGCGGATGAGGTGGTGAGAACGGTGGAATGAGGGTCGTGAGCACCTTTTCGCTACGCATGCCACTAGCAATTGCTAGTGCGGCACAGTGTTGTGGAGGATGGAAAATAAAGGCGCATCTCAAACAAATAACGTAAATATAAAATTACATAGACATGATTGTATACAAATGTATATCAAATTAAACATACTTCATCATATACAAAGAGATAATCTACACTATCAACAATAAGAGAAGAAGAGAGTGCGAAATCGACCGAATCTGAAGTCTTGCTAAGGATTCACGGTAGGATTTGTCGGGTTGTCAATCCGCATCCTAGCCCGGTCCTCAACTGCGTCTGGGGTAGAGGAGGCTGTCACTAACTCCCAATGGACCAGTCTTCTTTGTGTCACAATCTGGTGGAGGACGATACAAACTTCTCCTAGCTTGATGGAGAGAGCTAGGTCAAACTCTTCTTGAAGCTCAAGGATAAAGGAGGAGGCCGAGAGGAAGCTCTGGCTTGAATTTGGCTGTGAAAGCTTGCCCAGAGCACCTCCTTACGGTGTAAGATGAAGGAGAGCGGAGGAATCCCTCCTCGGATACGAAAACGACGGAGAAAATGTGCGGGGCTCAGAATTAGGGCGGAACCTGCGAATTTATAGATGACAACAATAACAATGCGCACGATCAGTGGCACACGACCAGTGGTCGTGCGCACTGTGTCCAGTGATCGTGCGTATTGGCATGGCAGAACTCAATAAAAACTGGGATAACGCGTATGAGCAGTGGCGCACGACCGGGGGTCATTTGCACTATGTCTAATGGTCGTGCGATTACCCCAGACAGAACTCTAGGAAAAATGGAATCAATGCACACGAGCAGTGGAGCACGACCAGTAGTCGTGCGCACTGTATCCTGTGGTCGTGCGTTAGACCTAGGTAGAACTTGGAAAAATTAAGCATAGTGCGCACGATCAGTAGTGCACGAATAGTGGTCGTGCGTAATAGATCCAATGATCGTGCGCAGTATTCCTGTTTCCAAAAAATCCCGGAACACGCACACGACCCCTGTACCAATAGGAAAAACAAATCACTGATATGTGCAGATATTCCAGGTAATCACAATAAGGAGTACAATCAATAAAAGTAACAAAAATTCACAACCATGGGCCTAAGTGTGCACTTCCTATAGAATTAAAGATAAGATGAAATATATACGATAACGAACTAAAAGTGAAGTGCATGTGAAAGAAAACTAGCCCAAATGAGTCCGAAAATCACTATATAAATAGGACTCATCAGTAGCTCACAGAGCGCCTAACTTAATTAAATCCTCGGGCTAGCACGAATAATAGAACTAGCGCGGCGCGATAGCAACCCGAGTGCCATGTCAATTTAATTCAGGCTACTGCCCGACGGTAACGGCTACCGTCCGGCGGTAACAACTACCGCGCGGTGGTAGGTGCCATAGAGGGGTTTCTCGCTTCGCTTGGACTGTAAACATACACACTTTACCAAACACAAGATATGATTAAATACAACATGAGAATATATATTATCAAACTGAGGATATGTGAACCGTCAGCTCCACCAGACTCTAATGTGAGTGACAAGTGATCATCAAACAACATGCTTTCGGCCTCAGGGATGGGCATCTGTGGTAAACTAGGTGACTCGAAGAGTACTGAGATCAGTCTGGGCCGTCAAATGTGAGTGACACGTCACTAATAAGTTCTTCCCGGGGCGGGGACTCAAAAATATTCTCAGAGACTAGAGGTAGTGCTTTAGTGTGAGCAAGTGGAAACACCACTTTAGTCGGGTTGAGGGGATGAGAATGATGCAACTCTTCTCCCTGTAGCCGGAGCTCAGGAAGAAACTCCTCGACTGAAGGGAACGCTACTGTGGAAACAAGTGGGGTAAATGTGCTCGTGGGGAAAACGACGTGACTAGTAGGACCACTATTAAGATTCTGAAGCTCGGGTTCCCCTAGTTGACGCGTAGTTGGGAATTGATTAGGAAATACATATTTCTTGTGCATTGTCATCTCAAGGTTTTGCACATTGGTACACAACCCAGTCAGATTCTATGTGAATTCCACAGTGACAAACTCAATGTTTTTTATTGAGGTTTTCATGCGCGCTTCAAGATTCTCCATTTTTTAAACTAAGAATTTAAAAGTTTTATTTATAATATTCAGAGATTAAAGTAACTTTAACATCTTTTTTTAATTTATAACTCAAAATAATAACAATAAAAATGTGTAGTTAAAAAGTTAATTAAAAATAAATATAATAATTTTTTTAAAATTTATTATTGTTATTATTATTTTGAAAACCGGATCGTTTGATTCGCAATGTGAGCAAATCGAACCTCCTCTGATGTTGAACCAATGTAGACCAGATTTCTCGAGACGATTTTAAATAAATAAATTTGAATATTCTTTAAAACTTGTAGCGCTTGCATGATGTTCTCGAGCAAACTTTAAGCGACAATCGACCTCAGTTTGATAAATGTTCCTATGAGCCTAGCAGTCAGGCATATTTAGAAAACATAAAGTAATTCTTCCACAAGCACACAATAGAGAAGAAACATACGAGCACGTGGAAATTAACGACAAACAGATAACGAGATTATTAGGCAAGCATGCTCTGAATTTTAATAATCAAATGAAATAAACATATTATTATTTTAGCATATCCCGAGCGGAGAGCGGCGGTAGATATACCTCTAGATCAAGAGTGAAGTGTCAGAATCAACTGGATTCATATGGCAAAATGGATGAAACCAGGTGAGAGGTGGAGGGGTTCGACCAGAGGGTTGATCAGGTTCAGTAGGTGCCAACTTTTGAGGATTGAGTCAGCCTGGGAGTGGTCGAAGTGGGCAGAGGATGGGAAAGGGTAGTTCGGAGGATCTCACGGAGGCTGGCGGCGAGGAACCTGACTGCAGCGGCGGCGGAGCAGGCAGGGGAATAACTTGACGCTAGTAGATCCGACAGATGCAACTCCAAATATCTTAGAAGTAGGGAGAGGAGGGTTCGCCGGAACCTTAGGAAGCAAGCGACATCTTTGGCAAGCCTAGGCCAAACGACGGCGGTGCCTAGAATCAGGACTAGGACTGCTGACGCGTAATGGAGGAAGGATGCGGGATGGCGGGCTGGACTTTTTGGAACATAGATTAATTTCTCTATTCCCAAATGTTGTCAACACTACCTTTGTGTTCCTTTCATAAAGAGAGGAAATTTAGGAAAATAAATATCTAAAAGATAATGCTTTTATATCCTTTTGAAATAAGGAATGAAATTTTCCTAAAGTTAGAAATATTTCTTTCCAATTTCCTTGCTATTTAATTTTAAAGGTGTATTTTTTTTATTTTGTTTCCAATATTGTCTAAAATAAAATATTCTTAATTATTTTTTAGTGCTTGTCTTAATTAACTTATTATCTAATTTGATGGATCTTTTTTTGAAGGTCTTATTGGACGATAACCTCAATAAACTGTACAATGAGTGCGAAGTAAAATGCATATGCTCTAATATATGCATTACAAAATATTAAATTAAAATGCATGAGATAAAATGAGACACGAGTGCGACTCGGGTTGCATCAGTATTGTGATTTCGTTGATGGAGGCTTCTGCCCCGACGATTGCGTCAACGTAGGGCTCCACTGCTTATGATTTCCGTCAATAGTGTTCTTGTCGTTGCCCTAAATGATCTCTATGCCTCGCTGGTTTGTTAGCTAGCTTCTTTTGATCCCGACATCTTGGATCTCGTCTTCTTCTCTTCCAGCGATGATCAATCCCGTCTGGATTCACGCCGCTTCTCTTCTTCCGGTTGATCCAGCCTCAAATCGTGTCTCCTCTTCCAGTCGACATCGTCGATCATGTCTGCGCTTCTCGTCGCAGATTCCATATGGGACGGCTTCTTCGATCCCTCTTCCCGATTGATCCGGCCGCTAATTTAATTTCTGCTAATCTTTGAGGCTATTCCATCGTTGACCATGTTGCTTCATCGATAGTCTCGTCGATTCTTCTCCTGCTGCTTCTCGTCGACTCCCGTCTTCCACTGGCTTCATCGTGCTCGTCAGTGTTGCCCTCTATTGTCGATTTCATCAACACTAGTTGCTGATCTTGATGTGCTTCTCCCTTATGTAGCGATCTCTACCTGGTCGTGCCCCTGCTGACGCATATTCTCTTGGTTTCTTCATTGACTCCATCTTTTGCCTCTCACATTTCCTATGATTCCTGCTAATGGGCATGCATCTCTAGCCGACCATTTCATCCCCTTTTTGGGTGGTAACCTCTTGTTGAAGAATTGGTCTTTATGTTGTCTTTCTCCATTGCCTATATTAGTAAATTTTTTGTTGCCTATATGCACGTGTTTCACGCGAGGAGTGCTTGTGAAAAAGGTAATTCCGAAGATATTTCCCGACTTCTGCCTTAGTATCACACAACCTCCCGGCCTATTTTTTGTGTTGTTTGTGTCTCCCCAATTTTTTTTCAACTTTGGGTATTTGTGGTATAGAAGGGGAACCTTGGCGCAACGGTTGAGGCATTGTCGTATTACCTTGAGGTCATGTATTCAAGTTCTGGAAGCAGCCTCTTGCAAAAATGCAGGGTAAGGTTTGCCTACATTTCACCCTTATTGCGGGACCCTTCCCCAAACCCTTGTTGCGCGGGGATGCTTTTTGCATCGAGCTGCCCTTTTTTGTTGGGTCTGTCTATCCAATGGGTTGTATCATGTGGGAGTATTCCCGGTCACCCGTTTGTTGATTTCTTTCCGGTGAGTCCACGTTGTGTGTGGGACCTGCGTCTTGTGCGAGTCTACGTCGTGTGTTGCTATGTCCCCGACATGATTTTCCTGTTTGAAATTTCCCCCGGTGGCTTGTCTGTTGTTTTTTGCTTTTAGCCCAATTAGCCTACCACATGTACCTTTATTTTTTATGATGTCCAAACTAAATGTTCCCCCTTTAGTTTGAGGGGGAGTGTTGGAGTTTGCGTATTATATTATGTATTAGTGTTTTAGGTGTGAGTTTAGTCTTTAGTCCCGCATTGTCTGCTAGAATTTGCATGTCCTTATAATTCTTTTAAATACCCTCTCCGAGGGATGAATAGTCAGCCAAATATTTCTTTTCAATTATCCAACACATACCTATACCAATTATTTTTTCTCAATCAATACAAATAGGGTTGGGGATGTCGGGATGGAGGGTGTCCTTGTCTTAACCCACAAAATTTAAAAAGAATCTACAATTTTCCCTTTGATTAAGAGTCTAAGTAGTATTAGTATGCCAGCATTTTAATCAAATTAAGAGCTCGTTAAAATCAAATTAAATTATAATGTTAAATGTTTTGCTCCATTCTTGAACAATAGTGATACTACCTAAAATATTACTGCCTTTGATAAAAGCTTTGTGGGGGCTAATAAAGACTGCGTTTGGCTCAGCTTATCATAGCTTATTTGCTTCGGTGAGGTTGGACAATGACATTTTTGGGGCATAAGATTTTGGTATGACAATGACATTTTTGTCCAATCTCACCGGAGCAAATAAGCCACGATAAGCCGTGCTAAACGCAGCCAAAATCTGGGAAGAGACATCCAAGTCCTATTATTAAGGATCTTAGATGTAATGTTAAGTGTAATTACTAAAGCTTATGAGCCTATAATTTGCAAATGTGGTGGGATTACTTGTAACACCCCTATCCGTCGCATGGTATATAACAGTAGGTCCGGCCGGGGCCCGACGACATATACTACAGACAGACCGAAGAGTTATAGAATGAAACCATTCTCCCAAACACAAACGTCCTACACAGAGCAACTAGCGGAAGCTTTTAAGTAGTTGAAAGAACCCAATAACATATAACATTTATCATGAATGTCCACCAACCACAATAGGAATGAAATACTAAAATACACAAAAGTTATTGGCCTTATGGCCTTACAAATGTTCACTTAACAACATAGTGTTTTACAGACATCGGCTCGCAGGCCGGCCACACATGACAGAAATAAAACAACAGTTCACTTTGGCCTTCGAGGGCCAGCACAATAGCTTGGGCTTCAACCCGCTATTTGGTACTTGGTTCCGCCGCACCTGCAAGCAACATTCCACCGTACGGTGACAAACAAAGCAACGGTCAGCTAAAGCTGACCAAATTATAACGACCCCGCCCCTTATTCGGGACTGCGGTGCTCCTTCCCTGTATTACATTAGCCCAGCTAAACAATTAAGTACATAAGTATATTTCGCCACAGGTGTAAGCTCGCTCGGCCCAACACCACGTGCACTCAGGGCACATTCTCAGTGAATCTGGTCAATTCTGTGGTTCACTACCATCCAAAAATTCTAGTGAAAGTATAACCTAGCACAGTTCACAACAGGTGGAGGCTCACATGGCCGCCCACCCCGTGCACTCAGGGCACATTGATGGTGTATCGGACTTCCCGGATACCACCTCCGTTCAGAGGTCCTTGACTTGAAGGATTACTTTGAGCATTTCAGTCTTTACGACCCCTGTCCTGAGACTCTCATTATGCCACCGACGAGAGCCAATTTACGCTACTCTCATGTCATAGTCCACATAACCAGGTACAACTAACCATTTCCCGCTGCTCAAGTCGCCCTACCGTCTTTGAATACCGTTGCACTCATGGCCAAACTTGCAGGGCATGGGTCGGTTTTGCCTTTCCTGTTCGGCTCCCTGACCTAATAATTCTGAACCCCATGGGCTCACCGTTTTCTAAAGAAAGACGCTACATGTCTCCTGGAGACAGGCCTCACACATACAATCCCAATTATACACGGTTTGCCCCAGGCCACTTAGTTGGAAGGAATGCGTTTCCGCCTAGTTTTCCGGGTGCACCTTAGAGTTAATCCCCAAGGCTCCCTGTTGCAATCTACCGTGTAGAAAACCCGAAGAACAATACAATGCAGAGTCTTCTCCGACAATCAATGCACAATGAAACATCACCGATCCAGACAAACACGTCTGGGTAGGCTTCACACACAATGCCTATTCCCGTACTTCGATTCCGGACTCTAAACAAGGGGGACTTCACATATCTACCTCAAGGAACACCGCGCACTCACCGCACACTCGCGGGAGCGGGTTTCCCATGCAAAAAGGAAGAGGACTTCACATGTCCAAGTTGAGAATCGATACCCTTGAAGTTCGTTTTGGCGCCATGAAAAACTAGCCGGATGGAAAGCTTCGTAACGAGAATGCCTCCGCGGATCCGGTCTCGGTTATCGATTCGGGCTCCGATGCTCTGCCGGCGGCTGGGATCCTCCTCCTCCTTCTTCCCTTTTTTCTCCTCTCTTTAAGACTTAAGAAAGAGAAAGGCCAAAATAAAATGAGGAGTTTAACCCCCACTCCCGGCCTTAAGGAAGGAGGATAAATCCTAAGCCGTCAGTTCTGATTTAAAGAAAACGAATGGCTCAGATACAGCCACAAAGTCACTAAAATAAGCCGAACAAGTTTTTGCATACGGCCGTGTGCCTGGCCGTGTGCCCTGCTTGCACACGAAGTCATCGATCCATAGCAGGACACGGGTCGAGACACGCCTGTGTCTCAACCTGACACGCCCGTGTCGGGTCCTGACACGCCCGTGACCAGGGGCGTGTCACGCATAACCTCAATGCCAACTGTCACGTCCCTTGGTGGATACGGGTGACCACATGCCCGTGCTGAATCTGACACGCCCGTGTCATACAGTACACGCCCGTGTAACCCGGCCGTGCACTCCTGAGAACACACCCAGGGTTTCAACCCGAGAAGAACACGGGTGGTGACACGGGTGAGGACACGCCCGTGTCACCCCTGACACGCCCGTGTCACTACTGTTTAAAACCGTGTTTTCTGCCGTGTCCTTTCCTAGACACAGCCCAACCAAGACAGAAGGACACGACCATAGACATGCCCGTTTCCCAGGCCGTGTAGCCATATAATGGCACCAAAAATTCCTTAGGACGCGACTGACTCGTTTACAATTTTCGGGGCGTTAAAAATCTCCCCCCTTACAGAATTTCGTCCATGAAATTATGTAAAGATACACAACCTAAGATTTACCCAAACGAAATAACTCGGGGTATTCCTCCAACATAATCTGCTCCCGATCCCATGAAAGATCTTCACGGCAGCAATTATTTCAACGGACTTTAACCATACTAAAACTTTTTATTTCGGCGTTGTGTGGCTTCAAAGTCTTCAATACATACAGGCTTGACCTTCGTCGTCATCCCACAATCAAACGGCACCTGACCGACCGCAACCACATGCGAAGGCTCTAGCACCGCCTTCCGCAACCCCGATATGTGGAACACATCATGTAGCCCACTCAAGTTAACTGACAACTTCAGTCAATACCCTGCTTCACCACTCCGCTCCAGGAGCTCAAACGGTCAAAGGTACCTCGGACTCAGCCTCCTTAGGCGTTGAGCTCGCGAGACACCATTTAACGGCCTGATTTTCAACTATGCTCAATTGGCAATAGCAAACTCCTTGTTCCTATGCTTTAGCGTTATAGTATTCTGCCTGTCTGTCGTGATCGATCTGCAACCATTCCTGAACTGTATGTACCGTTGAAGTGGCGTCTTTCACTGTCTGTCATTTGTACAACATCGACTCACCCGTCTCCAACCAAGACGACGGCGTGTGACCTTTTTCTCCCATACAAGGTCTCGACAGGCGCCATTTGTTTACTCGCCTGGTAGCGGTTGTTATACGCAAACTCAACTATGTACATGTGTTCTTTCCACTGTCTTCAATAATCCAAGACGCACATGTGAAGTATATCCTCCATCGTTTGCTGGCTCATTCGGTCTGAACATCCGTCTGCGAATGGAAGACCGTACTGAAGCTTAACTTAGTTCCCAACAATTTATGCACCAGCCTGGTATCGTTGGACGTGAAGCATTCATCTCAGCCACTTGCAATACTGTGGGGTGCACCATACAACCGAACAATGTTATCCATGTAGAGTTTAGCTAACTTTTCCACCGGATCTTCCTTTTTCAGTCCGGGTCATCAGAATAACTTCTTCAAACCTCTAAACATTTTGTGCATTTCGGGTGAATTGAGTACTTGTTATAATGAGCCTCGTACATCAAGTCCTGTCGCTGACTCTCCACACTTGAGGCGCACAGACAAATGTCCTTCCACAACAGTCCGTCTTCAAAACCATATTGGGGATTTGACCTATCAAAAGCATCATTCGTGATCTGCTTGTCCACGCAATAAATTTCTAATATCTCCAAAACTTGCGCCACAATGTATGTCGAAGGTGTTGTCCCCCAATAAATCCATCCACCTCTGCTGCCACAAGTTTAAATACTTTTTATCCAATAAGTACTTCAGGCTCCTGAGATCGATTTGGATACCGACCTTCCCACCGTTTAAGTAGCGCCTTTATAGCTTCAGGGCGAATATCACGGCCGCTAACCCCAAGTCATGGACCGGATAAATCCTCTCACGTACCTCCAATTAACACGAGCTATATGTTATTACACTCCGATGCTGGAGCAGAACACAATACAAGTTACTGCCCCAAGAATCACTTTAAATCTCAACTTCTTCGGTCCTACTCGGTGAACATGGAATAGTTGTCGAGGTAAACCGACTTTTCAGCTCTTCGAAAGCTTGCGCGCACTCCAACGACCACACAAACTTTTGATCTTTCTTCGCCAAAGTCGTGAGGGATAATGTTATCCGCTAGAGGTTCTCTATGAAGCGTCTGTACTAGCCGACCAGTCTTATAAACTTCGGACTTTTCGCCAACACAGATAACACAAGCAACTCACGTATCGCAAATATCTTTGACGGGTCCACCACGATACTTTCTCCACTCAAGACGACCAAGAAATGCTACTGAGGGTAACCAAAGCTCGTACTTGGATAATTTGGCATACAACTAATTTCTCCTTAATGTCTCCAATACCGAATCCAGATGCTTGGAACGATCACCCTCATACCGAAAGTATACTAGTAAGTCGTCGATAAAGGTTATCACGAACTGGTTCAGGTACTCACTGAACGCCCTATACCTCAAATCCATAACACGGACAATACATTTGTCAGCACAAGCGACATAACGATGAACTCATAATGCCCATATCGTGTGCTGAACGGCGTTTTTTGGAAAATCACTTGCCTTAGCGACGAATTATTCTATCCGGATTTCAGATTCAACTTGAGTACACACTTGACCCATTGAGTTGATCGAACAGATAATCACTCCTTGGGTTGGATACTTAATCTTTTCCCGTTAACAAAATCAACTTCTAGCAACCATTACATAGTTGTAAGCTTCCATCCTCTTTTAACAAGAGGTCCGATGTGCTCTAAGGCAATAAATTTGGACGCACATAACCCTGTTCTACCAGTTCTTGAAGTAATACTTCAGTTCCGACATCTCACAACCATAGCTAGTACCAAACTTACCACCTTACGTTTGAAATTGATGTACGCACGCTGCTCCGAGAGCCAATCATTCCAAAGATTACATCAAACTCTACAGACAGCAGTAACGACGCTTGCAAGTCAAAAATCCTAACTCCCTAACCGTAACTTCAAACAACAGGCTCTATTCGGGTGTAAAGAGTACCCGTTAGGCAGCAGTACTCTCGATTTGACTCTTGCCATCGAAGAAGGAACTCTGATGCACGATACACGTCCTTTGGGAAAAAAGGAATGGGAAGTTCCCATAACGAATAGTGTTTTCGTCGGATACTCAGAAAATCAATACAAATCCTATCATAACCAAACATAGGCTAATATGCGTAAGGCAACAAGTATCTAAAACTGACATACCAAAAATTAAACCATACCTGTCACCATGTCAGCTGATAACTCTAATTATTTCTATTTTTATCATGCTATTTTCTAATTAATAGTTAGATATTTTATATCGATTTTATAAAATTAAGTTTGTTTTAACGTGTTTTTATATTTTATATCTTTTTGTTCTAATAAATTTATTTTTACTCTTGCAGGGTTGATCTACAGGTTATTTGGAACAGAACAGGGATTTTCCTATTTTCTGCCTAAACACGCCCGGTGACACGCCCGGTGACACGCCCTCCATGGGCGTGACCTAGGGCGTGACAGCTGCGATCGAAGCATGCCACCGAAGATCGTCGAACTGCGGTCGAAGATCGTAGAACGACCAAGACACGCCCGTGTCGAAATATAACCCGCCCGTGTACCATTTACATGGGGCGTGACAGCCTGCGGAAGACCAGCTGACCGTGCCACATCGGATTAAGATGACACGCCTTGGTCACGGGCGTGACCAAGGGCGTGTCACGGGCGTGTCACGGGCGTTTCCAGCTAATTTATTACGCCGTTCCTGCCATTACTGCCAGATTGACGTTTCAGCCTTATCACGCCCCATGTCACGGGCGTGACCAGGGGCGTGACGCCTACATCAACTGCACTTTATTCCCGCCGTTTTTAGCTTCCCGCCGTTTTCCAGAAACAGACTTGACACGCCCTAGGTCACGGGCGTGACCTAGGGGCGTGACCCATCAGTTAACAGATTTTGGTGGTTTCTCCTACAACGTTCCCGGGGTTTCAAGACGACGGTTCCGAGCCTGACACGCCCAAGGTCACGGGCCGGACCTAGGGCGTGACTAAACAGAAATTTTCCTATAAATTCCAGATAACTTCAGATGCTCAGGGTCGGATTTTTGGGAGTTGTACTTTTCTGCTTTGCTGTTTTATTCTCTGTAATTTTCATTTCCTAGCCTAGATTACCTTTGTTGTAACTTTAATTTTAGTTATTTTCATTTCAATCATGTCTTTTCCTACTTTATTTTGTATTTCCCTAATCATGATGAGTAGCTAATCTTCTTTTAGCACTTGATCATGATGAACCTTAGAATAAAATAGATCTTTCTCCTTCTTATTAAATGTCTTGTTCTTAATTGTTCTCGCTACGATTTATCTTTGATTTTTATTTCATCGAATTCATATAACGCGGATATGATCTTCGATCTAAGATCCGTATCCTAAATGACCGAGAGGTTGCGGATACGAGGAGATCACTCAAAGATAAAAGGAGTTGAATGCACTCCTCGAGAGAGGACGACGTAAATCTTCCGGATTGGAGTCAAATCCAATAGTGGGGTTCACCGCATAAAGCAAGCTTAGGGGTTTCGACTGGCTGAGAGGTCTTAATCGATCAACCTAAGGTTAGTTAGAAGCATGAGCTAGAGAGAGACACTTCTATACTTTAGGAACCTCCACGGTCGAGTGAGTATAATTAAGAACTCGCATTACATTATTTTCAAGAAGATTTATTTTAGTCCAAGGGGATTCTAGATCAAGTGCTAGTTTTCTCAATATCAGATTTCTCTTTAGCATCAACTTTAGTTTTATTAATTAGCATAATAAAACCAAGTTTTCTGTCGATAAGATAATTGCTTTCCTTGTGAGTACAAGTGCTCAACAGGCCCCGATTCGCAATACGACACTTCCTATACTGCATTTCGATAGGTACGCTTGCCTATTCGGGATTCTAGTTTGGTTGTAATTTAACTTCTAGAAAATCTCGATCAAGTTTTTGGCGCTGTTGTCGGGGACTTTTCTTAGTTGATATTTTGAAAGCAAGGATCTATTAGTTTTATCATTTTTTTTTATTTAAAAAAAAATGAACTTTTTCTTTCAAGAGTTTTATCTTTAAATTTTTATATTTAAAATTTCTTGCGAAAAGGGCCGTGCCGGGTTTTTATCCCGCAATACCGCTTAGTACCTTGCGAACCCGTCACTGGGTAGCCCTTGGGAAGTCCGGGAAATTTTATTTTATAAATTTTTAAATCTTAAAACTTTTATCTTTTTGTTTTGATTTTGTGTATGACCCGAGGGAATCCGTCAAATCTATTTGATTTGGATCCGGAGATCGAGCAAAGCTTACGGCGACGCCTAAGACTCCGTGACCTCAATTCTCCAGATTTGGTTGAGGAATCCATAGGTAACACTTTTTCTTCTTCTTCATCTACATCGTCTTCTTCTTCTTCATCATCTTCTCCTTCTTTTCAATTTTACTTTAATTTGGGTAATCAAAATCCAAATATGGCCGAAGAACGGACAATGTCCTATTATGCCCGGCCAAATTTGGATGAGCAACAATCAAGTATTGTTCGACCTGCTATTGCGAACAATAATTTTGAATTGAAGCCAAGCATCATTCAAATGGTACAGCAATCTGTACAATTTGATGGGCTTCAAGATGATGACCCAAATGCGCATATTTCTAACTTTTTAGAAATATGTGATACTTTTAAAATCAACGGAGTTTCGGATGATGCCATCCGGCTAAGGCTTTTTCCTTTTACATTGCGCACCAAAGCTAAGCAGTGGTTGGGTACTCTACCAAGAGGCTCAATCACTACATGGGCCGAGATGACGGAAAAATTTCTCACGAAATATTTTCCGCCTGCTAAGACGGCCAAATTGCGCAATGATATTACTTATTTCTCCCAAGTTGATACAGAAACGTTATATGACACTTGGGAGCGATTTAAGGAATTACTTCGCCGTTGTCCGCATCATACAATCCCCGATTGGTTGCAAGTGCAGACCTTTTATAATGGCCTCAACTCTCAAACGAGGCAACATATCGATGCAGCCGCCGGTGGAACGTTAAATAACAAAACACCGGCGGCCGCCCAAGAGCTTATAGAAGGTATGTCCTTGAATACGTATCAATGGAGTACACCTCGGTCTCGTCCACCTATACCGTCCGGGATGTATGAAATAGATACGATTTCTAATTTATCTCTCCAGATGGAGAAGATGCAAAAACAGATGAACGAGATGACTGCTTCCTCGTCTACGCCTTCCTGTGAGCCCTAATTTTGGGAGCCTTCTACTATTGCCGAGCATGTGGATTACATGGGTAATCCGAATCGGCCACCTTATAATCCGGGTCATAATTTTGGTAATACCTATCACCCGGGTATAAGGAGTCACCCCAACTTCTCTTAGAGTAATCCAGGGAACGCGGCTCGCCCACCAAACACAATCCCACCAGGATATTTTCCACCATAAGCTCCAAAAGCTCCCAATCTCGAAGAGTTGTTCGCCAAATATACGAGTACAAATGATGCCAATATCCGGAATCTGACCGGATCTCTTCGTAATTTGGAGACTCAAATTGGGCAAATTGCAAAAATGCTCTCCGATCGACAACAAGGAGCGCTACCGGGCAATACGGAGCCCAACCCAAGGGAGCAAGCCAAAGCCATCACTTTACGGAGCGGGAAGGAGGTAACCAATTCTACAATTCCGGTTGAAACTTCTCCAATTCCGGTTGATACGGAGGTAACAATTTCTTCATCTTCTCCTCCGATTAAGCCTTCTAGTTATATTAAACCAAAACCTTATCAACCACCTCTTCCCTATCCGTCTAGAATGCAAAAAGACCGGATAGATGAGCATCACGGTAAATTTTTAGATATGTTTAAACAAATCCAAATAAATTTACCGTTATGCGAAGTGATAGCACAAACGCCGAAATATGCTAAGTACCTCAAGGATATTTTATCAAATAAAAAGAAACTTGAGGATATCTGCACGGTTCAATTGAACACGGAGTGCTCGGCGGTTTTACTTAATAAATTGCCTAAGAAATTACCTGATCCGGGTAGTTTCTCTATACCTTGTTCATTTGACGATTTATTGGTAAAACGTGCGTTAGCCGATTTAGGTGCCTCAATAAATTTAATGCCTTATTCTTTAGTTAAGAAATTGGGTATAGGAGAACCTAAACCCACAAGAATGAGCATTCAATTGGCAGATCGGTCTATCAGATATCCGATGGGTATTATTGAGGATGTGCTTGTCAAAGTTGACAAATTTATCTTTCCGGTAGATTTTGTCATCTCTGACATCGAAGAGGACACCGAGGTACCACTCATTCTCGGTCGTCCATTTCTTGCCACCTCGCGCGCAGTTATAGACGTTAGTAACGGTAAACTTCTCCTTAGAGTCGGAGATGAAGAAGTTACCTTTACTATTGACACGTCTATGCAAAATTCGCTCTCCAATGACGACTCATGTTACTATTTAGAGGCGTCTCCCGAAGAAGACTTCATTCCTTTTTCTGAACATTCTTTATCTTCTATTGATCATAATGCATATTTTGAAAATTTAGATTTAATACTTATGAAAATAGTGATAAGGATTCGATCACTCGCACACCTACTTTTGAAATTTTGGAAATTAGTAGTGATCGTTTGAAAACATCTTATGATGAACCTCCCTCGCTTGAACTAAAACAATTGCCTGATTATTTAGAATATTTATTTTTAGCGGAGGATTCTAAACTTCCTGTTATTGTGTCGGCCTACTTGACCGATGATGAAAAATTTAAATTATCAAATATTTTAAAACGTCATCGCCGCGCAATTGCGTGGAAGATCACGGATTTGAGGGGAATTAATCCCTCCTTTTGAACCCATAAAATTTTATTGGAAGAACACGCTCAAAAAACTATTCAACCTCAACGCCGGCTAAATCCTAACATGAAGGAGGTAGTCAAGGCCGAGGTGATTAAATTATTAGATGCGGGCATCATATCCGATTTCGGATAGCTCTTGGGTAAGCCCGGTACAAGTGGTGCCTAAGAAAGGAGGATTAACGGTAGTTCCTAATGATAAAAATGAATTAATTCCTACTCGAACCTATTACCGGATGGCGGGTATGTATCGATTATCGCAAATTAAATGATGCAACCCGAAAGGATCATTTTCCTTTGCCGTTCATTGACCAAATCCTTGAACGGTTATCCGGGCACTCGTTTTATTGTTTTCTTGATGGTCTCTCGGGATATTTCCAAATCCCAATCGCGCCCGAAGACCAAGAGAAAACAACCTTCACTTGTCCGTTTGGCACCTTCGCCTATCGAAGGATGCCTTTTGGTTTATGCAATGCGCCGGCAACCTTCCAAAGGTGTATGCTAGCGATCTTTGATGAACTAGTGGAGGATATCATGGAGGTCTTCATGGATGATTTCTCCGTCTTTGGAGACTCTTTTGATTTATGTTTAGCAAATCTTTCCCGTGTACTCCAAAGATGTGAGGACACGAACCTAGTCTTGAACTGGGAGAAGTGCCATTTTATGGTGCGGGAAGGTTTTGTCTTAGGCCATAAAATTTCTAGCAGGGTATAGAGGTAGATAAAGCAAAAATCAAAATTATAGAAAAATTACCTCCACCCTCAAATGTTAAGGCCATTCGTAGTTTTTTGAAGCACGTCGGTTTCTATCGCCGGTTTATTAAAGATTTTTCTAAAATCACTAAGCCCCTTACACATTTATTAGAAAAAGATACGCCGTTTATTTTTGATGAAGATTGTTTGCGCGCTTTTTCTCTTATTAAAGAAAAATTGATAAACGCACCAATCGTGATAGCTCCCAATTGGGAACTTCCTTTTGAAATTATGTGTGATGCTTGTAGTTTTGCCGTTGGTGCGGTCTTGGGACAACGCATCAATAAAAATTTTCATCTGATATATTATGCGAGCAAAACACTAACCACCGCACAAGAAAATTATACAACCACCGAAAAAGAACTTCTTGCCGTAATTTTTGCCTTTGATAAATTTCGTTCTTACCTTACTTTATCCAAAGTTATTGTTTTTACCGATCATTCGGCCTTGCGTTATCTACTAACAAAAACAGATGCAAAGCCTCGATTGATTAGGTGGGTATTGCTTCTCCAAGAATTTGACTTGGAGATTCGGGATAAAAGAGGAGCGGAAAATCTTGCGGCGGATCATCTTTCTCGGTTGGAGAACCCCAATTCAGAGGAGCTCAAAGAGGAGGACATCAATTATACATTTCCTGAGGAGCGCCTCCTCGCTATGGATAAGGTAATCACTCTCCCCACTCCTTGGTTCGCCGATTTTGCAAACTTTCTTGTTGCAAGATTCCTCCCGAATGGTTTTTCTTATCAAGAAAAGAAGAAATTCTTTTCAGATTTGAAAAATTATTTTTGGGAGGATCCATTTCTCTTCCGAGTTTGCGCGGACCAAGTAGTGCGGAGGTGTGTTTCTCACGAAGAGGGCGCAGAAATTTTAAAAAATTGTCACGAGGGACATGCCGGTGGGCATTATAAATCTAATTGGACGGCCCAGAAAGTACTTGAAGCAGACTTCTATTGGCCGAGCATCTTCAAGGACGCTCACGCACATGTAAGTCGTTGTGAACAATGCCAACGCTCAGGTAATATTTCCCGCCGAGATGAAATGCCCTTAAATTTATTTCTAGAAATTGAAGTTTTTGATTTATGGGGAATCGACTTTGTCGGCCCGCTACCAACTTCCTTTGGAAATAAATATATTCTGGTAGTGGTTGACTACGTGTCACGGTGGGCAGAAGCGCAAGCTCTCCCCACCAATGACGCCCGAGTCGTGACCCGATTTCTTAAACAACTATTTTCACGATTTGGAGCACTGCGGGCAATAGTTAGTGATAGGGGCACCCACTTTTGTAACGCACAATTTGCTAAAGTATTATCTAAATACGGCGTTACATATAGGTTAGCCACCCCCTATCACCCTCAAACTAGTGGCCAGGTAGAAGTAGTTAACCAAGAAATTAAACGAATTTTAGAAAAAACGGTTTCTACTAATAGGAAAGATTGGTCGGTCAAGCTTGATGATGCTCTATGGGCTTATCGGACCGCGTACAAGACCGCTATCGGTTGTACGCCGTATCGATTGGTCTATGGGAAAGCATGCCACTTACCGGTTGAGCTTGAACATCGTGCCTTTTGGGCACTTAAATTTTTAAATCTTGATGAAAATTTTTCCTCCGAGCTCCGTAAATTCCAACTTAACGAGCTTGATGAGTGGCGCTCCCTCGCTTATGAGAGTAATAAACTCTATAAGGAGCGCACCAAATTTTATCATGATAAGAAAATTAAGCACCCAAAAGACTTTAAACCGGGAGACCAAGTCCTTTTATATAACTCATGCTTACGCTTATTTCCGGGTAAACTTAAGTCCCGTTGGTCCAGCCCCTTTGTCGTAAAGGAGGTTTGGCCTTACGGGACGGTTCTTATTTCACACCCGGAAAAAGGCAACTTTAAAGGGAATGGGCACCGGCTAAAATTATTTTTTGCCGGTGATAATTTTAACGAAAAATTAGACAACATAATGTTGTCAAACCAATAATAAGCGCGCGCCACTATGGTCGAGCTCACCGACCATAAACAAAGCGCTCGTGGGAGGCACCCCACGGTTATCTTTTCTTTTTTATTATTTTCTAATTTTCTTTTTAAGTTTATTTTTACAGGCTTGAAGGACATCGCTGCATGATGATCGGGTGGAGACGAACGTCGAATCTTCGTATTTCTTCAAGTCGGTAAATTTTAATTTATTTTTATTAGGCTCTTTAACATAATGATAATATAAAAAAAACAATCTAAAGAAAACATGCCTATTGTTGCTGTTGATGCACCTGAATTTGCTTTGAAGCTTTAGATAATGCCAAGGAGAACGCCTTGAATTGAAGTAGCAGTGTCATTTATTAATGATGTAATAAAAAAGGCTGTGAATCCCAAAATAAAAAAAAATATTTATTAAAAAAAATTTAAAAAAAAGAATTTTTTTTCTCGTACACGCGTTTGTCACGTCCGTGACCCATTGGTCATGGGCGTGTCCCGGGCGTGTTTTGCCAAGACTGCGGGAGGTTCCTCCTCCCTCGGTTTTCCCGCCCGTCATTCGGATATGACACGGGCATGACATTTTTTGTCACGGGCGTGTCGAGCCCGTGTCGCGGGTATCCGAGGCGTTGACCAGTCATGCCTCAGATTCCTTCTCAACGAGTCAGATTTGACTGACACACCCAGAGTCACGGGCGTGACTCTGGGGTGTGACTGAAGAATCTGATGCCTTCACATCGGATGTTCTTTGGATTCCCCTACACGCCCGACGTCACTGGCGTGTCACTCAGAGTCACGGGCATGACTCTGAGGCGTGACACCTGAATCCGAGGCGGTCAGCCTCGGATTCCTTCCCGCTTTGACCCGTGCTTGTCACGCCCACTGTCACGGGCGTGACAGGGGGGCGTGACCAACCCGAAAAACTCTATAAATAGGACTTTTTCCTCCCCTCTTCTCTTCACACCTCCACCCTTCAACCCCTCTCTTCTCTCCTCCCTTTGGCCAAAATTTCCTCCACATTTCTCACCATGCCTCGCCACCATGCTCGCTCCTCCACATCTTCCTCCGAGCAGCCCGCTGATCCAGCCTCGGCGGAGGCCATGCTCCTATTCGAGAATGCCACCCAGCAAGATCGAAGCGAGAGACTGAGCGCCAAACCCTTTGGCGTGTTCCGGATCTTGGATTGGGCCATCCTCGCCCAATTCGGAGCAGCAGAGCTAGTTCGGGAGCTCATCTCTACCCAAGGGTGGGCTCCCCTTTTCTCCATTTCTGAGCCTGCTTTCCTCGAGCACACCATTGAGTTCTTGGCCTCATTTGAGTTCCGTTGGGCAGCGCAAGATGATTTCATCGTCTTTCTCTTGGGCGGGATGATGCACCAGCTCACCATCCGCCAACTCAATGTCGCCATGGGCTTTTGCTCGGAGGCCTTTTCCACTTCCCCCGCCTACCCCGACCTAAAAACTGATTTCCCTCCCGACTTCAGTCTCCCCACTTTTTGGTCGGAAATTAGTAATGACGTCGCCCCCTACACTCCAAATAAATCTAAGGGTAGCCACCTCATCTCCCCCGCTTTGCGCATTCTACACAACCTTCTCTCTTTTACCATTTCCGGACGCGGCGATAGACACGGCGTGGTGACTCGGGCAGACTTACTATACTTGTATAGTATGTTTTACCGGGTCCCACTCAACCTTGGTTACATGCTCGCCATTTTCTTTCGGCACCAGGCCGAAAATGTGAGATTGGGAGCGATGCACGGCGGGAATTTCATCACTTTCCTCGCCAAGCAGACCGGCGTGTGGGCTGCTCTTCCGCGGCTCACTTGCATGCAAACGCCGCAGCCTCTTCAGTTCCCAACCCTTCAGGCTCTTGGTTTAGCTCGTCGACGCGACAGCGAGTTTGAGGCTATTCCCTCGTTAGTTGGTGGAGGAGCTCTTGATCTTGATCATGGTGCCGGTCCCAGCGGTACTCCTCATTCCCCCCAGATTCCGCCACCACCGCTGCACTCTACTCCAGTGCCCGATCCTCCAACTTATTGGGACCGGCAATTTGGGTTGCTCCATACTCGCATAGACCAGATGCAAACCCATTTTGACGGTCGATTCGCTTCTTTTGATGCGTGCTTCACCGTGCTCGAGCGAAACCATGCTTCCTCCATAGCACATATTACTCGCGAGTTCGCGAACATGCAGACTTTCTATCAGGAGTATGAGGACATTTCTGACCAGGAGTAGCTGCCTTTTCATTTTCTTTGGACTTGTAGAGGGTCACCTCTCTGTATCTGTATCTTTATCTTTGTTTTATTTTCTTGTAGTTGTTTTTCTTATGAAAAAAAATATATCAAAAAAAAAATCTTTAAAATATTATGTTTTGCTTTACTCATCTTGTACAGGTCTCTTTTGATGCTGGCTTGAATTTTCAGGGAAGTCTCCTCTCTTTTCCATTCTTTTTTTTTATTTTACATTGGGGACAATGTATTGCTTAAGTATGGGGGAGTGATATTTCTCAAGCAAAACATACAAAAATATTTCAAAAAAAAAGTATTAAAATAAAAACTAAAAAAAAATTTCAAAACATTAAAACTCAAAAAAATATATATATCAAAAATTTCAAAAAAAGAAGAAGGTATCTTTTATTTTCTTTCTTGAATTTTGTTTTTCAAAAAAAAAAATACAAAAAATTTTAGAAAATCAAAAATTAAATTTCTTAGAAAGGGATGTTTGGGATATCATCCCATCTTACCTCCTAGTACCGTTGAGAGCCCTTCACAGGGTATACCTCGGGAAGTCTATGAAGTAATAAAAAAATTATGCCTAGAACTTAATTAGAGAATTCCTTCACACGCAAAACTCCTAGTATTCATCTTTTACATAGTGTTTAGAAAATTTTTTATGCTTTAATTGAATTTTGAATTTTGGAGTAAAACTGTTGGCCATGCTGTGTTTCTAGTTAAGTGCACGTGTAAGTAGAATTTTTAGTAGATCTAAATATTCAGCATATAATTAGATTTTCATTTTTCTAAATGCGTGGAAATATTTTACTTTACTTTAATTATGAAAACCGGTAAAATCTAAAATACTATAGGTGAGTGTGTAGAAGTTTACTAGAGAGATATTTCGCGGATCAAGAAAGAGGTATTCTTTCTCGATGTCTAGAACTTGCCCTCTAGCTATTCTCAAGACTTTGCATAGGTTAAACTCATTAGCATAAATATGATTTAGGCACTTCTTTTGGCAAGTTTGAGCTTTTGTACCCGCACCTAAAATTTTACCTTTGCTTAACCAATTTGAGCCTATTACCTTTTCCTTTTGTTTTAGCTCCACCAAATGATTTACCAAAGCCTAAAAAGCATCCTAATTACACACCTAAACCCGAGCTTGAAAGAACAAATGTAGAAATGTTTTGGGAGTGATTAGGAGCCACTTTATTTCGGTGGTTATTAAAAAATTGAAAAAAAAGTTGATTTATTTTTCCTCCTCTCAAAAAGAAAAAAAAACTTAAAAAAAACACATGAAAAAAAGAGAAGATATTGAAAAAAAACTTCAACATGATGAAAAAAAACAAAGGAATTTAAGAATTGGCTACGTTCTTTAAAGCCATGACAATTTAATTTTGTGCAAGCTCTCTTTAGGTTTGAGTGTGTCTAGCCATCATTTTTTTATCTTTGATTTTCCTCACCGAAAACCTAAGCCTATATTTCAACCGAGTTAAGTCCTATTGATTTGCGCTTATGAGTTAGACTAGTGCCGTGGCGAGAGTGTGAAAGGGCAAGCCTATGGCCATCGACATTGATGGATTTCTTTGGAGGGTATCTCAATCTTCGATTTGTGCAATGTTATCTTAGTACGCACGCTACTTTCTCCCTAAATACAAATTTTAAGATTTACCGAATTTACATCTTAAAAGTAATAATAATAGTGAAAACACATTTTGAGAAAAATGAAAACCTAATTTGTATGCTGAGTAAGTCTTTCTAAAAAAATAGCTACAAGCATAGGTATAAGACTTCGCATTTTACTCCTTAGGTTCAATTTTCTTTTCTAGCATTTAAAATTTTTCTACTCCCTATAGGAAGTTGTTTGCTCGGGACTAGCAAACGGATAAGTATGAGGGAATTTGATAACTCTAATTATTTCTATTTTTATCATGCTATTTTCTAATTAATAGTTAGATATTTTATATCAATTTTATAAAATTAAGTTTGTTTTAACGTGTTTTTATATTTTATATCTTTTTGTTTTAATAAATTTATTTGTACTCTTGCAGGGTTGATCTACAGGTTATTTGGAACAGAACAGGGATTTTCCTGTTTTCTGCCTAGACACGCCCGGTGACACGCCCTCCATGGGCGTGACCTAGGGCGTGACAGCCGCGATCGAAGCACGCCACCGAAGATCGTCGAACCGCGGTCTAAGATCGTAGAACGACCAAGACACGCCCGTGTCGAAATATAACACGCCCGTGTACCATTTACATGGGGCGTGACAGCCTGCGGAAGACCAGCTGACCGTGCCACATCAGATTAAGATGACACGCCCTGGTCACGGGCGTGACCAAGTGCGTGTCACGGGCGTTTCCAGCTAATTTATTACGCCGTTCCTGCCGTTACTGCCAGATTGACGTTTCAGCCTTATCACGCCCCATGTCACGGGCGTGAACAGGGGCGTGACGCCTACATCAACTTCACTTTATTCCTGCCATTTTCAGCTTCCCGCCGTTTTCCAGAAACAGACTTGACACGCCCTAGGTCACGGGCGTGACCTAGGGGCGTGACCCATTAGTTAACAGATTTTGGCGGTTTCTCCTACAACGTTCCCGGGGTTTCAAGACGATGGTTCCGAGCCTGACACGCCCTAGGTCACGGGCGTGACCTAGGGCGTGACCAAACAGAAATTTTCCTATAAATTCCAGACAACTTCAGATGCTCAGGGTCGGATTTTTGGGAGTTGTACTTTTCTGCTTTGCTGTTTTATTCTCTGTAATTTTCATTTCCTAGCCTAGATTACCATTGTTTTAACTTTAATTTTAGTTATTTTCATTTCAATCATGTCTTTTCCTACTTTATTTTGTATTTCCCCAATCATGATGAGTAGCTAATCTTCTTTTAGCACTTGATCATGATGAACCTTAGAATAAAATAGATCTTTCTCCTTATTATTAAATGTCTTGTTCTTAATTGTTCTCGCTACGATTTATCTTTGATTTTTATTTCATCGAATTCATATTACGCGAATATGATCTTCGATCTAAGATCCGTATCCTAAATGACCGAGAGGTTGCGGATACGAGGAGATCACTCAAATATAAAAAGAGTTGAATGCACTCCTCGAGAGAGGATGACGTAAATCTTCCAGATTGGAGTCAAATCCAATAGTTGGGTTCACCGCATAAAGCAAGCTTAGGGGTTTCGACTGGCCGAGAGGTCTTAATCAATCAACCTAAGGTTAGTTAGAAGCATGAGCTCGAGAGAGACGCTTCTATACTTTAGGAACCTCCACGGTCGAGTGAGTATAATTAAGAACTCGCATTACATTATTTTCAAGAAGATTTATTTTAGTCCAAGGGGATTCTATATCAAGTGCTAGTTTTCTCAATATCGGATTTCTCTTTAGCATCAACTTTAGTTTTATTAATTAGCATAATCAAACCAAGTTTTCTGTCGATAAGATAATAGCTTTCCTTGTGAGTACAAGTGCTCAATAGGCCCCGATTCGCAATACGACACTTCCTATACTGCATTTCGATTGGTACGCTTGCCTATTCGGGATTCTAGTTTGGTTGTAATTTAACTTCTAGAAAATCTCCATCATCAGCATATTTCATAACCTCCTGATGGCCAAAGTTATATCCTCTAGGTTGGGATGGAGCATACTGAGGTGTAGCAGTCTCCAACCCCTTGCCCTTCCCTTCGATAGTTGCTCTTGGCTTCTTCTCAGACTCTAGATGTCCGCTTCGACACTCTCGGGCAAAGTGTCCCAACTTTCCACAACAAAAGCATGCGTCCGGGTCTCGGACAATAATTGTTCCAGACACACCAAAAGAAGGAACTAAACCCGCCCTCCTTGCCTTCTTACACCATCTACGGAAACCGGACTTCGAGGTGGGTAGCACCTTGATCTCTGTCTTCTCAGCGCTGGAGTCTTTCTTCTCTTGGACTCCCTTCATAACTTTCTCTGTCCCCTGATCGTCTTTACGACAATCTCGGGCAAAGTGACCAAACCTTCCACATTTATAACAGTAATATGGAGTTTGACTAGCAGATATGCCATACCTCACTTTACTCCTCTTTCGGTGTACAGGCTTTGCGGGACCTAGTGAGTTTAGTGACCTGCGCACTGACGTCTGTTGGTTCTGGCCAGATCTGCTTCCAAAGCTCTAGCCGACTCCACTAACGCTCGGAATCCAAGTAACTTTGGTCCTACGAGTAGCAGTCGTAATTCATCACGCATACCGCTGAAGAATCTATTAATTATAGTCTGCTCGTTCTCCAAATCAAACCCTGGGTAGCGCCTTATGATAAGAAATGCCTGCAAATACTCCTCAACTGAGTGCGTACCCTGCACTAAAAGCATGTTCAACTGCTGATCCAAAGGACTTATACATGCCAGTTGTTCCATCACACCACTTGGTGTTGAAGTCACCCCAGGGACAGGGGGCCGCACTTGCCCTCCAAGTTGTGCTTTAGTCACCGCGAACACCACTTGAACTATCCTTCTTATGGTTTCAACAGAAAGTAGGGTCTCAGGCATGCTGTTAAGTGCATTACTCTCCATGGAGTGCTGACCTTGCGACTGCCCCGCACCACTCGTAGTCCCCTATAAAGCATAACTATCGATTAGGCGACATACAAATTGCTAAAAGCAATCATTTGAACACTCAGGTTCCTCAAAAACAAGTGTATTTTCATTCCTAAGTTGACATTGATGGGTTCTTTTTATGTTATAATGATGACGCACATACATGTGCTCACCACCCCTTAAAAGAATTCACCCACGAATTCCAAAAAGCAAGACCAGAACCGGTAGTTTGATACCAAATTGTAATACCCCTATCCGTCGCATGGTATATAGCAGTAGGTCCGGCTGGGGCCCGATGCCATATACTACAGACAGACCGAATGGTTACAGAATGAAACCATTCTCCCAAACACAAATGTCCTACACAGAGCAACTAGCGGAAACTTTTAAGTAGTTGAAAGAACCCAATAACATATAACATTTATCATGAATGTCCACCAACCACAATAGGAATGAAATACCAAAATACACAAAAGTACTTGGACTTATGGCCTTACAAATGTTCACTTAACAACATAGTATTTTACAGACATCGGCTCACAGGCCGGCCACACATGACAGAAATAAAACAACAGTTCACTTTGGCCTTCGAGGGCCAGCAAAGCAGCTTGGGCTTCAGCCCGCTATTTGGTACTTGGTTCCGCCGCACCTGCAAGCAACATTCCACCGTACGGTGGCAAACAAAGAACCGGTCAGCTAAAACTGACCAAATTATAACGACCCGCCCCTTATTCAGGACGGCGGTGCTCCTTCCCTTCATTATATTAGCCCAGCTAAACAATTAAGTGCATAAGTTTATTTCGCCACAGGTGTAGGCTCGCTCGGCCCAACACCCAGTGCACTCAGGGCACATTCTAAGTGAATGCGGTCAATTCTGTGGCTTCACTACCATCCAAAAATCCTAGTGAAAGTACAACCTAGCACAGTTCACCACAGGTGGAAGCTCACACGGCCGCCCACCCCGTACACTCAGGGCACATTGACGGTGTACCGGACTTCCCGGATACCACCTCCATTAAGAGGTCCTTGACTTGACGGATTACTTTGAGCATTTAAGTCTTATGACCCCTGGCCTGAGACTCTCATTATACCACCGACGAGAGCAAATTTCCGCTACTCTCATGTCATAGTCCACATAACACAGGTACAACTCCACCATTTCCCGTTGCTCAAGTCGCCCTACCGTCTCCGAATACCGTAGTATTCATGGCCAAACCTGCAGGGCGCGGGTCGGTTTTGCCTTTCCTGTTCGGCTCCCTGGCCTAATAATTCTGAACCCCATGGGCTCACCGTTTTCCAAAGACCCTACATGTCTCCTGGAGACAGGCCTCGCACATACAATCCCAATTATACAAGGTTGGCCCCAGGCCACCTAGTTGGCAAGAATGCGTTTCCGCCCAGTTTTCCGGGTGTACCTTAAAGTTAATCCCCAAGTCTCCCTGTTGCAATCTACCGTGTAGAAAACCCGAAGAACAACACAATGCGAAGTCTTCTCCGATAATCAATGCACAATGCAACATCGCCGATCCAGACAAACACGTCCGGGTAGGCTTCACACACAATGCATATGCCCGTACTTCGATTTCAAACTCTAAAAAAGTGGGACTTCACATATCTACCCCAAGGAACACCGCGCACTCACCGCACACTCGCGGGAGCGGGTTTCCCATGCAGAAAGGAAGAGGACTTCACATGTCCAAGTTGAGAATCGTTACCCTAGAAGTCTGTTTTTGCGCCATGAAAAACTAGCCGGATGGAAAGCTTCATAACGAGAATGCCTCCGCGGATACGGTCTCGGTTTTCGATTCGGGGCTCCGATTCTCTGCCGACGGCTGGGATCCTCCTCCTCCTTCTTTCTTGTTTTCTCCTCTCTCTAAGACTTAAGAAAGAGAAAGGCCAAATGAAAATGAGGATTTTAACCCCCACTACCGGCCTTGAGGAAGGAGGATTAATCCTAAGCAGTTAGATCTGATTTAAAGAAAACGAATGGCTCAGATCCAGCCATGAAGTCTCGAAAATAAGCTGAACACGGCTTTGCACACGGCCGTGTGCCATGCTTGCACACGAAGTCGTCGATCCAGAGCAGGACACGGGCACGCCCGTGTCTAAACCTGACAAGCCCGTGTCAGGTCCCGACACGCCCGTGACCAGGGGAGTGTCACGCATAATCGCCACGCCAACCGTCACATCCCTTTGCTGACACGGGTGGCCACATGCCCGTGCCGAATCTGACACGCCCGTGTCATACAGTACATGCCTGTGTAACCCGGTCGTGCACTCCTGACAACACACCCAGGGTTTCAACCCGAGAAGAACACGGTTGGTGACACGGGTGAGGACACGCCTGTGTCACCCCTGACACGCGCGTGCCACTACTGTTCAAAACCATGTTTCCTGCCTTGTCCTTTCCTGGACGCAGCCCAGCCAACACAGAAGGACACGACCATTGACACGCCCGTGTCCCAACCCGTGCAGCCCTATAAAGGCGCCAAAAATTCCTTAGGACGCGACCGACTCGTTTACAAATTTTTGGGGCGTTACATTACTTACCTTGGGATGCTGGCAATATATACCTCCTTTCAGAAAAATTCATTAGAGCTTTAAAAGATCTTTGATAGTATCCTATGACTCTTCAAAAAAGGAGCATTATGCTATGATTACGCTGTTGCCTGACCGCCCCCTCTCATGTACCACGAAAATGCATATGGAAGCCATCTTGAATGCTCATATGCAAAGATATAATTTAATTAATTTGTATTAATTAATTAGTTAATATTGATTTAATTAACGATATTAATTAATATATTTTCTATTTTCTTATTACAAGTGATAGGCATGGGGCTTCGCCCCATGGACAACTGCGATTGTATCCCAACTAAGATAGTGCACAGGGGGCCTCCAGTGCCCCGCGTGACATTATTCGGTCATGGCATTGCCCCTACGCGATGGCGTTCCCGCCGCTCGCAAACCCCCGAGCATTATACTCCGCCCATTGCTCATTTTGACGTGTGCACGGGGTTTGCGAGCGACGGGGAGAGCACATTTTTTTTGCAAGTTTGAGACTTTGCCTATATGATATCACATTTTTTAAAATAAGAAAAATCCTTTAAATTTTAAAAAGTGGGAATTTTTTTAATAAAGAGTGATAAAATCGGAAAGTGAATGTTTAACTAAATGATGTTTCTCCCTCTTAATATAGTATAGATGCGTGCCTTCTCTTATTTATATAAGGGGAAGGGGGAGTGTTTGAGCATCTTTTGATCTTCGGTATTTTGGGCTCGCTGAGAGAGGCTTTTTTTATAGGACTCAGTCCCCGAGAGCTTGACAGAACTTATCTCTAGATTGTATCATGTATTTATTAGTTTTTATTCATTTAATGCAATTTGCTTTAGTCTCTTATGTCCCTTGAAATGTCGTTCATGAGCGATGACACTCTATTTGTCTCAAACTGATAGTGTTGGGCTGCGGTGCGGCGGTGGATGCGTGGAGGATCGGCGGCGTCGTAATGGGGGGGGGGGGGTGGGGTGGGGTGATGCTGATGAAACACAGAGGGGGGGGGGGGTGAATGTGTGGCTAGGGCAAATACAAGGGAACCACTGGGTCAGTTTCTCCTCTATTCAATTTCAAAATACCAAATTAATCCAAGCATACACAATATATTACATATCTCCCTTATATAGGGAGAGGCCGACAAGGCGATTGACCAAACAACGTAATTAGACTCGACAGAATAAAATATAAAAAGATAAACATATACTAAGCCCGCCAACTGCTGCGCGGACTCACGCCGTCTCCGTCCCTTGCCCGCGCCTAGTATAGACGTGCGCGAAACGCCTTCCTTCAACCGGGTCCACTTCGTTCGTATCAACTACCCGGGGTTCTCAACGACCTTGTTCTCAATGTCAAAGTCTGGAAACTGGGCTTTCTTCCGCCAATATCCATGTTTCCTCGTCATTGGCTTGTCCCTTCCACTGAATGAGAACCTGCCTCACGGGTTGACCTTGAACATGCTCAGTGCAGTCGCCCAACACCTCCTCGGGCTCATAAAGTGGGGAGAATTCACTACTCAGGTCTTCGGGCAGGGTGTCTTGGATGGGATTGTTGGGTCCAGCGTTCCTTCACTTGACCCGTGACCCTCTACTACTTATTTAAAAAATTAAGTAGCGCCCTTTCCAACAGTCCGAGCTTTTTGAACAGTTGGGTATGCCCTTGATCCTACAATTGGTATCAAAGCAGGTACGGGTTCGAGACCGGGGGGGGGGGGCAATATTTGTCCCGATTTTTCCCTCTAAGCGTGGCTTCAATCCGTGGCCATGTGGTAACTCCTCCTCTGAGCCGTGGAAAACCGTGGACATGTGGTAACCCCACCTCTGAGCTGTATGGGCCATGTGGTAACTCCTCCTCTGAGTCGTGGCAAACCTTGGACATGTGGTAACCCCACCTCTGAGCTAACGAGTTGTGTTGGATGCCAGGGGGGATTGTTGGGTATGGTGTTACTTCACTTGACCTGTGACGCTCTACTACTTATTTAAGAAATTAAGTAGCGCCATTTCCAACAGTCCGGGCTTTTGTAACAGTTAGGTATGCACTTGATCCTACAGAAGTGGTTCCCCAACGCCCTCTTCAACTGTGACACATGAAATACCGGATGGATTCGAGTGTAGGTAAGGAGCTGCAAGTGGTATGCCACCTCGCCTATCTTTTTCATGACCAGGAAAGGTCCAAAATACTGCACAGAGAGGTTGGAGTGGAGGCGACTAGTCAAGGAACTTTGGCGATGCAGCCGCAACTTGACGAACACATACTCACCCGGTGAGAGGAGAACCTCGCGGTGGTGTCAGTTGTCCTTCTGGGTCATTCTCTCCTGGGAGTGACCGAGATGATGCTTCAACTGTTGTAGGGCCTCACCTCGATCTTGTAGGTATTGTCCGCGGAACAGAGACCTACTGTGGTTGGTTCGAAATGGTCAGATTCCGCGGGCCGGTTAGAAGATCGAGTTTTCTAACGAAAGGAGGCAAGCGCACCTATCGCAAGTAGTACTCGGTATTCGGGAAAATACCGAGGTCGTATTATTCTCGGGGACGCGTTGATTATATCTACTCTTCGAGGAACACTATTATCTTACTGACAGTAAGGTGGGATTTTTTTAGTTTAATTAAAGCGGAAAGAAAGAAAGCGGAATTTTGCTAAATTAGTTCGATGACGGGTTAACGCTCGGCATCGAATCGGATTAAGACTAAAATAATTCTTAACAATTATTAAACTTTGTTTTTAATTTAATAAAAGGCACTTGGCCGTGGAGGTTCCAAGAACATGAGCTCACCTTGGTCTAGGGATATCGCTCACCTGGGCGCTAAGGCTATTCGACCGAACGTTAGTCCGACGAAGGATTCCCCTTAACGCCCGCATTACGCTAAGAACCCCGCTATTGGGTGGGGGACCCAATCCGGCAGAACTACGTTTCTCCTCTTTTGAGGGGGCGTACGCAGTTCTCTTTACCCAAGGGGGTTCGGTCCATACGTGCAGCCTCTCGGCGTCGCGTATGGATAACGGAAATAGAGCCCACACATCGATTATGTGGTCCTATGCGTCGTTAACCCGGGGTAAACCTTAAGTCCTTAAATTAAAATAAAAATAAAGTTTTTTAATTATTTCAAATCATTTTTTATGTCCCAATGCTCTTCGATGCCGAAGGCTAAAAGAGATTAGCCACTCATCGGTATGGGGATGGCTTTATGTTTTTAGGTGAAGCGTGAGTGTTAAATTAAGCACTGAACAATTATAAGAGAAAACACGAAAAATAGGACAATTAGATAATTTAAGGCTAATTGATGCAGGTACTCACGCACACTTCAAAACCATAAAGAAAATTAAATAAAGCAAGACCTACTCAAATGAGTAGGCGGAAATAAATGCACACACGCACACACTCTTCTTAATTGAAGAAAGCGATAAATAAAGCGGTAAAATTTTCTCCTACACGCACGCACTCTACATAATTGAGAAAGCGATAAAATTGCAAGTCCCGGCTCAAATGAGTGGGGCGGAGTAAATCTATCTCATACACGCACGCACTCTACTTGAAATTAAAACACACACACACACTCTACAGAAATGAAAACACACGCACCCACACAAAGTTTTCCCACTCAAGTGAGTAGGAAGAAAATGAAAGCAGTAAAAAGACAAGTCCCACTCAACGAGTGGGCGGGAAACGAAAGCAAAGCGCCATTTAACTCTTAACGAGTAGGCGGAAATAAATTCATACGCACACACGCACTCTACAGAAATGAAATAAAGCAGTAAAACCTAACTCATACACGCACACACACTTGCAAAAATGAGAAAAACAAAGAGCTCAGAAAATTAAAACGACTGCATTTCTACCGCTAGAATGCGGTAGAAATGCATAAAAAAGTGAAATAAAAATTAACCGGAGCGAAAATTTTTGCAAATAAACGCAAAATGGAAGTACTCGAAAAATTAATACAACTGCATTTCTACCGCTAGAATGCGGTAGAAATGCATAAAAAGATGAAATAAAAATTAACCGGACTAAAAGTTTTGAAATTAAAAAGCTAAAATGAAGTGAGCGAAAAATTATAACGACTATATTTTCATTCTTATATTTTTATAAAAACTCCTAAAAAGTGAAAATAAAACAAAAAGGACAAAAAGTTTTACAATCCTAACGAGCCTAAGTTAAAGAAAAAGGAAAATAACACTTTTAGATGAGTTTTTATAAAGCCTTATGAATGAAAAAATAGGAAAAAAGAGAAAAGCTAAATCTAAAAAGGTGCAGAAAATGAAATTTAAATGGACGGCACAACGGCTAGAAATGCCGATAAATCCTAAATCTAACTAAGTTATGAAAGCAAAAAAGATGAAAACATAAAAGAAATACAAAAAGATGAACGAAAAATTGTTTAAGTAGGCGCATTCAAATGGATTATTCATACAAATTAAGAGAGAAAAATTCATATTTTATTAAAGTAAAAACCCAAATACAAACTAAGAGAGGGAGAGGGGGGAGAGAAATTCTCCTTATATAGGTATGGAATCCAATTGGGCAGCACCTCCCCTAAGCAAAATGGTCAAAAAAGTGGACAAAATAAGCTTCCTGGAAGCTCTTATTTATAGGCAAATTTTAGGGTTGGTCACGCCCTAGGTCACGGGCGTGACAGGGGGGCGTGTCACTACTATTCATGAGCTGACCGGTTGACTTGACTGGAGCTTTGACTTCGGGGCGAAAACGTGGCGGTCACGCCCCAGGTCACGGGCGTGACAGGGGGGCGTGACCAGGGGAGCTGGCAGTTCGATGTCGGCAGCGTTGACGGTTTGACAAAGCTTACGGGTCGGGCTCGACACGGGCGTGTCAAGCATTGACACGGGCGTGACGTTGGGCGTGTTGGGCTCGGTTTGATGATCGCCGATCGTCGAGCTGGGAACCTGTGGCCGGCGATCGTCGGGGGGGCGTGACACGGGCGTGTCGGTCAATTGACACGAGCGTGTCAGTCAATTTTTTTTGACTTTTCTGGAATTTTTTCTGGAATTTTTCTGGAATAAAAATAAAGCTAAGTTAGAAATAATATTTACAAAAACAAGCAATTTATTGAATAAAACTAATAAAAAAGACAAAAAATAAACGAAACTGACTTAAATAAAATACGAAAATATAGGTATATTTACAACTTATCAAACACCCCCATACTTAAGCTTTTGCTATTCCAGAGCAAAAGTTTGAGGTGAACTTATAAGGAATAATAAAAAAAACTAAGTTCTGCTACCGCTAAATTAATTATAAGAGAGATCAAATAAAAATATACGGGGTATAAGAGTTAAGTCCTAAAATTATTTAGATGATTTAAACAGGGCAAAAGTTTTGGCCAAATACTTCTTGATGTAATCAAATAGAAAGCAATAATTGTATTGGCTAGATTAACAGAAAATAGTTTGGAGTTATACGAATTTAGCTTATAGGAGTGTTATCGGAAATAATGCAATTTACGAATTATGCTCTCAAAAAGATTTTTGAATTAATTCTAGAGTCATGAAATTGGCTAAGGGGGGTTGATGTTGGTTTATGAAGATGCTTGGATTTTGAGGCGAGGTTATTTTTTTCTCGAACCTTGATACACAAATTCGCAACGGCGGAGAGAGAGGGTTAGAGAGAAGAGAAGAGAAAGTGGATGTGGTGGTTGAGAATATTCTCCGATTCTATATCCGATAAAGGCAAGCGTACCTTATCGGTTATAGTATAGGATACTAAAGATTAGTATCAAGGTCGTATTTCCCTGGGGCGTAATGACTACTTCTACTCAAAGGAGATTGCTATTATTTTATCAATTTAACTTTCTATTAAATGTTAAACTAAAAACAGGAATTAAGTACTAAAATAAAAAGAAAACTAAACTACTTGCAGGATAAAAAGAGTTAGAGCTAATAATAAAGAGATGCACTCGATCAAGAATCACTTCAGCAGGAGACGATTAAAAAGACGATAAATAAACCTAAGCTTAATAGGATAAAGGTCCTTGACCGTGGAGGTTCCTAAAGCTTGAACACGCTTCTCTCGAAGTCGTGCCCAACTGAGTTTAAGAAGGTCCGACTGACTCTCGTCTAAATCGGAGGCCTAAAGCTCGCTTTACGCGGTGAACCCCTCTATTGGATTTTACTCCAATCCGGGAGATTTGGACGTCTGCCTCTCTCGAGGGGTGCGTACAACTCCCTTTACTCTTGAATGCTCACTTCATTCTATCGGCCTCTCGGCTAGCCCAGAATGAAAGCAAAGGTAGAGAGTATATATCGATAATATACTTCCAGCCCATGAAAAATCAAGAGTAATTCAAGGCTAAAACCTAAAAAGAAAAGGTAAATTAAAGCGTCATAACTTAATCGCTCGAACCTCGGATCATCAAGATCGAGTACAAGGAGGATTAGTTAATCATAATAAAAGGGAAAGAGAGGGGTAGATAATAAACGTACACGAAAACTAAAGAGAGCGAATTAGAAAAAGGAAATGCCAACTACAATTTTATTGAAAATAAAAACGATTACAACTAGGAACGGAGATTACAAGTGCATGAAAATAAACTAACTACTGCTACGATACTAATAAGAAAAGATTACAGGAAACGAAAGTGCATTGCATGAAATTAAAAACTAGAAATGGAGGGAGAGAGAGAGTAAACATGAAAATAAAAAATAATAAACCCTAAGAAATGAACTAGCAACACTTCCCCTCTCCCCAAAAAGTTGCTGAAATGGAAGGGGGGGTCTGGTATTTATAGACTTTTCCCACGGGTTGGTCACGCCCTCCGACACGCCCTAGGGGGGGCGTGTCAGGGGGCGTGACAAGTACGTATTTGACCTCGGGAGCTGAATTCTGGCGGGAATGATGATTATTTCGGTACGATGGTGGTCACGCCCTAGGTCACGCCCGTGACAGGGGGGCGTGACAGGCGTGTCAAGTCAAATTCAGCAGTCGCAGGTCCATCAGACGTCCGAATGGGGGCAGTCACGCCCCAGGTCACGCCCGTGACATGGGGCGTGACAGTACTGTTGCGTGCTGCTGTGTACAAAGCATTGAAGAAGGCGCAGACTTCGGGCAGAGGGCGACACGCCCCGTGTCACGCCCGGTGACACGCCCGGGGAGGGCGTGTCGGTGGGGCGTGACAGGGGATTCTTTGGCGGGAAATTCACCTGGCGGCTTTCAACATCGGGAGCAGGTGACACGCCCTGAGTCACGCCCGGGGAGTGCGTGACAGGGGGGCGTGTCAGGGGATTTTTTCCTGGAAATTGTCTGAAACCTGCAAAAACAGAAAATAAATATTATTTATAATATTTACATAAAAAGAAGCAAAAAATAACATAAAGAAAGAGATTTAAAACGAAAATAACATATTTTTACCCTAATAAATTAAGCTAAAATATGCATCATCAAACCTCCAATTTTTTGATTTGGATGTTAAAGGAAAACGAAATCTTATTTTCCTTAACATAAAATTTTTTTCTTCTTCATAAATAACCCAATGTATATGTGTTGGAGTAATGAATTTTATCCTCTTACTCCGTAACGTATAATCTTTTAAATTATTGGGTGCCTATGTTTACGGAATGTAATCTTATTCCCATTGACATAAGATCTTTTTCTTTTTGAGGAAATAAATTTTTATCATACCAAGTAGGTTATGATAGGATAGGTAAGGGGAGAAAAGAGAACTAGATTTTTAATTGAAAAATGATTGAGAGCAACCTTTATAAATTGTACGTTCCAATTTTTCAGAAAGCTAAAAGTAAGTATAATTGAATTCTATAGTCGTTATTTTCTAACATGGTACACATGCTCCTATCTATGAAAAATTAGAAGTAGTGCCTAAAGCGAGTCCCCTATTTTTAACAAAGTATAATAAATTCTTTAAAACTTAACCCCGACTATTTAGATTTTTCAATCTATAATTAACAAACGAATAGTGAACAAAGAATTGATCAAATTCGCATATAAATAAACTCAAAACGAATGTTTTGGATAACAAGAAACTTAAGAATGAAATGTTTGATTTATTTGTTTCAAAACTTATAAAAAATTTTTTTGGTTTTTTTTTGAAGTTATGCTCTTTTTTTGTAGTTTTGTAGTTATATCTTTAATATATACATGCTAAAAAGAAAGAAAAAATGCGAAATTTTTTTTTGGATTTTTTAAGTTTTGTGAATTTTTTTTTTGTATTTTTAAATTTTGTGAATTTTTTTGTATTTTTAATGAAATTTTTATTCTATTGACAAAAATTTGGGAAAAAGAAAAAAATATTTACAACGATGAGAGGGAAAAAAGGGAGAGGGGAAAGAGAAAGAATATTTACAAAAAAGTATTTACAAAAATTATTTACAAAAATATTTACAAGAATATTTACAAGAATATTTACTAGGATATTTACTAGGTAGCCGCGAGATGACTCGTTATGTGGATGGCTCGATGAGCCGGATCTCGCGGACCGAGTTAAAATAAGACAAAGTTTCAAAAATGAAACTTCAAAAATTTGTAATAAAAATTTTTTTGGATTTTTTTTTTTTTTGTTAAAATTTTTTTTTTGAAGTTTTGTTTTTTAAAATTTTTTTGTTTTGTTTTGTTTTGTTTTTTTTTGTTTGTTTTTTTGTTTTTTTTTGTAAGTGAAAAAGAAAGTACGAAAATATGAAAATACCCCCATACTTAGATCCAACATTGTCCCCAATGTTGTATGCTAAGCATGAGGAACAAGACAGCAGGTATATGTACAAAAAAGAAAAGAGAGGGGGGCAGAAGACGTCCCTGATCCGCGCGCGGGGAAGCCCATTAGAAACCCTGTATTTATTAGAAAAATAGAAAACATAATAAATAAAGACGTAAAAAAAGATAGACGTGGGGTGCCTCCCAGGAGCGCTTTGTTTATAGTCGCGTAGCTTGACTATATTGGCAGCTTTATATATGGAGAAGGGTTATGGTTTCGCTCCTACTGATCACAGGGTCGCCCGCTATATAAGACTTTAACCGATTACCGTTCACCTTAAAAGTGCCTTTTTCGGGGTGGGAGACGAGTACGGTCCCATATGGCCAAACCTCTTCAACCTTGAAGGGGCCGAACCATTGCGATTTTAGCTTACCCGGGAAAAGCCTAAGACGGGAATTGTAAAGAAGGACTAGATCGCCCGGAGAAAAAATTTTGGGGGTTTTAATTTTTCGATCGTGATAAAACTTAGAACGCTCCTTATAGAACTTATTGCTCTCGTAAGCGTTCGCACGCCATTCATCGAGCTCGTTTAGTTGCAGTTTTCTATTCTGAGCGGCTAAGTTAGAGTTGAGGTTTAAGAGTTTTAATGCCCAAAGTGCGCGGTGCTCCAGTTCTACGGGTAAATGGCACGCTTTGCCATAGACTAATCGAAACGGGGTACAACCGGTAGCGGTTTTGTACGTCGTACGATACGCCCATAACGCGTCGTCAAGCTTAGCGGACCAATCTTTCCTATTAAGTGAAACGGTTTTTTCTAATATGCGTTTTATTTCTCGATTTACTACCTCAACTTGACAACTTGTTTGCGGGTAGTAGGGGGTGGCAAGCTTGTGCGTGACTCCGTATTTAGCTAACGTCTTAGCCATTGGAGCGTTACAGAAATGCGTTCCCCTATCACTAACAATAGCGCGAGGCGTGTCGAAGCGAGAAAATAATTTTTTTAGAAATGTAACGACGACTCGCGCATCGTTGGTGGGGAGAGCCTGCGCTTCCGCCCACCGTGATACGTAGTCGACCGCCACTAAAATGTACATATTTTTATAAGAAGGAGGTAGGGGGCCAACAAAATCTATGCCCCATAAATCGAAAACTTCGCATTCTAAAAACATATTTTGGGGCATCTCGTCACGATGTGAGATGTTACCCGACCGCTGACAGCTATCGCATGCGCGAACAAAATTGTGCGCGTCTTTGAAGAGAGTGGGCCAAAAGTAGCCCGCCTCTAGCGCCTTCCTAGCGGTCCGGTTGGCTTGATAGTGCCCCCCGGCTGGACCCTCGTGGCAGTGCCTCAATATTTGCGTGCACTCCACTCCCGCGACGCATCGTCGAACCGCTTGGTCCGCGCAGATACGGAAAAGAAAGGGGTCATCCCAAAAGAAATTTTTCAAGTCGGAAAAGAATTTCTTCTTTTGATGACTTGAAAAATCTTTTGGAAGTACCCGCGCGACTAAGTAGTTCGCAAAATCTGCGAACCAAGGCGAAGATGACGAAGACGAATGAATGGCGAGAAGGCATTCCTCGGGGAATCTGTCATTTATTTCAGATTCGACGAGCGCTTCCGTACCCGGATTTTCTAAACGGGAGAGGTGGTCTGCCGCTAGATTCTCCGCGCCCTTCTTATCTCGGGTCTCCAAGTCAAACTCTTGTAGGAGGAGAATCCATCGAAGAAGGCGGGGCTTCGCATCGGTTTTGGCTAGTAAATACTTAAGGGCGGAGTGATCGGTAAAAACGATAACTTTAGATAGCGTAAGATACGAGCGAAACTTATCGAAAGCGAAAACGACGGCTAAGAGTTTCTTTTCCGTCGTCGTGTAATTCACTTGTGCGGAAGTGAGCGTCTTGCTAGCGTAATGTAACATCCCATTTCCGGCTAGACCCCTAGGAGTCGGTTGGTTGTGGTAGAACCCTAGGGAGCCCAAAACTTGAAATAAATCGACTAAGGATTCGGCTCACGGGTTGGTCACGCCCGTGACCCGCCATGTCACGCCCGTGACAAGGGCGTGACACGCTCGACGATCGTCGATCCCAACTTGACGATCGTCGAACCAAATTCGGCCACACGGGTCTGTCACGCCCGTGACCCTCCAGGTCACGCCCGTGACAAAGGGCGTGACACGTTCGACGATCGTCGAACCCCACTTCGACGATCGTCGACCCAAAATTGACCACGCGCCATGTCACGCCCGTGACTTGCATTGTCACGCCCGTGACATTGGGCGTGACCGCGCTCGACGATCGTCGATTTCTGTTCGACGATCGTCGACCCAGAACTAGTCATCAGGCATGTCACGCCCGTGACCCGCATTGTCACGCCCGTGACATTGGGCGTGACCACGCTCGACGATCGTCGATTTCAGCTCGACGATCGTCGACCAGAATTAGTCACCAGGCCTGTCACGCCCGTGACCCAAGTGTCACGCCCGTGACCACCCTTCGACGATCGTCGATCTCAGTTCGACGATCGTCGAACCCAGAACTGCTAACCGGGCCTGTCACGCCCGTGACCTATGTGTCACGCCCGTGACCAAGGCCGAAACGTCAGCCAGACTGGAAGTTTCGGTAACCGACGCCTTAATAAATTCTGGCTGTGGGAATGAAAAATCAATAGTATTTATGGGTCGTTCCCTACTTTAATTATGTTAATAATTAAGGAAAGTGGGTCCAATAGGAAACTGCCACCTGGCAAGCACCTCTTCATTTCCAACTTTCCAACTGCCATTCGGCATAACCGAAACGTCATAAGAATATGATTAATGGCCGCCAACGTTTCATCTCCAACGTTTCACCCTTTCCCCTCCCCATTTCCTCATCTATAAAAGATTCCTGAGTGCAAGAGGAAAAGGTTACACTCCCTCAACTGTTCAGACTTCCTCCTTGCTGTTGAAGAATTTCCGGCGACGCCACCACCGCGCAAATGGCTTCCCGACGCTCTGCACGCCTTCAACCCGCGAACAAGGTCCTCCCCTCCCTCTTCTTCTGCGGATAGATCTTAGGAATCGTTAGGAGAGATATCGGGCTCAAAAAGAGCCAGATCGGGTGAGCGTAATGGTGGTTTTCCGAAAATATCATGGTGGCGGGTTCGCCGGAAACCGCCTCTCCGGCGGCCGTGCCGCCGCCCGACGTTAGCCCTCGCCTCAACGGAGGTGGTGGTGGTGGTGGCCGGCCAGGGAGATGGCTGGGTGGCCGGGAAATAGCTTGGAAAGGCTACAGGAAAATTAGGTTTTCAGTCTCTGGTTCGGGCTGTAGAAGAAGATGAACAGTGCCTTTAATTAGATTTTATTTGTAAAAATCAATTTCTGAATGAGATTTCTGTCATGTTAAATAATTTGGAAAAATACTTCGAGGCTCCTACAGGAAAAGTGGTCAACATAGAAACTGTAGCCCTTGAAGTCTAGTTTTATTCAAAATTAATTTCATTCAATTTGGATTCCTGGTTAGACCACAGCACCCTTTTTGGTGAGGTCTATCCAGAGGGCTGCCTTGACCTTAGAAAAATTCCCCACTCCAATCCAGTCGTCCAAACGACTTGAAATTTGGGATGTGGTCTAATCTTACATATATCTAGGTGCTATCCAAAAATGAGAATTTTTGAAGAATAATTTTCTATAGTTTTTAGAAAAATTCAATAATCCTAGCCGAATTTGATTAGGTGGTTAAATAAATTCCAAACCCTCCCAAATTTTGGTGAGTGGTCCCTGGGTTCACCATAAGGTTCTGTATAATTTTTCATCTCACTTGGAGATGGTTTGGTTTAGAATTGATCAACCCTAAGTTTTGCCCTAATAAGGGGTCTTAGGTTAAAAGTGCACTTTTGAAGTATGAGTGGTGAGATCACCTCAACAGAGGCTGAGATTTTTACCACTGGCTAGTAATGTTCTCTAGCACCCCCTCATGGAGTTTGGGTGGATCGGGGTAAGTTTACCCTAAGGACCAAGGACAAACCCTAAGGATGGATCTTGGTGGTTTGTGAAGGTCATGTGGTCAAATGACCTTGGATTGACCCGAGGTCGGGTTATGAGAACCATAGGGCTAATATAGTTCTCTGGATGAAATTTTAGTGGATTTGGAGATCGTTGGGATGTCTAAAAACCTAACCCTAGTTTAGGGCGCAAAACTTATAGAGATAGGAAATGACACCAAACCACATTGAAAAGTGATGAGAATTGGGTAGAGTGGATTATAGGGGTAGTACAAGCTCTGGATATTTTTCTATGAATTTTATGCTCACTATTTTGGGTACTTCTTTAATGAATTGGTAGTTGCATGAGTTGCTTAGAAAATTTATTAGAGTGTACAAAATTCCTGGAAAATTGATGAAATATAGGCAGAGAACCTTTATTATGATTTTAAAACTCTGTGAATTTTTATGGGATTTTTAGAAGCTTAATTCTAGGGCTTGCTTCATTAAGTATTATTTATCATGGATATTGGATTAAATTTATTTTGGTGCTTAGCAAGCTGATAAAATTATGATTCTTTACACAATGACCTTTTCTGTATCATACTATTAAGCAGTAATGTTTTCATAATTTTATGAAGAGTAATTTCAGTACTTCCTTCTTTACATGAGAATAATGGGATTTTAATGGATAAATTGATTAAAGGCTAAATATCTTTTGTAAAATCCTGCAAATTAGTATTTGATGATACCTTACTGTTATTTAGTGATCACAATTTTTGGGTGGCCATAACTTAAGAATATCATATAGTTCATGTTAAAAAATACCCATGGCCAATCTTTGAGAAAAATAAAATAAATATCAGATTAATTAGGAAAATTATAATTCCTGGATTTAAGCTAATTAAGTCATGATAGTCCTCCAGTAAATATTATAGGAGATTTGGAAGATAATTTGGAGTACCTCCCCTTGTGTACCACATATAGCTTAGGATGGTCTGCATTTAGTAAAACCACGGAATTCTGATAATCGATGGTTGGTAGGGCAAATTTAGAATGAGTTCATTAATAGAAGTCAGGATAAGTAGAATGTGGGACTGGTTAGGATAAGAGAGTACGGGAACGACGAAAGATCGTCCGTCCCGGGAGGAAGAGGAAGAGTCTTAATACGCTAGGGTTAGATTCATTATAACATTAAAAGGGGATTGGGTAAAGGGTAGACAGCCAATAATAATAAGTGCCTTGCGAAAGGGAACTTCGGGCTGTAATGCACCGTCTTGGTTCCTAGTGCCCCTTGAGAGCCCTTCACGGGGTATACCGGGGGCAGTCCTGGGCTAACGTAAACCATAGGAGTAATAAATCAAAAGAGCAACTAGTATAACTAGGATTGCACACACTCACTCCCCGGTAGTTAGGAAAGTAGAATTATAGGATTACTTGCCATCAGACAGTAGCTCTGAAGGTAGATGCACGGACAGTACTGTCCGGGGGGCCGCGGGCTCGAGGGTTGGAGTACGGAGAAAGGTGGTGGGTCATCGGTACTAGGCGATCGATCACACCGACAGCGGTACGATGACTCGGAGAAAAGTCTGGAGGGTACATCCAGCAGCAGTACGCGGATACTCTAGGTTGTGTTCTTCTAGGGGCGTACGGAAGGGCTAGGCCTGGTAGTGTGGTTACCCGCCTAGGAGTGGGGGGCCCGACCCACTGTCTCCGTTTGCCACTACGGAGGTTCCTGGGGGTGAAGCTAGCCTCCCGAACAGGGGGAACTAAAGGTCTGTGCGCATAGAGTCGTGTGCGTGGGTTGCACTTGCATGAATCATGGCATAGCATGTTTGCATATAACCGTCACCCCAACGTATAAATCGGTATGGGACTTTTTATACGATGGGAGCCTTGCAGAAGATCCCTTAACTTATAAGTTTGTATGGGCATTCATATAAGTTAAGGTTACTTACATACTTACTTACTGTTCTCTAGTTGTCTTTTTATATAAATTGCTTCTTATTAATTGTTCTACCTATTACAACATTTATACTGCTTCCCGATATAACTTGCTAGTTAGGTCCACCGACACTTGCTTGTCTATTCTCCACTTTTGTAGCTTCCCTTTCCTCCTCTCCGCCCGGTGCTTAGGAGCCGTGGTGGGAGGGGTAGGGGATGATAGGGCTTAGTCTTTATGACTAATGGTTTTCGAACCAAACATTACAGGAGCTCCGGATGGGAGACAGGGACCAGCACCAGCGGAGTACGGTGCGCATGGAGGTGGGACAGTCTAGCACCGGTGCACCTGCGACCAGCTCCGTGAGTGATTAGCATTTTCTTAGCTTCCGCGATGAGAGACTTGTAGTGAGGACTCTGATGTACTGGGCTCAAGCCCATTTATCTATTTTCCTATTATTGTATTGATGGACTGGATATGATTCTCTTTTATATACATGTTTTCTGTGGACTTGTTTACACTTTTGTATAAATGCTTCTCTCGTTTGTGATCGAAAAGGGCCGGCAGAATTGGCGATTTGTAGTGGTTGCCTTCCCGAGATGTCGGTGCCACCGCAAAGCGGCAATTCTGGGCTAAGACCCCCGGTGGTTAAAAAAAAAAGGGGGTCTTACAAGTGGTATCAGAGGAGACCTCGATCGAAAGAGAAGTAGTCCACAGAAACCTTGGGCCACCCCCGTGCGAGCTTAGTTTGCGGACAAACTAGCAGCGGAAGCAGTGGTGTGCCCATAAGGGAAATCACATGTGAAAGTCCATTATAACTCCTCTTAAATTCCATTCATTCGCTCTCTAACAAATGGAATTTTTGCTTGTAGCCTGCGACGAACCCTACATCGCAGCAGGGGACACCTCAGGCCCCGGATGTGGTCCTGACTCCGCCAGCACCCGTTCCGTTCCAGCAGACGGAGATGGGGCAAACATTGACGGCCATCTTGGAGGCCTTCAGAGCTCAGCAAGCCCCGGCCCCACAGCCGAACCCCGGGGCCAATTGGATGACTGTCTTCCGGGGACTATCCCCTCCATCCTACCAGGGGACGGAGTCTGCAGTACATACGGAGGAGTGGTTGGACACCATTTACGAGATGCTGGCAGGGATTCGATGCCCCACGGATGAGGCAGTTGCCTTGGCAGTCTCCTGCTTAGAGTCACACGGAAAGAGATGGTGGAAATCTCAGCTGGACACCACCTTTGCAGGGGTGGATTGTGCTGATATTACCTGGGAGGAGTTCAGAGCAGCGCTCATGGGACACTTTGTACCTCAGTCGGCGAGAGATGACCTGGAGGATAGGTTCCTGCGGTTGAGGCAGGGGAGCAGGACTGTGGTGGAGTACTATCAGGAGTTCACACACCTGGCCCGTTATGCAGATGCTTACCAGTTAGACGATGCTGGCTATGCCCGGAGGTTTTATAAGGGGCTGCAGGATGACATGAGGCAGGCCCTCCTTTTCGTTTCAGAGGGGAGTCTGGCCAGGATTCTGGAGATGGCTAAGAAGAGAGAGGCGGATCAGCTTACAGTGAGGAGCCGGAAGAGACCGGCTGATGATACAGTGATTGGAGGACGTAGAGACCGCCCTCGAGGCCAAGTTATTGGAGAGAGAAGGAACGGGGATCAGCCCCGTCAGGAGTTTGGGCAGGAGCAGAGGACTCGGGGGATATTGGCTCCCCAGCCTATACAGATGCTGGAAATGCCAAGGACGGCAGGGCAGCCACCGGTATGCTATCAGTGCAACCAGCCGGGGCATATCAAGCGGAACTGCCCTGTGGGGCGAGCACCCCCACCAGCACATCAGGGCGCTCCACCCCCCAGACAGTTTGGCGGACGAGGACAGGACCGAGGACGAGGATTTCAGGATCGAGGCCGTAGGCAAGAGAGAGAGCAGGTGTACGCTCTAGACCTGACACAGCCTCGGAACCCGGAGCAGGTTATCACAGGTATGGCAGCACTTTTAAATTTTCTTCATACAAACTACTATTTCAGACGTAACCTGCTTAGAAATTTAAGAGAAGATGAACTGCAACAAAATACTAAGACACTTAATCACCCCAGGCATAGTTTTCATTAGCGGCAAGCCCGCTCACACCCACTTTGACACCGGTGCGTCGCAATCATTCGTGTCAGAGGATTTCGTGAAAGGACTGGCAGGAGTGGAGCTGAGCACCGGGAAGATGCTGAGGGTGCGCCTACCCGATGGATCGGAGATATTGACCTCTACTCATTGTGATATGGAAGCAAGGATCGACGGAAAGGCGTTTGAGGCACCCACGACGGTTTTGAGGATGCCAGATTACGATCTGATTCTGGGCATGACCTGGCTGTACTGGAACCATGCCCAGATCGATTGCGTGGCAAAGAGGATCACCGTGAGGCACGGCGACTCCTTCATTGTTATCGAAGGTATTACATCAGCACCCCGTACCTTACTTTCTTCTATACAGTCCGTTAAGGCCCACCTGCAGGGGGAAGAGGTTTATCAGATCCTCTTTGAGGCGGTCGTAGCCAAGGACTCCATTGCAGATATTCCAGTGGTGCGGGACTTCGCCGACGTGTTTCCGGAGAAGCTACCAGGGTTACCCCCGCACCGAGAGAGGGACTTTCAGATTCAGCTTATACCAGGGGCTAAGCCGGTATCCAGAGCTCCCTATCGAATGGCCCCAAAGGAGTTGGTGGAATTCCGGAGTCAGCTTCAGGAGTTAGTGGAGGCCGGGTTCGTTCGGCCTAGCTCTTCACCATGGGGAGCTCCGGTGCTGTTCGTTAAGAAGAAAGACGGGACCCTCCGACTGTGCATAGATTACCGAGCTCTGAACAGGTTGACGGTCCGGAACACTTATCCCTTACCACGGATAGATGAACTTTTTGACCAGCTGGAGGGAGCCCATTGGTTCTCAAAGCTGGATCTGAGATCAGGATACTACCAGCTTCGCATTCGGGAGGAGGACATCCCGAAGATGGCGTTCAGCAGCAGATACGGCTTGTACGAGTTTACCGTGATGCCGTTCGGGCTCACGAATGCACCCTCCGCATTCATGACTTTGATGAATCGGGTGTTCGAGGAATATCTGGATGTCTTCGTCATTGTATTCATCGACGACATCCTCATTTATTCAAGGACGGAGGAGGAGCACGCGAGACATCTAGCCTTGACCTTGGAGAAGCTGCGGGAGCACGAGATGTTTGCCAAGTACAGCAAGTGCCAGTTCTGGCTAAAGGAGGTGGCATTTCTGGGTCACGTCATCAGTGGAGCAGGTCTGGCAGTGGATCCGGCAAAGATCCAGGCAGTACGGGATTGGCCACCACTAAAGTCGGCCACGAATGTTCGGAGTTTCTTGGGGCTTGCCGGTTACTACCGGAAGTTCGTAAAGGGGTTCTCTCAGATTGCCCTTCCTCTTACGTCTCTGACGAAGAAGGAGTCCCCTTTTACTTGGACGCCGCGGTGCGAATCTGCCTTCCAGGAGCTGAAGGATCGTCTCACCTCGGCCCCCATCCTTGCTCTCCCATCAGGGAGGGAGGGATTTCAGGTATATGCAGATGCTTCCTATCAGGGGATGAGCGCCGTCCTTATGCAGAGTGGGCACGTAATCGCCTATGCCTCCCGTCAGTTGAAGCAGCACGAGCAGAACTACCCCGTGCACGATTTGGAGATGGGGGCAGTCATTTTTGCCCTTAAGATCTGGCGGCACTATCTCTACGGGGTACATTGTGATATCTTCTCCGACCACAAGAATCTGAAGTACGTCGACACCCAGAAGGAGTTAAACATCAGGCAGAGACGCTGGGTGGAGTTTCTTTCGGACTACCAGTATACCATGCACTACCATCCGGGGAAGGCGAACGTGGTTGCGGATGCTCTGAGCCGGAGAGCGAATACGACTGGAGTAGGCCCGCAGCTGATGGCCTTGGAGTTGATTAGATCATTCGAGGAGATGCAGATTTCGCTAGTATCTGAGGATGACCCAGAGCTGTACATGGAGTACTTGGGGTCGATGGCTACTACAGATGACATCCGAGACCGCATCAGAGATGGGCAGAAGCTGGACGAGAGAGCTGAGCCGATATTCCGGGCCTTGGAGGAAGGCACGACAGGAGATTACACTTTGAGGGATGGGCTTCTGTGTTTCCGGGGCAGAGTCTACATACCAGCAGGAGGACGGATCCGGGAGGACATTTTGGAGGAAGCTCACTGCAGTCGGTATTCGGTACACCCGGGGATCACCAAGATGGTAAAGGATTTAAAGAGGACGATGTACTGGCCGGGTATGAAGAAAGATATTACATATTTTGTGACACATTGTGAGGCCTGCCAGCTCGTGAAGGCGGAGTGTAGGAACCCGGCAGGATTGCTGCAGCCGCTTCCAGTGCCAGAGTGGAAGTTTGAGGACATAGCCATGGACTTTATACATGGGCTACCTAGATCCCGTGCGGGGAACGACTCGATCTGGGTGATAGTGGACAGGCTGACAAAGGTGGCCAGATTTATCCCAGTGGCGAAGGACACACCGGTCAGTGTTTTAGTACGGAGGTTCATCGAGCAGTTTGTGCGTTATCATGGGGTGCCCAAGACTATCGTTTCGGATCGGGATGGGCGGTTCACATCCAGGGAATGGAGGTCAGTCCAGGCCCATCTGGGTTCTCGGTTGACATTCAGCACAGCTTTCCACCCTCAGACCGACGGACAGACAGAGCGCACAAACCGTACACTGGAGGACCTGTTACGACTGTGTATTTTGGACCATGGCGAGCCTTGGGAGAGATTGCTGCCACTGGTCGAGTTTTCGTACAACAACGCTCATCAGTCCAGCATAGGCATGGCTCCATACGAAGCGTTGTACGGAAGGAGATGCAGAACACCACTATCATGGGTTCAGGATGAGGATCCGCAGGCACTGGGCTCGGAGTTTGTGGGAGATACAGATGCTCAGATTAGGTTGATCCGAGACAGGATGTTGGAAGCCCAGAGTAGACAGGCGAAATACTACGATGCGAGGCATCGTCAAGTGGAGTTCCAGGTGGGGGACCGAGTTTTCTTGAAGATACGGCCGATGCACGGAGTCTCGCGGGTTCGCGGGCGGAGGAAGCTCAGTCCAAGATATATGGGGCCCTACAGGATCCTGGAGCGGATCGGCCCCTTAGCCTATAGACTGGAACTACCGCCGGAGTTAGCGGGATTGCATGACGTCTTCCACGTCTCCTCACTTCGGAGGGCTCTACTACGCCCTGAGCAGCTGATTCCCTCGGCAGATGGCCCGGTGGCCTCGGATCGGTCAGTCAACGTGGAGCCTATCAGGATTGACGATACGGCAGTGCGGGTCTTGCGGAGAAAGAAGGTCCCGTTAGTCAAGGTTCTGTGGAACAATCATGGGCAGGAGGAGCATACATGGGAGCCACAGGACTTGATGCGGCAAAAATATCCGGAACTTTTTCGTCAGGTATACCTCAAAACCCCTCTGGACAATCAATTGCCTTCCTGTTTTAAACCAATGGAATTGAAATTTCAAGAATAGGGGCTAATCTTTTGTTTATTGGGGCGTATATACCTAGTTAGGTGGGCGAATTAAACCTTAGATTCGAAATCGCACAAGCAAACGTAACGTAGGGAGGTAATCATTCGGTTCTCATGGGATGTTACAAGTTTATTTTCCCGATTTGAGTCCCGTAGGCTTAACCTTGATTTCGGGGACGAAATCTTTGTTTTGTTTATTGGGATTTGTAACATCCCATTTCCGGCTAGACCCCTAGGAGTCGGTTGGTTGTGGTAGAACCCTAGGGAGCCCAAAACTTGAAATAAATCGACTAAGGAATCGGCTCACGGGTTGGTCACGCCCGTGACCCGCCATGTCACGCCCGTGACAAGGGCGTGACACGCTCGACGATCGTCGATCCCAACTCGACGATCGTCGAACCAAATTCGGCCACACGGGTCTGTCACGCCCGTGACCCTCCAGGTCATGCCCGTGACAAAGGGCGTGACACGCTCGACGATCGTCGAACACCACTTCGACGATCGTCGACCCAAAATTGACCACGCGCCATGTCACGCCCGTGACTTGCATTGTCATGCCCGTGACATTGGGCGTGACCGCGCTCGACGATCGTCGATTTCTGTTCGACGATCGTCGACCCAGAACTAGTCATCAGGCATGTCACGCCCGTGACCCGCATTGTCACGCCCGTGACATTGGGCGTGACCACGCTCGACGATCGTCGATTTCAGCTCGACGATCGTCGACCAGAATTAGTCACCAGGCCTGTCACGCCCGTGACCCAAGTGTCACGCCCGTGACCACCCTTCGACGATCATCGATCTCAGTTCGACGATCGTCGAACCCAGAACTACTAACCGGGCCTGTCACGCCCGTGACCTATGTGTCACGCCCGTGACCAAGGCCGAAACGTCAGCCAGACTGGAAGTTTCGGTAACCGACGCCTTAATAAATTCTGGCTGTGGGAATGAAAAATCAAGAGTATTTATGGGTCGTTCCCTACTTTAATTATGTTAATAATTAAGGAAAGTGGGTCCAATAGGAAACTGCCACCTGGCAAGCACCTCTTCATTTCCAACTTTCCAACTGCCATTCGGCATAACCGAAACGTCATAAGAATATGATTAATGGCCGCCAACGTTTCATCTCCAACGTTTCACCCTTTCCCCTCCCCATTTCCTCATCTATAAAAGATTCCTGAGTGCAAGAGGAAAAGGTTACACTCCCTCAACTGTTCAGACTTCCTCCTTGCTGTTGAAGAATTTCCGGCGATGCCACCACCGCGCAAATGGCTTCCCGACGCTCTGCACGCCTTCAACCCGCGAACAAGGTCCTCCCCTCCCTCTTCTTCTGCGGATAGATCTTAGGAATCGTTAGGAGAGATATCGGGCTCAAAAAGAGCCAGATCGGGTGAGCGTAATGGTGGTTTTCCGAAAATATCATGGTGGCGGGTTCGCCGGAAACCGCCTCTCCGGCGGCCGTGCCGCCGCCCGACGTTAGCCCTCGCCTCAACGGAGGTGGTGGTGGTGGTGGCCGGCCAGGGAGATGGCTGGGTGGCCGGGAAATAGCTTGGAAAGGCTACAGGAAAATTAGGTTTTCAGTCTCTGGTTCGGGCTGTAGAAGAAGATGAACAGTGCCTTTAATTAGATTTTATTTGTAAAAATCAATTTCTGAATGAGATTTTTGTCATGTTAAATAATTTGGGAAAAATACTTAGAGGCTCCTACAGGAAAAGTGGTAAACATAGAAACTGTAGCCCATGAAGTCTAGTTTTATTCAAAATTAATTTCATTCAATTTGGATTCCTGGTTAGACCACAGCACCCTTTTTGGTGAGGTCTATCCAGAGGGCTGCCTTGACCTTAGAAAAATTCCCCACTCCAATCCAGTCGTCCAAACGACTTGAAATTTGGGATGTGGTCTAATCTTACATATATCTAGGTGCTTTCCAAAAATGAGAATTTTTGGAGAATATTTTTCTATAGTTTTTAGAAAAATTCAATAATCCTAGCCGAATTTGATTAGGTGGTTAAATAATTTCCAAACCCTCCCAAATTTTGGTGAGTGGTCCCTGGGTTCACCATAAGGTTCTGTATAATTTTTCATCTCACTTGGAGATGGTTTGGTTTAGAATTGATCAACCCTAAGTTTTGCCCTAATAAGGGGTCTTAGGTTAAAAGTGCACTTTTGAAGTTTGAGTGGTGAGATCACCTCAACAGAGGCTGAGATTTTTACCACTGGCTAGTAATGTTCTCTAGCACCCCCTCATGGAGTTTGGGGTGGATCGGGGTAAGTTTACCCTAAGGACCAAGGACAAACCCTAAGGATGGATCTTGGTGGTTTGTGAAGGTCATGTGGTCAAATGACCTTGGATTGACCCGAGGTCGGGTTATGAGAACCATAGGGCTAATATAGTTCTCTGGATGAAATTTTAGTGGATTTGGAGATCGTTGGGATGTCTAAAAACCTAACCCTAGTTTAGGGCGCAAAACTTATAGAGATAGGAAATGACACCAAACCACATTGAAAAGTGATGAGAATTGGGTAGAGTGGATTATAGGGGTAGTACAAGCTCTGGATATTTTTCTATGAATTTTATGCTCACTATTTTGGGTACTTCTTTAATGAATTGGTAGTTGCATGAGTTGCTTAGAAAATTTATTAGAGTGTACAAACTTCCTGGAAAATTGATGAAATATAGGCAGAGAACCTTTATTATGATTTTAAAACTCTGTGAATTTTTATGGGATTTTTAGAAGCTTAATTCTAGGGCTTGCTTCATTAAGTATTATTTATCATGGATATTGGATTAAATTTATTTTGGTGCTTAGCAAGCTGATAAAATTATGATTCTTTACACAATGACCTTTTCTGTATCATACTATTAAGCAGTAATGTTTTCATAATTTTATGAAGAGTAATTTCAGTACTTCCTTCTTTACATGAGAATAATGGGATTTTAATGGATAAATTGATTAGAGGCTAAATATCTTTTGTAAAATCCTGCAAATTAGTATTTGATGATACCTTACTGTTATTTAGTGATCACAATTTTTGGGTGGCCATAACTTAAGAATATCATATAGTTCATGTTAAAAAATACCCATGGCCAATCTTTGAGAAAAATAAAATAAATATCAGATTAATTAGGAAAATTATAATTCCTGGATTTAAGCTAATTAAGTCATGATAGTCCTCCAGTAAATATTATAGGAGATTTGGAAGATAATTTGGAGTACCTCCCCTTGTGTACCACATATAGCTTAGGATGGTCTGCATTTAGTAAAACCACGGAATTCTGATAATCGATGGTTGGTAGGGCAAATTTAGAATGAGTTCATTAATAGAAGTCAGGATAAGTAGAATGTGGGACTGGTTAGGATAAGAGAGTACGGGAACGACGAAAGATCGTCCGTCTCGGGAGGAAGAGGAAGAGTCTTAATACGCTAGGGTTAGATTCATTATAACATTAAAAGGGGATTGGGTAAAGGGTAGACAACCAATAATAATAAGTGCCTTGCGAAAGGGAACTTCGGGCCGTAATGCACCGTCTTGGTTCCTAGTGCCCCTTGAGAGCCCTTCACGGGGTATACCGGGGGCAGTCCTGGGCTAACGTAAACCATAGGAGTAATAAATCAAAAGAGCAACTAGTATAACTAGGATTGCACACACTCACTCCCCGGTAGTTAGGAAAGTAGAATTATAGGATTACTTGCCATCAGACAGTAGCTCTGAAGGTAGATGCACGGACAGTACTGTCCGGGGGGCCGCGGGCTCGAGGGTTGGAGTACGGAGAAAGGTGGTGGGTCATCGGTACTAGGCGATCGATCACACCGACAGCGGTACGATGACTCGGAGAAAAGTCTGGAGGGTACATCCAGCAGCAGTACGCGGATACTCTAGGTTGTGTTCTTCTAGGAGCGTACGGAAGGGCTAGGCCTGGTAGTGTGGTTACCCGCCTAGGAGTGGGGGGCCCGACCCACTGTCTCCGTTTGCCACTACGGAGGTTCCTGGGGGTGAAGCTAGCCTCCCGAACAGGGGGAACTAAAGGTCTGTGCGCATAGAGTCGTGTGCGTGGGTTGCACTTGCATGAATCATGGCATAGCATGTTTGCATATAACCGTCACCCCAACGTATAAATCGGTATGGGACTTTTTATACGATGGGAGCCTTGCAGAAGATCCCTTAACTTATAAGTTTGTATGGGCATTCATATAAGTTAAGGTTACTTACATACTTACTTACTGTTCTCTAGTTGTCTTTTTATATAAATTGCTTCTTATTAATTGTTCTACCTATTACAACATTTATACTGCTCCCCGATATAACTTGCTAGTTAGGTCCACCGACACTTGCTTGTCTATTCTCCACTTTTGTAGCTTCCCTTTCCTCCTCTCCGCCCGGTGCTTAGGAGCCGTGGTGGGAGGGGTAGGGGATGATAGGGCTTAGTCTTTATGACTAATGGTTTTCGAACCAAACATTACAGGAGCTCCGGATGGGAGACAGGGACCAGCACCAGCGGAGTACGGTTCGCATAGAGGTGGGACAGTCTAGCACCGGTGCACCTGCGACCAGCTCCGTGAGTGATTAGCATTTTCTTAGCTTCCGCGATGAGAGACTTGTAGTGAGGACTCTGATGTACTGGGCTCAAGCCCATTTATCTATTTTCCTATTATTGTATTGATGGACTGGATATGATTCTCTTTTATATACATGTTTTCTGTGGACTTGTTTACACTTTTGTATAAATGCTTCTCTCGTTTGTGATCGAAAAGGGCCGGCAGAATTGGCGATTTGTAGTGGTTGCCTTCCCGAGATGTCGGTGCCACCGCAAAACGGCAATTCTGGGCTAAGACCCCCGGTGGTTAAAAAAAAAAGGGGGGGTCTTACACGTAATAAATAGGATGAAAATGTTTTTCTACGCGTTGGCCAAGAACGGCGCCTAAGGCAATATCACTAGCGTCGCACATGATTTCGAACGGAAGGGACCAATTAGGGGCCACTAGAATCGGAGAATTGATAAGTTTTTGTTTTATAAAATTGAAAGCAGACTCGTAATCACTACTAAAGACAAAAGGTGATTCCTTTTCCAAGAGGTGAGTAAGCGGCTTTGTTATTTTTGAAAAATCTTGAATGAAGCGCCTATAAAAGCCCGCGTGGCCTAAGAAACTCCTAATGGATTTTATGTTTGTCGGCTGAGGAAGTTTTTCTATGATTTCAACTTTGGCCTTATCGACCTCTATCCCCTTAATCGAAATCTTATGGCTGAGGACCAAACCTCCTCGAACCATAAAGTTACACTTTTCCCAATTTAAAACAAGATTCGTGTCCTCGAATCGTTGGAGGACACGATCAAGATTACGAAGACAATCCGGGAATGAGCATCTGAATACAGAAAAGTCATCCATAAATATTTCCATAATATCTTCTACTAGCTCACCAAAAATTGCTAGCATACATCTTTGGAATGTAGCCGGCGCATTGCAGAGGCCAAATGGCATTCTTCGATAGGCGAAGGTGCCAAAGGGGCAAGTAAAAGTTGTTTTCTCTTGGTCTTCGGGGAAATGGGGATTTGGAAAAACCCCGATAAACCGTCGAGAAAACAATAAAAAGGATGACCGGAAAGACGCTCAAGAATTTGGTCAAGGAACGGTAGTGGAAAATGGTCTTTGCGGGTGGCATCATTAAGTTTGCGATAATCGATGACCACACGCCAACCCGTAACTGTACGAGTTGGGACAAGCTCGTTGTGCTCATTCGCCACTACGGTTAGACCGCCCTTCTTGGGCACGACATGAATGGGACTAACCCATGCACTATCAGAAATGGGATAAATAATCCCCGCATCTAATAATTTAATTATCTCAGCTTTCACGACGTCTTTCATGTTTGGGTTAAGACGTCGCTGCGGCTGAATGGTTTTGCGGCAATTATCATTTAAGAAGATTTTGTGAGTGCAGAAAGAAGGGTTAATCCCCTTTAGGTCAGAAATTTGCCACGCAATTGCGTGGCGATGTTTAAGCAAAACCTCCAATAAATCGGAGGTCTCCGAATCGCTTAAATACGAAGAAATGATTACCGGGAGTGTATCATTTTTCCCAAAAAAGGCGTATTTTAGGGATTCGGGTAATGGTTTGAGTTCTAGGATGGGCGGTTCTTCTAGTGAGGTTTTAGTGCTAATGTCTTTTGAACCAATTGGTTCAAAAGGCACATTCGTAGACTTGTCCTCATCGCAATAAAAATTTTCGAGTGAAAAAATATTTTCGTTTAAAAATTCGGACTCGAAAACCGGGGAAGAACTATCTCCATAAAAAGAATCTAAAGAATAGCATAAATCGTCGCTCGGCGACGAGTCTTCTATAGAGGAGTTAATAGAAAAAGTAACTTGGTCGTCTCCTACCCGAAGGAGAAGCTGACCATTACTTACATCAATTAACGCACGTGAGGTCGCGAGGAAAGGGCGACCAAGTATTATTGGTACGTTGGCGTCTTCCTCGATGTCCAAGATGACGAAGTCCACCGGGAAGGTGAACTTATCTACTCGGACAAGGACATCCTCAACAACCCCGATGGGGAACCTAACCGAGCGATCCGCTAGTTGGATGCGCATATTGGTAGGAGCAGGAGTACCCAAACCTAAACGCAAGAAGAGCGAGAACGACATCAAATTAATGCTCGCGCCTAAGTCTGCCAAGGCGTATTTTACTAATACATCGCCAAAAAGGCACGGGATGGAGAACCTTCCCGGGTCATTTTGTTTTAAGGGCAATTTACTAGTAAGAGCCGCCGAGCAGACAGCGTTGAGAGATATATGCGAAATATCCTCGAGTTTGCGTTTATTAGAAAGTAGTTCTTTTAAAAATTTCGCATATTTAGGCATTTGCGAGATAGCCTCGCAAAAAGGAACATTAATATGAATTTGTTTAATTAATAAAATAAATTTTTCATATTGCGCATTTACTCGCTCATTATCTAACTTATGCGGGTAGGGCAACGCCTTGTTTAAAATAGTTTTATCGTTAAAAATCGGTAAGGGTTGCGTAATCGAAGAAGAGGGAAGAGGGGTCGGAGGTGAAATATGTACCTGAGGATCGATCCGTTTTGGATCGACCACCTCCTTACCGCTACGGAGGGTTATAGCGTTGGCGGTTTCCCTTGGATTGGGCTCCGTGTTCCCTGGCAGTGCCCCCATGGCGCGTTCTGACATGAGTCGCGCCAGCTGTCCAACCTGGAGTTCTAAATTTTTTAGCGATCCGGTGATGTTCCGGATATTAGACTCGTTGGACGCGACATAACGATTAAAATTTTCCTCCACCGGGGATGGCTTCATAGGAGGGGGAGGAGGAAACGTTGGCGCAAAAGGAGGGGGAGGGGGACGCTGCGCGTTGTTCGGGTTGCTCCAGGATAAATTCGGATGGTTCCTCCAACCCGGATTATAGTGGCTACTATAAGGGTTGTTTTGAAATGAGGGACGCACCGGATTTCCCATGTAGTCCACGAATTTGTCGACTACGCAGACGTTGGAGGGGGGGGGAGAAAACAAGGCGGAGTGGAGGAGGAAACAGACATCTCCGCCACCTGCTTAGTTAGACTTTCCACTTGGAGGTCTAGCTGAGCAGTGGCATCCACTTCAAAAATGCCCGCCTGCTTAGGGCGCGCCCGCGGGACGTTCCACAGGTAGGCGTTCACCGCCATTTCCTCGAAAAGGGCCTGGGCGGCCTCGGGGGTCTTATTGTTCAGAGTGCCCCCGACAGCCGCGTCAATCATTTGACGCGTCTAACTATTCAGTCCATTATAAAAAATTTGTACCTGCAACCACATTGGCAGAGCGTGGTGCGGGCAGTGGCGGAGGAATTCCTTAAAGCATTCCCAAGTCTCATAAAGAGACTCGAAGTCGTTTTGGACGAACGAAGATATGTTCGCCCGCAGTCTTGCAGTTTTCGCGGGCGGAAAATACTTCGTAAGGAATTTCTCGGCCAATTCCGCCCAGGACGTGATGGATCCCCGCGGGAGGGAGAGTAACCACGCCTTAGCCTTGGACTTAAGAGAGAAGGGAAAAAGGCGCAAACGAATGGCATCATCAGTGACGCCATTAATTTTAAAAGTATCGCAAATTTCAAGAAAATTAGACAAGTGATTATTGGGGTCCTCATCCGGCTGTCCGTCGAACTGCACGGCATTTTGGATCATTTGAATCACACTTGACTTAATTTCAAAATTGTTGTTGGACACAGCGGGCCGAACAATACTCGACCCCGTATCATCCAAGTTGGGCCGAGCGTAATAAGACATAGTACGCTCGGCCGGTTGGGCATTATTCGGGTCGGCCATAGAAGAAGAGGAGGGTTCTCCGATAGATTCTGCGGGGTCTAAAAAGGGAATTCGACGGATAGATCGGATACGCGCAAGAGAGCGATCGATCTCGGGGTCGAATTCAAGATTTTCAGAACTCGAAGGATGTCCACGGGTCATGCACCCTAAAAAAACGAAAGGGGGAAGGATTTTTTTGTATAAAATTTTTTTATTTGAAAATAAAGTAATATTAATAGAGTCCCAGATTCAATATAACAACCGAGATTCCCCGGCAACGACGCCAAAAACTTGATGTCCGCGGAACAGAGACCTACTGTGGTTGGTTCGAAATGGTCAGATTCCGCGGGCCAGTTAGAAGATCGAGTTTTCTTACGAAAGGAGGCAAGCGCACCTATCGCAAGTAGTACTCGGTATTCGGGAAAATACCGAGGTCGTATTATTCTCGGGGACGCGTTGATTATATCTACTCTTCCAGGAACACTATTATCTTACTGACAGTAAGGTGGGATTTTTTTAGTTTAATTAAAGCGGAAAGAAAGAAAGCGGAATTTTGCTAAATTAGTTCGATGATGGGTTAACGCTCGGCATCGAATCGAATTAAGACTAAAATAATTCTTAACAATTATTAAACTTTGTTTTTAATTTAATAAAAGGCACTTGGCCGTGGAGGTTCCAAGAACATGAGCTCACCTTGGTCTAGGGATATCGCTCACCTGGGCGCTAAGGCTATTCGACCGAACGTTAGTCCGACGAAGGATTCCCCTTAACGCCCGCATTACGCTAAAAACCCCGCTATTGGGTGGGGGACCCAATCCGGCAGAACTACGTTTCTCCTCTTTCGAGGGGGCGTACGCAGTTCTCTTTACCCAAGGGGGTTCGGTCCATACGTGCAGCCTCTCGGCGTCGCGTATGGATAACGGAAATAGAGCCCACACATCGATTATGTGGTCCTATGCGTCGTTAACCCGGGGTAAACCTTAAGTCCTTAAATTAAAATAAAAATAAAGTTTTTAGGTGAAGCGTGAGTGTTAAATTAAGCACTGAACAATTATAAGAGAAAACACGAAAAATAGGACAATTAGATAAATTTAAGGCTAATTGATGCAGGCACTCACGCACACTTCAAAACCATAAAGAAAATTAAATAAAGCAAGACCTACTCAAATGAGTAGGCGGAAATAAATGCACAAACGTACACACTCTTCTTAATTGAAGAAAGCGATAAATAAAGCGGTAAAATTTTCTCCTACACGCACGCACTCTACATAATTGAGAAAGCGATAAAATTGCAAGTCCCGGCTCAAATGAGTGGGCGGGAGTAAATCTATCTCATACACGCACACACTCTACTTGAAATTAAAACACACACACACACTCTACAGAAATGAAAACACACGCACCCACACAAAGTTTTCCTACTCAAGTGAGTAGGAAGAAAATGAAAGCAGTAAAAAGACAAGTCCCACTCAAACGAGTGGGCGGGAAATGAAAGCAAAGCGCCATTTAACTCTTAACGAGTAGGCGGAAATAAATGCATACGCACACACGCACTCTACAGAAATGAAATAAAGCAGTAAAACCTAACTCATACACGCACACACACTCGCAAAAATGAGAAAAACAAAGAGCTCAGAAAATTAAAACGACTGCATTTCTACCACTAGAATGCGGTAGAAATGCATAAAAAGTGAAAATATAAATTAATCGGAGCGAAAATTTTTGCAAATAAACGCAAAATGGAAGTACTCGAAAAATTAATACAACTGCATTTCTACTGCTAGAATGTGGTAGAAATGCATAAAAAGATGAAATAAAAATTAACCAGACTAAAAGTTTTCAAATTAAAAAGCTAAAATGAAGTGAGCGAAAAATTATAACGACTATATTTTCATTCTTATATTTTTATAAAAACTCCTAAAAAGTGAAAATAAAACAAAAAGGACAAAAAGTTTTACAATCCTAACGAGCCTAAGTTAAAGAAAAGTGAAAATAACACTTTTAGATGAGTTTTTATAAAGCCTTATGAATGAAAAAATAGGAAAAAGGAGAAAAGCTAAATCTAAAAAGGTGCAGAAAATGAAATTTAAATGGACGGCACAACGGCTAGAAATGCCGATAAATCCTAAATCTAACTAAGTTATGAAAGCAAAAAAGATGAAAACATAAAAGAAATACAAAAAGATGAACGAAAAATTGCTTAAGTAGGCGCATTCAAATGGATTATTCATACAAATTAAGAGAGAAAAATTCATATTTTATTAAAGTAAAAACCCTAATACAAACTAAGAGAGAGAGAGGGGGGAGAGAAATTCTCCTTACATAGGTATGGAATCCAATTGGGCAGCACCTCCCCTAAGCAAAGTGGTCAAAAAAGTGGACAAAATAAGCTTCCTGGAAGCTCTTATTTATAGGCAAATTTGCGGGTTGGTCACGCCCTAGGTCACGGGCGTGACAGGGGGGCGTGTCACTACTATTCATGAGCTGACCGGTTGACTTGACTAGAGCTTTGACTTCGGGGCGAAAACGTGGCGGTCACGCCCCAGGTCACGGGCGTGACAGGGGGGCGTGACCGGGGGAGCTGGCAGTTCGATGTCGGCAGCGTTGACGGTTTGACTAAGCTTACGGGTCAGGCTCGACACGGGCGTGTCAAGCATTGACACGGGCGTGACGTTGGGCGTGTCGGGCTCGGTTTGATGATCGCCGATCGTCGAGCTGGGAACCTGTGGCTGGCGATCGTCGGGGGGGCGTGACACGGGCGTGTCGGTCAATTGACACGGGCGTGTCAGTCAATTTTTTTGACTTTTCTGGAATTTTTTCTGGATTTTTTCTGGAATAAAAATAAAGCTAAGTTAGAAATAATATTTAAAAAACAAGCAATTTATTGAATAAAACTAATAAAAAAGACAAAAAATAAACGAAACTGACTTAAATAAAATACGAAAATATAGGTATATTTACAACTCATCAGTAGGTCCTCTACAAATTCCTGGACTTGGCATTCCCTGGCAAGACAGACCACTATAGTTGTGGGTGGCCACCCATTGACTGTCTGGAAGGGGGTGACGCACGTCGTCGATTGGTAGGTGGTGTTGTACCATAGTTTTTGCCTATGCCACCCACTGGGTCCACTAGCAGGGATGCTCGGTAGCAAAGCAGCGAAGGTACCATGCAATTGTTGAAGACCTCCACCTGTCCGTCAGACTGAGGGTGATATGTCGTATTGAATCATAGCTTCATCCTCTGTAAGAGGAACAACTCCTGGCAAAAAGTGCTCATGAAGATTGGGTCGCGGTCGCTAACAATGGAGCGGGAAAACCCATGCAGGCGGACGATCTCACCAATGAAGACCCAAGCCACCAAGCTCGCCGTGTAGGGGTGCTTGATGGGTATGATGTGCCCATACTTGGAGATGTGGCCGACAACCATCAGTTGGCAGTCGTATCCCTGGGAGCGTGGAAGGATGGTAATGAAATCCAATCAGATGTCCTCCCAAACCTGATCGGGCACCGACAGAGGATGCTACAGGTCGTCAGGGGCGAGGGTCTTGTATTTGAACCTTTGACAGACCAAACAGTTGGCCATGAACTACTGTACCATCCTCATCATGCCTCTCTAGTAATGGGTGGTCACCAATCAACGGTAGGTCGGATAGGATCCTGAGTGCCCCGCTGTCGGTGTAGAATGGAACTCCTCCAGTAGGCGCAGTATCCCTGGTGATGATGTTGTGAGGACCAGGCATTCGCCCACTAGTCGGAAGGGAGGGTGTGCATCTGGCACGCTTCGTAGCTCGTTGATCATGCGGCCGTAACGTGGATCTGCCCATACCTCCCCCTAGTGGATTGTCGCTGTTGATGCGCGGAAATGGAAGGGCCCCGGGCATCAACAGATAACTGGTGTTCGGTCTTACTAGGACGAGGTGGAGAGGTTGATGGGGATGCGATGAATGCTTCTGCACGCTCGAGAGTGGAGCACGCGCTTGATCAAGGGTTGCGGGGATAATGGGAGGTTGATGAGGAACTGTCGAGCAGACGGTTACTTTTATGGTTAGGCTTTGATGGTTGATGTTGTTGCTGAGAGAGGAGAGGAGTTGATAAGAAGAGGGGACCACTGACAGCGACAACAACAGACTTCGCCCGCCACGGCTTAAATGTCACTCCTGCGACGGGCTTTTCGTTGATTATGAATTTAGATTACAGCTTGAGGTTGCACCTTTGCATGGAAAGCAAATAAAGGGTACAAATGGGGAAGCTAGCGGCTAAGGAAAGAAGATGTCAGAGGCCGCGCGGTTTGACTAGAGAGGTCGGCAGACCACGCGGAAAGCTGATTCCGTAGTTTGCTACTCAAGGCTGAGCGGACTGCACAATCAGGGAGAGAGGGAAGCTGAGGCCGAGGAACATGTAGCTAGGGCTTGACTGAGCAGGTCGCGCGGACTAAAAGACTGAGTCCATAGGTTTTGATGCCTTGGTTGTCCCACTCCACCGTGCCAGCTTAAGTAAAGGTATGGGGTCCTATTTATAGGCTCGGGCCGGAGACAGTCTTGGTAATGTTACCCCTAGTAGAGCGGTTAGTTGTGCGAGTAGACGAGGAGTCCGCGCCATGTTGTGCGGTTAGGGACTTATTCACTTGAGTTGATCTTCTATTGGCGGACTGGGACGAGTCTGCTTCTGTTGTATTGGGCGAGCCCATGCCGAGCTATGCGAGCTGAGGAGTAGTCCGCCCACTGCTGCGAAGAAGCGGGCACCGGGAAACTGGAGGGCTAGCTGGCGGACTGCAGAATGAGTCCACCTAGCCCGCTGCGAACATGATGAGCTTATCTGCTGGAGGCTTATCTCCCCTACTGGACGACAAGGGCTTGACGACCTGGCGGACTGAGGAGGCAGGTCGCGCATGCTGGTGAGGTTGAGCAGGTAGCCGTTGCTGACTGGCGGCCTGGAGGCAGGTCGTCATTCCTGACTGGAGGCCTGGAGATAGGTCGTCATTCCTGCTATGCGACAAGTTGGAGGCTTGTCGTCGCTGCTGATGGTGGGCGGCCTGGAGGCAGGTCACCACTATTGTCTTGCGGTGCGCTGGAGTTGAGTTCGCTTCCTTCTGCAGAATAGAAGGAGCAGGTCGCACCTGTTAGGCAGGCGACCTATAAGTAGGTTGCTTGTTGGGCAGACTGAAGCTTGTCGTGTACTGTTGGGCGACCTGGAGGCAGGTCGTCTACTTCTTTGGGGACTGGGATGTAGCGGAGAGAAGTCTGCGACTATCGAAGGGTGGTCGCCTGGTGATTGATGTGCCCGATTTATATAGGGTTTTTCGCACTCATCTGGGCTAGTTTTAACGCACTTGCACTTCACTTTTAGTATGCTATCGTTGATATTTCATTTTTTCATGCTTATCATGCTAAGTGTTTTGTTTTTGCCCGTTGTGGTGTGCATTTGCGCACTCTTGTGTTGAGGGTAAGTTCTATGAGCTCCTCACACTTCTTTTTTGATCTTTTTATTTATTTGGGACCTATGGGGGCTTTGCCTCAGTTGATATTATTGCTGTGCAGGTGGTAGAGACGTCCCGGATTCCATTTCCTGGCCCTGTGTAAAACGCACGGTCGTGCGAATTGGTTCTCGCACGGTTTAAGCTTACTCATGCGTTTTACACAGCATTTCTGGGTACTTCTGTTTCTACCCGTGCATTTTGTTCCCGCACAGTTTAGGCCAAACTGTGCGAGAAGGAATCGCACAATATGCACATTTTCTCTTTATTCCTGCATTCTGGTGTAAATCGTGTGTTTCCTTCACACACGGGCAAACGCGTCCGTGCGCGAGTAAAACACACGGTTCCTCTGTTTTACCCTATTTTTTGCACTCTGTGTTTACCCGTGCAATTTCCTTCATGCACGGGCGGAAGCGCCCGTGCGTGAGTAAAACGCACGGGTCAACGCATCTTATTCCGCGATCAAAATCTGAAAGTTAATAACGCACGGTTAGCGCACGGTCGTGCGCGGGACAGTGCGTGACAATTTTTCTGATCTTTTTCTATTTAAGCGCAGATTTTCAGCCATGGAGAAACAGCTCGCTTCCAGCCATTCCTTCCGCGTTTCTATGGCGAAACTCTGCCGTTCCACCAAAGGGAGGTTCTCTGGGCAAGCTTTCACCGCCAAATCCAAGCCGGAGCTTCTTCTCAGCCTCCTCCTTCATCCTTGAGCTTCAAGGAGAGTTTCAACCTAGCTTTCTCCATTAAGCTAGGAGAAGTTTGTGCCATCCTCTTCCGGCTCGTGACACGAAGAAGACGGGTCCATTGGGATTGAGTGACAGCCTCCTCTACCCCGGATGCACTTGAGGACCGAGCTAGGACGCGGATTGACAACCCGGCGAATCCTACCGTGAACCCTCGACAAGACTTCGGATCCGGTTGATTTCACACACTTTTCTTCTTTTGTTGTTGATAGTATAGTTGTTCTCTATGTATATGATAAAGTATGTGTAATTTGTAAAATGTTCATTTGTAATCATGTCTATGTGATTGTATGTGTTCGTTATTTGCTTGAGGTGCGCTCTTATTTTTCCATCCGCAATCCATCCATTCTTGCCGCTTTAGCGATTGCTAGAGGCATGTCTAGCGAAGAGGTGCTTACAACCCTAAAATTCTGGTTCTTACGCATGCCTGCTCGTCCATATGCCTAGCGATTCGGTGCATAGCGGCCCGTGTAGTCTTCCATCCCGCCCGACGAAGTGATGCATAGCGGCATTGCATATGAGTAGTTGATAGAATTTTGCTTTCTTTTTCCGCAATTATCAAAATCTCCCTTCGTTAGCTCTTACCTAAGGACTTCCATCTCAAGTCCTCCTCGATATTAACTCCACCTTGCGGTGTTCCTCGAGAGATTCGATACTTGGGTAAGCCACCAATTTTTATTACTTCTGTGACCGGTACACTTGCCGTTCAAACGCATCAAGTTTTTTGCGCCATTGCCGGGGAACACAGTCGTGTGAGTTTTTGGAGAGGGAGATAGGAGATAGAAGCCCTTTTCCATTTGTATATTTCATGTTTCTTCTTTGCTTTAGTTTTTAGAATTTTTATTTTTGCTTATTTCTTTTTGCCCTTTTCTGATTTTTGATTTTGATAGCAGATCCGTGTTATTTTTATTCTAGTTGTGTAGCGCTCTTTCAGTAATTAATTTTTGTTCGCGATGTCTTCTGTTGCTGAGTGTCGTCTTATTGACACTTTGCGCCGATGCATCGACGCCATGGCTACTCAGAATGTCGAGCATTGTTTGAGATGCTTGTTATGTCAAGGTGTAGGCCACATGATGAAGGACTGCCCTTGCTTGTGCGAGCCTTCTCCCTCTGTGGGTGTGCCTGCAACAACCTTCCGTTCACGGAAGACTGCTATAGGCAGGCCTACAAGGGTGTTGTCTGGACCATACACTAACCTCACACACCTTGCTCGCTCTTTTCCCGTTGAGATTACCGAAGAATCTCTCGCCGCATACAGATCTTTCATGGGTCCCTCGGTTCCTTTTTACGAGCTTCCCTTGAGTGATGACGATCACTCTGGGGTTAGCTTGCGAGAATTGGATCTGGAACTCGTGGATGCTCCTGAATGGGACGATGAGATTGTTTCGGTCGTCGACTCGATGGCGTCTGCGAATGAATTTGCGATGGGGACTGCTCGTTCTATGCCTGATTTTGAGAGCAGCCTTTCTCCTACGCAGTTTTTGCCGAATTGCTCTACTCCTCTTTGTAGTAAGTCGGTTGATATTGTTATGCCCGATGGTGATTTGGAGTCTGAGGTTGCGTCATGGTGTGACGAGTACGTTATTCTCATCAATGGAGAGTATTACGTCTGGAACATGGTGATGCACCGTGGTGTGTTAATGTGGAGATCCTTTTTGATGAGGATGTTTCCAATTCCTTGTTTGATGAGGAGGTCCAAACCACCACCGAGGACCTCGAGCTCTCAGATCCCCCTCGCTATGACTCATATGATTTCGATAGTGAGCTATGCTTGGATCTCGCTGAGAGTGAAGCCGGAGTCACTTTCCCATTTTCGGATTATTTTAGTTCTTCATCTCTTTTATTACTTGATCCCCCTTCTTTATCTGAGCCTGTGCACGATGAGTCCCCATGGGTATGATGGGATGATGATGAGCCTGGTGCCCATGCCACTGCCATCACTTCCTACACACCCATGGTGGACGATGCCTTGCTAGGCAAGGATTTATTTTGTGATAAGGTGGCGAGGACCAGTTCTCCTCCTCATCTTACTTCCTATTTCCTCTACCTGGGTTGTACACGTATTATTATTTAGGTAGAGAGGTAACTATTTTATCTCCGTATAGGTACCCGTTACTACAACAGATAATGGAACAGTTACCTGTGCATTTTTCATTTCATAGGCCCATTAGCTAGAAATATATAGAATTTAATAAGTCGTGCTGGGATGATAGTAACCCCAATAGTTATCTTATATTTCCTGCATTTTTATTTTTGATGTCTATCTAGTTTTATTTCTTTGTACTTTGTATATATTTCTTTTGTTTTTGAGGAGCTCACCCCTGCAGGTATTCTTGGCAACTTCATGTTGGCGGGGTTGTGATTCTTCGTATGGCGGGGCTGCTTCTACTTTTCACGCGTCTTCTGGTACGCTCACTGGCCGAGCATTGGGTTACCTCTTCCCTTATCTCTTTTTGATTTAAATTTTATATCATATGATGTGTTGTTTAGTTTATGTCTGGGGGAGAGCCAGTTTTGTTACCCTTTACACACGCACATTTCATTTGCATACTAGAAGCTTTTATTATTTTTATTTTGATTAGTTCATTGCATCGCACACCACTACACCCACATGAGCGCTGCTTAACTGTTAGCGTGCTGCGAGTTAAACTTGTTTCTTTTGTATGATTTGGAAAAATTTTGTGCTGGCATAAGATTGTGAGACGGAGTAAAATGTTGACTCTTGTAGTGCTCCTTGTCATGTGCTCTCTTCTCGTGTAGAAATTCGAGTAGATTTAATTTTTCTGTATGCTTATAGTTTTTTATTTTTCTATTTGTCCAAAGACTTTTTTATTCTACTCAAAAGTTGGTGAATCCGGTGTGAATCAAACAGTAGTGTAGGGATGTGTGTAGCCGTCACTAGACTCATTTTTCTCGAGTCGGGAGGAAGGATTATCTTTCTTGGTGGCTAAGAACTTGCCCCAAGCTACTCTCGAAGCATTGGTGCATGGTTAGTCTGACGTGAGTGTGATGTAGGCCATCATTTTGGCCCGGTTGAGCTTTGTACCGTTCCCAACGTCTTATCCTCGCTAAACCCCGTTGTGCCTACCCATTCTTTTGATTCAGCTCCATCATTATTTCACCAAAGCCTCATAGCCAATCCTAGTCGCACACCCAAGTCGAGCTTTAGTGTTTTGCATTTTCATGTTGGGATGTGGTGTGGTGATATTACATGTGAATTTGTTGATGTGCTCCAAGTTTATATTTGCTGAAATTGCTAAAATAAAGATGATGATAATATATATATATATATATATATATATATATATATATATATATATATATTATCATCTTTATTTGAGATGAGATTGTATTTGGAGTAGGCGGTGCACACACCCATATGTTAAAAGTTAAGTGTGGGGGTGTGGTGTACCTGCTTATATTGTGGTTAGCGGTTGGATTCATTCTTTTTAAGCTGGCTCATTTGGGTTAGGTGCGTAGCCTTCCTGTTTATCTTTGTTTAACAGACAATAACCCAAGCCTCATGATTATCCTAAAGTCCTACGGATTCACGCTTGAGTCGAACTAGTATCGTGGAGAGAGTTTGAACGGGCAAGCGTATGGTCCCCGATATGGGTGGATTCCTTTGGAGGTGATCCCGAGCCCCGGTCTTTGGCAAAGCTCACCTTAGTGGCCTGCCTACTCTCTTCCTATGCGTGACTGGTAGATTCACTGTGATTCCATTTTTGAGTAGTAATAAAATTTTGATACGCATTGTGAAAAACATAAACTATTTTGCATACTTAGAAATTTCCTCTATTATATTTGTACGCATACGGGCATGCAACTTTGCATGGTACTCCATATCACAATGTCTATGTTACTTAAGTCATTTTTCCTTTCTGAATAGATTTTGTTTGCTCGGGACGCGTAAACAGGTAAGTCTTGGCGTATGATGAGTCCGATTTATATAGGGTTTTTCGGACTCATCTTAGCTAGTTTAAACGCACTTGCACTTAACTTTTAGTATGATATCGTTGATATTTCATTTATTCTACTCTTATCACGCTAAGTGCTTTGTTTTGGCTCGTTGTGGTGTGCGTTTGCGCACTCTTATGTGAGGGTAAGTTCTGTGAGCTCCTTGCACTTGTTGTTTGATCTTTTTATTTATTTGGGACCTCTTGGGGCTTTGTCTCAGTTGATATTATTGTTGTGCAGGTGGTCGGGACTTCCCGAATTCCATTTCCTAGCCCTGTGTAAAACGCACGGTCGTGCGAATTGGTTCTCGCACGGTTTCAGCTTACTCGTGTGTTTTACACAGCATTTCTGGGGACTTCTGTTTCTACTCGTGCGTTTTGTTCCTGCACGGTTTAGGCCAAACCGTGCGAGAATGAATCATACAGTCTACACATTCTCTTTATTCCTGCATTCTGGTGTAAATCGTGCGTTTCCTTCACGCACGGGCAAATGCGCCCGTGCGCGAGTAAAACTCACGGTTCCCCTGTTTTACCCTGTTTTCTGCGCTCTTTGTTTACCCGTGCGATTTCCTTCACGCACAGGCGGAAGCGCCCGTGCACGAGTAAAACGCACGGGTCAACGCATCTTCTTCTGCGATCAAAATCTGAAAGTTAATAACGCACGGTGAGCGCACGGTCGTGCGCGGGACCGTGCGTGACCATTTTTCTGATCTTTTTCTATTTAAGCACAAATTTTCATCCATGGAGAAACAACTCGCTTCTAGCCATTCCTTTCACGTTTCTAGGGCGAAACTCCGCCGTTCCACCATAAGGAGGTGCTCCGGGAAAGCTTTCACTACCAAATCCAAGCTGGAGCTTCCTCTCGGCCTCCTCCTTCATCCTCTAGCTTCAAGGAGAGTTTCAACCTAGCTTTCTCCATCAAGCTAGGAGAAGTTTGTGTCATCCTCTACCGGCTCGTGACACGAAGAAGACGGGTCCATTAGGAGTGAGTGACAGCCTCCTCTGCCCCGGACGCAGTTGAGGACCGAGCTAGGACGCGGATTGATAACCCGACGAATTCTACCGTGAACCATCAACAAGACTTCGGATCCGGTCGATTTTGCACACTTTTCTTCTCTTGTTGTTGATAGTATAGTTATTCTCTATGTATATGATGAAGTATGTGTAATTTGTAAAACGTTCATTTGTAATCATGTCTATGTGATTGTATGTGTTCGTTATTTGCTTGAGGTGCGCCCTATTTGTCTATCTGCCATCCATCCGTTCTTGCCGCTCTAGCGATTACTAGATGCGTGCGTAGCGAAGAGGTGCTTACGACCCTCAAATTCTGGTTCTTACGCATGCCTTCTAGTCCATACGCCTAGCGATTCGATGCATAACGGCCCGTGTAGTCTTCCATCCCGTCGGAGAAGCGATGCATAGCGGTATTGCATATGAGTAGTTGATAGAATTTTGCTTTATTTTTCCGCAATTATCAAAACCCCCCTTCGTTAGGTCCGACCTAAGGACTTACATCTCAAGTCCTCCTCGATATTAACTCCACCTTGCGGTGTTCCTCGATAGATTCGATACTTGGGTAAGCCACCCATTTTCATTACTTATGTGACTGATACACTTGCTGTTCAAACGCATCAGTGATAACATAGCCTTGTTAGCCGGGCAACCTACAGGAGCGGGCTGGAGAAACACGCAACTCTTGTCGGGCTTGCGGCTACTTGGCAGTCTGGGCAAATTGCAATACAAGTCCGCTTCTTAGTTCGGTAGTTCGTCTGTTGGATAAGAATAGACCACTGTGTAGTTCGCTGACCTAACCGCGCGGCCTGCAGGGGCGGACTGAGGAAGCAGTCTGCAGCCCCTGCAGAACAAGCAGCTGTTTCGCGACCTGGGAAGTCAGGACGGGGAGACCTCCCTAGCCGTGTAGCCTGAGCGGACAGATAAGTCTGTCCGCCCATCCTTAGAAAAAATGGGGCTGACAGGCCGCGACCTCCAGGGGGAACCTGGAGCAGGCCGCGACTTGCAAGCTACCTATCTCGGGAGGGATCCCCGATTTCGGAGTAAACATAATCCCCGCACTTTTTAAAAAGTAGGAGACCCGCGAAAATCATGATCCTCCCCTCGAAAAAATAAGAGGCAAGGAGAGATAGAACCTGATGTCTCTCCTCATAAAAACCTGTCAGTGCCTATTTTTTTGCTGCAAAGGAAGAGTCAATGCAAGGGGAAAAATGCACGTCTTGCGTGTACCTGAGTTGCTTTTGCAAAAAGAAGAAGACTTGTGACTGTTTTCCATTGAGCTTTGCAAAACAAAGGTGAAAGGAAGGCATAGAAGAATAATAACTTGCAAGTACCTGAAGGAAACTTGCAAGCACCTGTTAACCTCTGCAAAAGGAAATGTAAGTAGTAGATATGAGAGAAAAGCAAGTTGCAAACTTGCAAATATCTGCTAATCTCTGCAAAAGAAGAGTTAGACGCAGATATGATAGAAAGGTAAGTTGCAAGTACCTGAAGGGAACTTGCAAATATCTACTAATCTCTACAAAAGAATAGTACACAGTAGATATGAAGGAAAACTAAGCTGCAAGTACCTGAAGGGAACTTGCAAATATCTGCTAATCTCTGCAAAAGAAGAGTGAGTAACAGATATGAAAGAAAACTAAGTTGCAGGTACCTGAAGGGAACTTGCAAATATCTGCTAATCTCTGTAAAAGAAGAGTGAGTAGCAGATATGAAAGAAAACTAAGCCGCAACTGTTGGGTTTCTCTATGAGGATGGTACAACACTTGTTCACGCATCGGAAGTAATAAAAATCAAAAACAACCCAAAGAGAATTGGATCGGGCCATGAATATTGAATCAAGAAGTTAAGAAATAACTAGGTCAAAGTTACCTTTCCGATGTTGAGTCAAAACTCAACAGAGATGCTCCAATGTGTGAATACTTGTCGGTGGCGAGTTCTACGTAGAATAAGGTCTACGTATCTTCAGAAATCCACACGAGCAGGAGAACACCGAGCTTCATCGCACGAAGGTTCGGGATGGTGATCAACTGCACCTTGCACTTCCACGGACTGCTAGGTCCGCGCCCGGAATATCAACACCAGCGACTGTCGCCGGAGAGGAGGAGGTCGGCGGAGCGAACGAGGCGGCGGAAGCGGAACTCTTCCGTCGACGGAACACTTCCGTCAGCGGAATCGGCGGAACTCTTCCATCGGGTCGGGGAAATTCTTCGTATGTTCCGCTCAAAACCTAAGTGTCTATTTATACCCAAAGCATAAATAAACCTAGGTAAAATCGTTATCCGCAGACTACAGCAAAATAGGGTTTCTGGGAAAAATTCGACGGGAATCAGCATTTGTCGAGAATAGAATATTTCGATTCTCGACGAATCTCGACGATCGTCGAGTATCGTCAAATTCGACGGGAATCAGCATTCATCGAGAATCGAACATTTTGATTCTCGACGAATCTCGACGATCGTCGAGTATCAACGATCGATACTCGATGATTCTTCCTTGGCAACATTTGCCGGACCCCATTCTTTATGGTGATTGGTAAACTTTACCAACACAGTCTATCTTCCAACTTCTCCACATGCTCTTATGTGCGACCCTGCAGGCTCATATCGCGTTGGCAGTGAGATTACATGTTTGACCACTTCTAGATCACCATGGTAACTCCAACCGTCTCCCACTTGATCTTGAAAGTATCAAACCAAAAACCTCACAAACAATGAGCGGCATCTAACAATGCATCATTGCTACCCAAGAAATAAGAGTTCATAACTCATAAGCCTTATGAACAATGTCCCAACGTTGTCTTTGTCCCTTTGTCCCTTACATCCGGAAAGAACTAGAGGCATGGATCGTTCCACCCTCAAAATAGCTCAATCCAAGTTTCTCGATCTAGAACGGACTTCCAGAGAATGGTGAGTCCAATATCACATATTGACTCAACCAAGCATGGCTATGCATTTCTCAGTCCAGTTCCATCAAGGGGCCCATGGATGCAACTCCTGTCATATAGGAGGACAAATCCCATATCTACTCACACGCAAACACCCAAATGATTCGTAACGTGCCCAACAACCACCCTTATCATCAACCTTTCTCAAGGAATACTTTAGATGGCATCAAAGCACGCTCTTCCTCACTTGATGAATGTTGTGACTTCAGGTCAAAGGACCACAACACCATTGTCAATTAAGACCTACTCGTGACACGTTTAGATAACAATCCACAGAGTAGTCTCAGGTTGGGTCTGTCCAGTGAACCTTGTTCATTAATAAGTACCCACGTGATGACTTGATATCACAATATCATGACCTATGAGAACTGGTCATCAGTCAACACACGTGCTAGTCTTAATGTATCATCATCACCCTTAGTTTCTATGATGATACTATGACCATGGACATTTTAAGAATGAAGCTTCAAATAAATCATAGGCTCTCACATTCAAGTCACGTACTTGATGTCCTATGGAATCGAACATTCAAAGGGTATTTATTATGTTAACATTTAACTATCACATAGAGAAACCATAATAAAAGAACATGCCATTAATTGTAAAAGAAAAATCTAGGTACATAATTCATCATATGAATAAACAATAAACAGCAAACAGAATATATGTTTACATGCAACCCATAAGACTCTCATTAGAGTTGATCATTTAGGTATCGTATACCCATTGATCTAGTATGACCATCATGCTTTCTCTGCGCGAGAGGCTTTGTCAGTGGATCCGCAATATTCTCCTCAGTCGGCACTCTGCAAATGCTCATATCTCCTTGTTCGACAATCTCACGAATAAGATGGAACCGCCGAAGTATGTGCTTGGAGCACTGATGAGATCTAGGTTCCTTAGATTGTGCAATTGCACCATTGTTATCATAGTAGAGAACTACGGGACCAACAAAGCTAGGATCTACATCAAGCTCGCCGATGAATTTCCTAATCCATATAGCCTCCTTCGCTGCGTTAACTGCAGTAATATACTCGGCCTCTGTTGTAGAATCAGAAATTGTCTCTTGCTTGGAACTCTTCCAGCTCACAGCTCCTCCATTAAGGCAAAACACAAAACCTTACTGAGACTTTGAGTCGTCCCTATCAGTTTGGAAGCTAGCATCTGTGTAACCATTTACAACGAGATCTTCCTCTCCACCATACACCAAGAACACATCCTTTGTCCTTCTCAAGTACTTCATGATATTCTTGACTGCAATCCAGTGACACTCACCGGGGTCTAACTGATACATGCTAGTCATGATCAAAGCAAAGGAGACATCGGGTCTAATACATAACATTGCATACATGATTGATCCAATTGCCGAAGCATATGGAATCAACTTCATGCAGTCCTTATCTTCACAAGATTTTGGATACTGGTCCTTAGAGAGATTAACACCATGATACATGGGTAAAAATCCTTTCTTGGACTCAAGCATGTTGAACCGTTTCAACACCTTCTCGATGTATGTACTCTGGGTCAAACCCAGCAACTTCTTCGATCTATCACTTTAGATCTTAATACCGAGTATATAAGTCGCTTCACCCAAGTCCTTCATAGAAAAGCAGTTCCCTAGGTTGTTCTTAACAACTTTCAGGGTAGGAATGTCATTCCAAATCAATAGTATGTCATCTACATACAATATCAGGAAGACAACAATGCTTCCACAAATTTGCTTGTAAACACAAGGCTCATCTTCATTCATGATGAAACAAAACTCTTTGATTTTCTCATCAAAACGAAGATTCCAACTTCAAGAGGCCTGCTTCAGTCCATAGATGGACCTATTCAGCTTGTATATTTTAGTGGCTTCATTTGGGGATACAAAACCCTCGGGTTGTGTCATGTACACTTCTTCAAGGAGGTTTCCATTAAGGAAAGTTGTTTTGACATCCATCTGCCAGATCTCGTAGTCATAAAACGCAGCAATAGCAAGCAATATCCTTATGGACTTTACCATGGCAACAGAGGAAAAGGTCTCATCATAGTCAATACCATGAATTTGCTTGAAACCCTTAGCCACCAGTCGCCCTTTGAATGTCTGTACATTCCCATCCATGTCGGTCTTCTTCTTGAAGACCCATTTGCACCCTATGGGTCGTACCCCTTTAGGTGGTTCCACCAAGTTCTAAACTTGGTTTGCGTACATGGAGTCCATTTTGGATTTCATAGCCTCATGCCATTTGTCGGAGTCCGGTCCATTCATAGCCTCTTGGTAGGTTGCTGGTTCATCATCATGATCCATAAGCAACACATTACCTATTTGAGACACAAGAAATCCATATCTCTCAGGCTCAAATCTTGGTCTACCAGATCTACGTAGGACTTGTGTTTCTTGAGCAGGTTCTCTAGCTACAATATCTTGTAGTCCTATCTCAGAATCTAATACCGGTTCATTCACTACTTGTGGTTCTTGAACTTCTTCAAGTTCTACCTTTTCAGTCTTTCTTGATAAGAATTCTCTCTCCAAGAAGACGCCAGTCCTTGCGAAAAACACTTTGCCCTCGGACGGTAGGTAAAAGTAATACCCTTTCGTTTCCTTAGGATATCCCACCAGATAACATTTATCCGATTTGGGTTCCAGCTTGTCAGGCATTTGACGTCGCACGTATGCCTCACAACCCCAAATTTTAATGAACGACATACTAGGGCGCTTCCCAGTCCATATCTCATATGGTGTCTTCAGAACCGTTTTCATTGGAGCGCGATTCAGTGTCATTGCATCAGTCTCTAAAGCAAAACCCTAAAAGGAAACATGCAAGTCTGCATAACTCATCATCAAATGTACCATGTCTAACAGAGTACGATTTCTCCTCTCAGACACACCATTATGTTGTGGTATTCTAGGTGGAGTGAGCTGTGATACAATACCACACTCTTTCAGATGATCACAGAAGTCATGACTCAGGTATTCTCCACCTCGATCAGATCGGAGTGCTTTAACCCTTTTACCCAACTGGTTTTCTACTTCATTCTTGAACTCTTTGAACTTTTCAAAGGTCTCGGATTTGCACTTCATAAGATACACATATCCGTATCTACTGAAATCATCAGTAAATATAACGAAGTAGAAATATCCACCTCTAGCCATGGAGCTTATGGGTCCGCATACATCACTATGTACAATACCCAAGAGATCCTCAGCCCTCTCAGTATAACCAGTGAAAGGGGCTTTAGTCATCTTGCCTAACAAACAAGATTCGCATCGCTCAAATGATTCATAATCAAATGAGTCCAAAAGTCCATCTTTATGGAGCTTGGATGTGCGCTTCTCGTTTATATGGCCCAAACGACAATGCCAGAGATATGTAGGGTTTGAGTCATTTGTTCTTAGTCTTTTATTATTTTCTACATTATAGATCAGATGGTCCAAGTTCAAAACATAAAGACCATTAAACAATTGGGCTACAACATAACAAACATCATTCTTAAATATAGAACAACAATTGTTCTTAATTATAAAAGAAAATCCAATCATGTCCAAGCATGAAATGGATATAATGTTTCTAGTTATGGCCAGAACGAAATAACAATTATCTAATTCTATTACAAGCCCACTGGGAAAAGAAAGACGGCAAACCCCTACGGCTACAGCAGCAACCCTTGCTCCATTGCCGACGCGCAGGTCCACCTCCCCTTTACTCAGCAACCTTCTCCTTTCCAGTTCCTGCACATTTGTACAAATGTGTGAACCACATCCGGTATCCAATACCCAAGATGAAGGAGCAGAAAGGTTTATTTCTATAACGTAAATATTTGAAGCGGAAGTCATACCTCCCTTCATTTTTTGAAGACCCTCAATGTAAGAAGGATAGTTCCTCCTCCAATGACCAGCCTTGCCACAGTGGTGGCATTTCCCTTCTTTCACCGTGCTCTTCTTTTTCTTCAGTGCAGAAGACTTGGGCTTAAGATATAACTTAGGTCCCATCTTCGTCTTCTTAGAGCCCTTGGCCTTGCCCTTACCCTTATGCACCATCAGTATGGGGCTGGCAGGCTTGGACTTCTTTATGTTGAACTCGACAGTTCTTAACATGCCTAGGAGCTCGAGCAGTGTCTTGTCTATTTCATTCATGTTGTAGTTCAAGACAATCTGCTCATAACTGTCCGTTAACGATTGTAGGATAAGATCTGTGGCCAACTCTTGACCTAGAGGAAAACCCAGCCTTTCAAGGTTCTCTTTATACCCAATCATCTTGAGTAAGTGAGTCCCTACTGAGTCTCGAACTCCCATCTTGCACTGAAATAACGCTTTTGTGACATTGAACCTCTCTTGATGAGCCTGCCCTTGAAACATTTTCTTGAGATGCTCGCCAATCTTCTTGTACCCCATGTTCTCATATTGCTTCTGAAGCTCAGAGTTCATGGTGGAAAGCATAAGGCATCCGACGTCTAAGGTGTCATCAGTATACTTCTTATAAGTATCTTTATCAGCACGGGAAGAATTCCCAGTCGGCACCTCGGGGGCTTCTTCTTCCAAGACATAGAGCTTTCTCTCTTGCCTGAGAACAATTCTCAGGTTCTTGTACCAGTCCATGTAGTTGGTCCCACTGAGCTTATCCTTCTCAAGGATGGCTCTCAGAGACAGAGTGGAGTGTGAACCACTTGCCATGGAATTCTACAAAAATTCATGCAGAATAATATCAGTACCAAAATTTCAAAATACAATTTATTTTAATTTGGACTTCAATTAAAACTCCCACTATTTTATTCGAAATGATGTCCCTCACTATCAATTCGGAGAGTTCATGCGAGCTACTCTCTTAGTGGACAAGATCCGTATTTCACCAACACAATGAGTCAGCTTTGGCTTTCCTTCACGATGTGGTTATTTAGGTAGGCAACGCTTGCAAATTGCATCCTCATGAAATTCTTGTATGGTTGGTGAATAACTCCTTATTCGCATCCATCATATGGTGCATGCCAACCCTATGCCTCTAGGCACTCAACCTTTGAGGTCACCTAGTTAAGTTAGACCCGATGTCGACAGTGGGATATCACAATTATCCGCTCGCACCCTTACCAAGATAGACTAATGCACCTTGCTTTGGCAAGCCCACACTTCATCGATCGAGGCAGGAAGAGTGTCATCCATCGGAAGGCATCCGAATACTTAATATTAGATGAAGGGATTTTTGATTATAGGTGAACAATTAACCATGATCAACATTTGATCAACGTGCACATCCAAAGAAAAACACTTCTAAAATTCGCATGCATCCCTTATATGCACAACATGGCACTATCAACATTTGATAGAAGGAAGGGCTAAATCTAAACATCCTGACTCTTCCAAATCTTCAGATTTACAAGCATTGGACAAACGCAAAGGCAATTCAACTTAAAGTAGTAGACAAGATCGTCTCTTATTGTTGGATTCAAAATCCAAAACAATACACAAGTTTATTAACCACTCGAGGGACGGTTACTGCTAAGGAGACAACAATTTCTAACAATTATAAATTACCACTAAATCCAAAACGTTCCTGGCGGGGTTCCAAGGGGCAGAGCCCCTGACCTGTGGGTTATGGGCCCACCGAATTCCCTTGGAAAAATCATCAACAATTGATGATCCAGGATTAAATCTAGACATTTAGAACACTTCTAAATCCCTAAGTTTATACGTACTGGAATAACCTAACTTCCAAAACAACAATCATGGCCGCAACCTGGCTCTGATACCACTGTTGGGTTTCTCTATGAGGATGGCACAACACTTGTGCACGCAGTGGAAGTAATAAAAATCAAAACCAAAGAGATTGGGATCAGGCCATGAATATTGAATCAAGAAGTTAAGAAATAACTAGGTCAAAGTTACCATTCAGGTGTTGAGTCAAAACTCAACAGAGATGCTCCAATGTGTGAGTACTTGTCGGTGGCGAGTTCTACGTAGAATAACGTATACGTCTCTGCAGAAATCCACACGAGCAGGATAACACCGAGCTTCGTCGCACGAAGGGTCGGGAAGGAGATCAACCGCACCTTGCACTTCCACGGACTGCTAGGTCCGCGCCAGGAATAGCAACACCGACGACTATCGCTGGAGAGGAGGAGGTCGGCGGAGCGAATGAGGGGGCGGAAGCGGAACTCTTCCGTCGACGGAACACTTCCGTCGGCGGAATCGGCGGAACTCTTCCGTCGGGTCGGGGAAATTCTTCGTATGTTCCGCTCAAAACCTAAGTGTCTATTTATACCCAAAGCATAAATAAACCTAGGTAAAATCGCTATCCGCAGACCACAGCAAAATAGGGTTTCTGGGAAAAATTCGACGGGAATCAGCAATCGTCGAGAATCGAACATTTCGATTCTCGATGAATCTCGACGATCGTCGAGTATCGTCAAATTCGACGGGAATCAGCATTCGTCGAGAATCGAACATTTCGATTCTCGACGAATCTCGACGATCGTCGAGTATCGACGATCGATACTCGACGATTCTTCCTTGGCAACGTTTGCCAGACCCCATTCTCTATGGTGATTGGTAATATTTACCAACACAGTCAATCTTCCAACTTCTCCACATGCTCTTATGTGCGACCCTACAGGCTCATATCGCATTGGCAGTGAGATTACATGTTTGACCACTTCTAGATCACCATGGTAACTCCAACAGCAACTACCTGAAGGGAACTTGCAAATATCTTATAATCTATGCAAAAGAAGAGTAAACAGCAGATATGAAAGAAAAACCAAGTTGCAAGTATCTGAAAGGAACTTGCAAATATCTGTTAATCCCTGCAAAAGAAGAGTAAGCAGCAGATATGAAAGAATAATTAGCTGCAAGTACCTGAAGAGAACTTGAAAATATCTGCTAATCTCTACAAAAGAAGAGTGAGCTGCAAGTACCTGAAGAGAACTTGTAAATATGTGCTAATCTCTGCAAAAGAAGAGTGAGTAGCAGATATGAAAGAAAAGTAAGTTGTAAGTACCGGAAGGGAACTTGCAAATATCTGCTAATCTCTGCAAAAGAAGAGTGGCTAGCAGATATAAAAGAAAAATAACTCGAGCACCTGTGGAGTTTATGGATAAATCTTTTGCTAGAAGCTATTGCGATAATATAAATATGATTAGACTGCAGAAGGAATATCTATGAAATCCTGTTATTGACTGAGTAAGCAAAATCAAGTAGAGATCACGCCACAACAATAAGCTTCTTGCTTGATCAGTATGATATCCTAGTATGAAATCCTAATCAATAAGATGAAAGCACTGACTAGACTTCAGCTGAATAGTTTGTCAATAAAGAGAATAAGATTCTCTGATTATCATTTAGTGCTAGAAACACCCAATAAGAGTAGCAGAGAGCTTGTTAATCATCATCTGATAGAGCTTCATGCAAGCTGAGCATAAGCAAAAAATATGTCAATCCTTTAGATAGGTTGGACTTAACCTATTAACCTGAAAGAAGGCAGAATGAAAAAGGAGGGCTACACCCGAAGATGACCCAAAAAAGACTGGATGCTGCCACAGGTGTTCCCCGGGGGCCTTAAACATCAATTGCCTAAGAAAATTCATCTAGGGTGTAGTCCTTGTAAGACCCCCTTTTTTTCGATTCCAATTTCCCGGGGTCTTATGCCCAGAACCGCTGCTTTACGGTGACACATTCGCACCCGGGAAGGTCGTCACTACAACGCGCCGATTCTGCCGGCCTTTTCGATCACAATCAAGTAGCAAGTAGAACAATAAAGAGAAATGCAGTCCACAATATAATATCACATATAAATAAAAACTCCACGAGGGGAGTGTCCGCAGTATAATATCAGAGTAAAAACAGAGTACTGAACGGAAGAGGGCTTAAGCCCAGTACAACAACACCTTACTACATGGCCACTCAAACGGAAGCTAAAAAACAAACTGCTACTAAGGAACGGAACTCACGGTCCCGGCTGTCTGAGCTCCTGAGCTAGACTGCCCTGTCTCCAAGCGCACCGGCCTCCTAGGCTGCTCCTCCGGGCTGGGCTCCACGATTACCTAAAATGATGTGGTCCGAAAACCGTTAGTCTATAAGACTAAGCCCTATCATCCCCCACCCCTTCCCCCATGCCCTAAGGCACCAAGCGGAGAGGAAGAAAGGGGAGGACATGAAGGTGGAGAGTAGTCAAAAGCAGATGACGGTGGACCTAACTAGCAAGTTATATCAGGCGAACAATATAAGTGTTATAATAGGTAAAACAGAAAGATAAGTAAGTAAGAAATTAAACCTTCACTTATGTGAGTACACATAAGCCAAAGGATCTTTTACAAGGCTCCCATCGTATAAATGTCCCATTCCACTTATACGTTGGGGTGTCGGTTATCACAAGCATTATTTAAATATTAAAAATGACCTTAATCTATAAAACTTGCCCACACAAGCTTATAGACTAAGGGGTCGTTTTGCAGGTCCTAATGTATAAGCGTCCCATTCCACTTATACATTAGGTGTCAAGATTCTTATGAATGATTATGTATGCAACTATATGGTGGGTTATGATGTTCATGCAGTGCAACTCACACACACGACTTTGTGTACACAAACCTTTAGTTCCCCCTTTCAGAGCCGTTACCTCCCAGGATACCTCCGTAGTGGCAGACGGAAGCGGTGGGTTGGGCCTCGCCCACCTCAAAACCAGTAAAAGCACCACTGGTCTGACCTATCGTACGCCCTCAACGCCTGGTGCACGAGGCGGACTCCTGCGTACTCTTGCCGACTGGTCCGCCAGACTTAACCTTGGCTAGGTGCTAGTCACCTTGCCGAGTCAACGATATCGGTGTCGGTGCAATCGAACTCCCCGATATCGAGAACCCACCACCTTAATCTTTCCTATTTTTATGCACATGCAGCAGTTAATATAAGAAGTCAAGAGTAAAGCTCCCGGACCAAACCGTCCGGCTCAACCACAAACTGAGACTAAGCTCCCCGGACTAAACCGTCCGGCTCAATTCCAAACCTCATCCCTTTGAGCACCGCGGGATGGCGCCCCTTTGAACACCTCGGGACGACTTAACCTTTTCCAAATATCTATCTAACTAGTGTGTGAAATGTAAACATATTTAAATTAATTACTCTTTTGATTTATTTAAGATTTACGTTAGCCCGGGGCTGCCTCCGGATTATGCCCCGTAATGGGTTCTCAATAACACTAGGAACCAAGACGGCGACATTACGGCCCGAAGTTCCCTTTTGCATGACACTTATTGTTGTTGGTTGTTTTTCCCTTACCCGTTCCCTTTTAAAATTGCATCAAACTAAACCTAGGGTGAATTTGACTCTTCACTCCTATGGGGACGACGATCTTTCGTCGGTCTCACGCACCTTCTACCACAACCACTCACTTCTAGTCACACCTTAAAACCTTCCATGATAACCTATCTAAATCAATCCCAATCAGCTCATTGAGAAACTCCAACATTGCCCTAAGTCGGCTCCAAATGCGATCTTTTACGAAAACACTACAAGCAGACCAGCCTACACTATATGATGACCTTGATAGGATGTCCTTTGTGTCTTCATCCGAATGACCTAAGTTATTTACTGGGGTCCTATCATGTCATAAATGAATCAATTCCAGATTATAATCATTTTCTCAATTAATCTAATAATTAATTAATTTTCCTACAAATCCAAGGTCTACCAATTTGAACATGAGGTAGACTTTTTAGCTATGTAAAAATCATAATAAATTCTGTTATATCTAAAAAGGATATATCCAAGGTTTGACATTTTTTTTCTCTAAGGTCTAAGGGGCCTAATCATGTTTTATCAATAATTCATTTCTTTCATAACTAATGAATAAACTACATCAAATCTTCATTCAAATAATTTGAATCAATTACAGGGTACTAATAACACCAGATAAGTTTCATAATTTTCCTACTGGAAATTAATTTATAATAATTCATTTACTAAATTCTTAATCTAACATGCTTGTGAATCAAGTACCATAATCATAACTCCAAAAATCTTGAATAAATTGCCACTAGTAAATATTGGTTTAAGGACCCTATTTACCAAATTTCATAATTTTCCAGAAAGTATTTAAGCCATAATATATTTTAAAACCATAAGGCCCTTTATAACACTTGTGAAAGAACTACTAAATTTCTTCAACATAAAATTAAACTAAAAATTCAGGAGAATTCATTCTGGCCAACAACATCTAATTACAGAGTTTCATGAGGTCTTATTTGACTTAAAAATCTTTAATAAATAAAATATCAAATAGGTCTATACCCACATTCATAAGTGAAGTACTAGAAATAATTATCCAAAAATTCTAGTAAACTCATCCAAGGGTCCTAACTACCCTATAAACACTCTACCCAAGTTTCATAGCTTTTAAATGAATTTAAGTTACTGTTTTGACCTAAAAGCCCTTCTACCCTAAAACTAGGGTTTAGGTTTTGAGGTACCTACCAACCTCTAAATTCTCTAATATTTCAACCAGAGGGTTAAATACCCATTAACAACCTCTCCACCAAATCTCAAGGTCATACAAGGGCATTTGCCCCAATGTCCTTCACAAGCCCCAAAAATCCTCATTTAGGGTTTGAACCTGGGCCCTAGGGTAAACTCACCCTAATCCACCCCATTTTCCCCAAGGGGTTCTTAGGATCATTTCAAACCAATGGTCAAAATCTCAACCTATGTTGAGGTGAGATGATCTCTCAAGTGTCAAAAGTACCTTTTCCCTAAATTTCCCTTCCCTAGGTCCAAACTAGGGTTTAATGAATTCCTATTCAACACTCAACCAAATGAGTTGAAATTGGAACCTGACCTATATACCTATACCAGGGACATCTCACCAAAATTTGGGAGGGTATGGAGGTCATTTGACCCTTTAATTATCTTGCCCTAGCTTTTCTAGGGTTAGGGCAAAACCCTAAGCTACACTATCCCAAATAGTCTCCAAATTTTACAGGAGCTAGTATTAGATTACATTAAGCTCTTGTACAAAATTTAAAGAATTTGGAACAAGGGTTAGGTGTGGGGAATTATTTGAAAATCTGCCCTACGTATAAGACCTACCCTAGAAAAATGGCCCTATAAGTTAGTAGACTTGTCATAAAATTTTCCATTACATATCAAACTGTAGATAATAAAATGCCTACAACATTTATGTTGATCATTTTTGATGAACATGCCCCTAATGGGCCTAAATAATTTTTAGAAGAAATCTTCCCTAGTTGTAGGACATACCCTTACTAAAAAGGCTCTACAGGGCAGTCCCCTCATCCAATTTTTAACCACTACATATCAAATTATAGGTATTTAAAATACCTACAACTTTCATGTTATGACCTTTTTAATTAGGTGTCTATAAGGGTCCTAAATTTAATTAACAGTGAAACTGTTTTATTAAAATATAGAAAAAGAATTAATAAAAGCTGTAATTCGTGTATTTAAGTCTCGCACGCATCTTAAAGCAATCTGAGGGCAGCTGTACTTCGTCTTCTCCAAATGGCCTGAACCAGAACCGTGAGAAGTGAATCTTACGGGTCTTTTCCCGGCCACTAGGGGCGACGCCACCACCGGGAAATAACTCCTACATGTTCCCGGTGGTGGGGGCTAACCTTGCCGGCGGCTAGGGCGGTTGGAGGTGGCGGCGCCGCCCTACCCGAGCCCACCAAAACTCCATTAAAAATGGTGTTTTTCCAGGTTTGCACTCCACTCGACCGGCTCGTTTGAGCCCGGCCTTACTCCTAACATGTCTAAGATCTATGCATGAGAAAAAGGGAGTGAGGGAGGACCTGAGTTCGGGCACGAATGCGGGTTGAATGGCGGGATGCCATGGTGGCGGCGGTGGCGGCATTTCTCTCCTTGGTGGCTCCGGCAAGGGTTCTCTCCTCCTTCTCTGATTTTGAAAATGGTCTCCCCTCTATCCTAAGTGAGTATATAAGGGGGAGAGGGGAAGAGGGGGCGGTTTCATCCAAGAGGCAAAACACCCCTTCATGGTGGGGGGTGGGTTAGAGGTGAGGAGGGGTGAAACCACTTCTTGGTGGCCGGGAAAGGGTTGGGGGGAAGAGGTGCCAGCCATTAGTGGCTGTGGGCCCCTCCTTGGCCGAATTCATGCCTCCTCCCTCTTCAAAACACCCCTTTACCTCTCCACCACCTTTTCTCTCTCCTCTATATAACCAAATACTCATTTTTTCTCTCTCCTAGTCACCCTCACGAATTTTCTTCCCCTAGAAGCCTAAAATCAGCCCATAAAATTAATATTAAAACCTTAAATGCCATATGAGAGGGGGGCTCAAAATTCTACCATGAAAATACCCTTAATTCACACTTTCTCTCTCCTATATTTAGCCTATTTCTCACTTCTTTCTCTCTCCTAGTCAACATGTTGGCTAGCCTAGGGTTTAGGCTATAGGCAGCCATAATAACTCATAATAAAACCCTATGAGTCTACATGAGGGGGGCTTGAGCTTGAGTTAACCCAATTGAGCTAGGTTTGACTTGATTTGGGTTTAGGGTTGACTTGGTCAATTTGACCTTCTGAGTCAACATCAATAGACCCATAGGGACCCATTGACCTCCCCTAAGGCCTAGGTATGGTTAGGTAGGGTAGACTTGGCATTAAGAGGGTGAGTTGATCCAGGGCAGGGTTACTTTGGCCTAACTAGGGCTTAAGTTGACTTGGGTCAACTTAGCCACTAGGTTTACACCCAATGGGTCCTTGGTGACCCATTGATCTCATATTAGGTCTAGGAATGCCTTGAAGTTAGATTGAACCCACTAGGCCATCAAAATCAGGGTTTTAAGATTTTACTATTTGCAGCCCAAGTGAGTCTCAACTAACTAGTTGGGTCAATTGACCTCCTAGGTTCAACCTAGGACTTGTTATGACCTAGGAATGTTCAAGTAACTCCTAAGGGGGGGTCTAATTTGAAAATGGGATGTTACAGTCCTACCTAGAGCGTACTAGTCGCATTCCCTTGAAAGAGAACAAAAGGGAGACATGCACAAAATCCTAAGAAGGAAATGATAGATACACTGCCCTCATGCCTTGAGTTAAGAACATCGCTGATCAATTAGACTAGATGTGCCAAGTGGCGTATTGCTTGTCTTTGGAGTGATCAGCGGAGTTGTGGGCCCCGCGAAGGCACGAATTGAGAGTACTATAGAGTATTCTTCCATTACAATCATGAGATGATCAAAGAGATAAGGCTACACTTGATCGTCATTGCTTGTCAAGCAAAGATCATCGTAACTGTAATGTATGTTTAGTGAAGCACAATAGAGCTTACACACTGGGACCTCCCTTGATACACACTGTGTGTTAGATACCGGCTGGATCCGAAGCCTGAAGTCCACCATCATATATTGAGCGGCACCCACTGCACATACGCGAACACTCCCCACTATATGTGGTCATCGTTGTTTTACGCCCAAGAACAATCTATGGAGGGAACAACAAGACTCGGCGATATCTTTGTGGTTCAGCCATCTCTTTGGCAAAGAGAAAATAGAGGAGGAAGCACTCCAAAAAGAGAAATGTGTCAGTATGGGATCTCTGATGTAAAATTTATTGAAAAGAAATGAAAGAACACTTAGAAGTGTTTTTAAAAGAGCATTGTTTGAATAATGAAAAGTAAAAATAACCGGCAATGATTGCATGAAGCTTTTGGAACTGCGATGTCCTTTTTTACTTCAGAATAGTCTTCCAAGGCTGCCCTCGTCATTGGCATCAAAGGTCTCGTTAATAATTAGGTTAGGGTAATGGTTGATTTGACTCGCTTCCTTTGAGCAGCAAGGAGTGTTTTTTTGCTTCTTTGCCTTTTGAAGTTGACGGATCAGAATGGTCATCCTTCTGGTGTAGATCACGCATCTTACCCTGCCTCAACATCTTTTGAACCAGTTGACAAAGCTCTCAACAGTTTTCAGTTAAATGTCAGCTTTCTTTGTGAAACTCACAGAACGGATCTGAATCTTTTGATCTTTGATCTGTCGGCTGGTAAGGTCTTTTGAAATTAGCCCTATCCTTCATGACTTGGCTTACTTCTTACATGGCCTTATCTAGTTCGGACTCTAGCAAGTCATCATCTTGCTGCTGATGAACCGAAGCTGTTTGCGTTGATGGGGCTGGCAATAGTAACAATTGATCTCGGGCACGATCCTGGCTCGGGAAAGGGTGTTGATCACGTTGAAATCTTCTTCCCTTCTTGAGTGGGATGGAAAATCTTTCCGAGGAGACCTTAGAGGTTGCTTGTAAGAAGAAGGATCTTTCTCTGCTACAAGCCTGGAGATGAAGCTGGGATTGCTCTTCTCACCTCGAATGTATGAGTTGGCTAAACCAATAAACTCTTGATATGTCCTTGGTGCTCGGACATTAGCCTCAAACTTAAGTAGTACTTCACGAAGACCATGTATTAGAGCCACCCGATACATTTCTTGATCAACGATCTCAATGTTTAAGATTTCTTTTTAGAAACGATCCACAAAATGAGACCAAGTCTCATTCTCTTGTTGCCTGATCTCAAAGAGGGCTTCTGGACCGCCCTTCCTCTTTGTAGAGGTAGAAAACCTGAGCAAAAACTATCTTTGCATATCAGCAAAGGAAGAGATGGACTGAGGACTTAGTCCATAGAACCAATCACTCACTTGTCCATCAAAGGTTGTTACAAGGAGTTTGCATTTGGTAGCATCTGAAAGGGTCTTGAGAGCTATGGCTGATTCAAAAGCTTGAAGGTGCTTCAATGAATTAGTCTCTCCAGTGTAAATTGGCAATCGCGGCTCTCTAAAGTTAACTGGAGTCGGTTCATGCCGAACATTCTCTGAAAACGGTGATGGCTCTTCCTTTTCTCCTACAGCATAAGGAAAAAAGGGAGCATAAGCTGTAGCTGTAAAAGGACCAGGTGGATAGGAAGGAAAAGCTGCTGTGAGAGGAGCAATGGCTGGAGCTGAAGAGTAGGGATGACTTCCTGAAAGTTTAGAAATCTTACTGGACTTCCTCGAGCAGCTTCCCGAAAGAAGTTTTGACGAGCAGCAAACTCATCATTTTGAGGCCGCAAAGGGGATGCAGGCCCATGCATATAGGTTGGTGTGTTAGCAGGAGGGTAAACTGGAGGATAAGCCAAGGGATATGCTTGCTGATTCTCCAATATTGGCGTTGGATTTACTGGAGGAACTGGCGCTGCTGTAGATTGTGCCTCTAATCGCTGCTTGATTGCTGCTAGAGTATAATTGACTGCTTGGAACTGCTGGGCCGTTTCCCATCGTGACTGCTCCAAGGCCTCCTAGAGAGGATCTTCACTAGGACTTGATGGAGCAAGGTTTTAAACTGGTTGATAAACTGACACGAGTAACCGCTGATTTTCACTGCCTGTTCGAGATCTGGAGGACGCGTGTTAACTGTTGATGCGCAGAAATGGAAGGTCCGCGGGCACCAGCAGATAACGGGCGTTCGGTCTCACTAGGACGAGTTGGAGAGGTTGATGGGGATGTGGTGAATGCTTTTGCATGCTCGAGAGTGGAGCACGCACTTGATCACGGGTTGCGGGGATAATGGGAGGTTGATGAGGAACTGTCGAGCAGACGGTTACTTTGACGGTTAGGCTTTGATGTTTGATGTTGTTGCTGAGAGAGGAGAGGAGTTGAGAAGAAGACGGGGCCGCTGACAGCGGCAACAGCAGACTTCGCCCGCCGCGGCTTAAATGTCACTCCTGCGACGGTCTTTCCTTTGATTATGAATTGAGATTACAACTTGAGGTTGCACCTTTACATGAAAAGCAAATAAAGGGTACAAAAGGGGAAGCTGACGGCTAAGGAAAGAAGATGCTAGAGGCCGCGTGGTTTGACCAAAGAGGTCGGCAGACCGCTCGGAAAGCTGATCCCGCAGTTCGCTACTCAAGGCCGAGCGGACTGCGCGATTAAGGATATAGGGCAGCTGAGGCCGAGGAACAGGCCGCAAGGGCTTTACCGAGGAGGTCGCACGGACTGAAAGACTAAGTCTGCAGGTTTTGATGCCTTGGTTGTCCCACTCCACCGTGTCTACTGAATAAGAGGTATGGGGGCCTATTTGTAGGCTCGGGTCGGAGACGGTCTTGGTAACGTTACCCCCGGTAGAGCGGTAAGTTGTGCGAGTAGACGAGGAGTCCGCTGAGTCCGCGACATGTTGTTCGGTTAGGGACTTGTCCACTTGAGTTGATCTTCTATTGGCGGACTGGTACGAGTCCGCTTCTGCTGTATTGGGCGAGCCCACGCCGAGCTATGCGAGCTGAGGAGTTGTCCGCCCATTACTGGGAAGAAGAGGGCACCAGGAAACTGGAGGGCTAGCTGGCGGACTGCAGAATGAAGCCGCCTAGCCCGTTGTGGACAAGATGAGCTTATCTTCTGGAGGCTTGTCTCCCCTACTGGGCAATACGGGCTTGGCGACCTGGCGGACTGAGGAGGCAGGTCGCGCATGCTGGCGAGGTGGAGCAGGTAGCCGTTGCTGACTGGCATCCTGGAGGCAGGTCGTCATTCCTGACTGGAGGCCTTGAGGCAAGTTGTCATTCCTGCTATGCGGTGAGCTGGAGGCTTGTATCCATTGCTGATGGTGAGCGACCTGGAGGCAGGTCGCCATTCCTGCTATGCGCCGAGCTGGAGGCTTGTCTCCGCTGTTGATGGTTGGCGGACTGGAGGTAGGTCGCCACTATTGTCTGGCAGCGCGCTGGAGTTGAGTTCGCTGCCTCTTGCCGAATAGAACGAGCAATTCACACGTGTTAGGCAGGCGATCTAGAAGAAGGTTGCTTGTTGGGCGGCCTGAAGCTTATCGTGTATTGTCGTGCGACCTGGAGGCAAGTCGCCTACTTCTTTGCGGACTGGGATGTAGCGGAGAGCAGTCTGCGACTATCAAAGGGTGGTCGTCTAGTGATAACGTAGCCTTGCTAGCCGGGCGACCTGCAAGAGCGGGCTGGAGAAACACGCAACTCCTATCGGGCATGCGGCTACTTTACGGTCTGGGCGGATTGCAATACGAGTCTGCCGCTTTGTTTGGTAGTTCGCCTGTTGGAGAAGAATGGACCACTGCGCAGTTCGCTGACCTAACCGTGCTGCCTGCAGGGGCGGACTGAGGGAGCAGTCCGCATCCCCTGCAGAACAAGCGGCTGCTGTAGGACCTATGCGGTCAGGATGGGGAGACCGCACTAGCCGTGCGGCCTAAGCGGACAGAGAAGTCTGTCCGCCCATCCTTAGAAAAAAGGGGGCTGACAGGCTGCGACCTCCAGGGGGAACCTGGAGCAGGCCGCGACTTTCAAGCAAGCTACCTTGGGAGGGATCGCCGATTTCTAAGTTAACATGCGCGTCCCGCTACTACAAAGAGAGATTGCTGCCAAGGTGTTGCCATGCTCGCGACGAGATAAGGCGTCCGCGGGTGAGTTCGTGCACTCGGTCTTGTACTCAATCGAGAATTGGTAGCCCAAGGGCTTGGCTATCCAGATTTGCTGGGCCGGGGTGGTCAGTTTTGACGGTGAAGGGTCTCCCAAGCAGATACGGGCGCCAATGCTGCACTGCTAACACCAATGCACGTAGCTCGCTGTTATAGGCGGAAATCACCTTTCGCCGGTCAGTGAAGGCCTTGCTGTAGTAAGTGATGGGGTGACCCTCCTGTATGAGGACGATGTCGACCCCCCTCTTGAAGGCGCTACACACGACGATAAACGACTGGGAAAAATCGGGCATGCTCTGGACTAGTGCCTACACAAGAGTGTATTGCGTGCTGTAGAAGCCAGAAAGCCTCTTGGGCGATTGCATCCCACAGGAAGGGCACCTCCTTTAGGAGGTTTGTCAGTGGCCCTTCCAAAGTCTCGTAGCCGTGGATGAAGCGGTGGTAATAGCCGGTGAGTCCCAAGAATCCCTGCATGGCCCGACGGCTCGCCGACGTCGGCCAGTACAGGGCAACATTGATCTTTTGCGGGTCCATTATGAGTCCTTCCTTCGACAGAAATGATTTGACTCAGGTACTCAACTTGGGTCTAGCCGAACGTACACTTCTTTCGTTGGGCCACGAGCTGGTTGGAGGCCAGGAGGCGGAGGACGGTGGCGAAGTGGGGCAGCTGGAGCTGCCAAGAAGATCTATAAACCAAAATGCCGTCAAAGAATACTAGAACGGACTTACACAAGTGTGGGCGGAACACGTCGTTCATAGTGGATTGGAAGGTGGTCGGGGAATTCGCCAGCCAAATGACATAACGAGGAACTCGTAGTGGCCATTATGTGTCTGGAAGGCTGTATTTGACACGTCCACTTCTCGCACGCGGATCTGGTGGTTGCCCGAACGTAAGTCCATCATGGAGAAATAGCGAGCGACCCGCAGTTCATCCAACAACTCTTGGATGATGGGAATGAGGTACTTATTCGGCACTATGAGCTTGTTCAACTCTCTATAGCTGACACAAAACCGCCAACTGCCATCCTTCTTCCGCACGAGCAAAACCAGGTTGAAGAAGGGGTTGACATTCTGCTGGATGATGTCTGCACTAAGCATCTCGGCCACCATTGTCTCCATGACGTTGTTTTGGTCATGGCCGTATCGATAAGGGCGGACCAAGACTGCTGCCACACCGGGCTATATGATGATGCTATGGTTTGACGCGCACGGCGGGGGCAGCCTATGCGGTATGGTGAAAACCGTCAGATAGTCGCCGAGGAGTCCCTGGACATCCGGATGCATAGATAGTGTTGGGTCCGGTCCCAGTTCTACGTGCCACGGGAGAACGCTGAGATCCTGGTCGAGTGTGCGAAGGATGGATCGGAGGACGGCCGGGGAACATGCTTGGGAGGGATCGCCCTAAAGATGATGTGTCGCGCCCGTTGCCTCAAAGTCCATTGCGATTCGTCCCCAGTTGTACTTATAGTCCCCAAGAGTGCTCAACCAGAACACGCCCAATATCGCGTCCAGTCTGCCAAGGCCGAAGGCATTGAAGTCCGCAGAGCCCGAGTAAGTGCCGATGGAAAATGGCAGGGCGACACACCTGTCAGCTGTGTGGCTCTGACGACCGTCTCTAAGGGAGACTTGAAAGCCTAGGGATGGAGTCACCGTAAGGCGGAGTGCCTCGACATGGTCCCGGGAGATGAAGTTGTGAATGGCACCGCTATCGATCATAAGAACCACTGTCGTTTGCTGTTGGCCGCCAACTTCATGGTGCACAGGTCAGTAATGCCACACACCAAGTAGCAAGAAAACTCTGGTCGCTGGAAGGTGGGCTCGGCAACATTGGGCACCTCATCCTCGAGCTCTAGGGTCTCAAATTTGTCCATCACAATCTTCTCTTCCTTGAACCCTTAGAGAATCGGGAGGTCCCTTTTGGGACATTCGTGGGTCGGCGAGTGCGGCCCCTTGCAACAAAAACAAAGGCCCTTGCCCCGATGGTCAAGGTACTCCTGATGAGAGATTCGATGGGGTGGTGTCGAGCCCGTGGTGGTGGCGGTTGTGGTTGTGGCGGGGGACAACCCAAGGTGAGCAAGGCAGCCAAGATTGTTCGACCAAGAGGAGGCGGCAACTGGGCAGCGACAGGACGGGAGGGGGCCAAAATCGGTGGAGTGCACCGTATGGCAGGGGCGGTGGTGGCAAAGTCGGCCTCCCCGAAATGTGCTTGCTCCATTGCGCGATACATGGTAGTGGGGTCGTGGACCTGAAGATGGTTACAGATGTGCGACCGACTGCTCGCCGATGAAGCAATGAAGGTAGGTCTCCAAACACCGATTGAGGACTTCGGACTGCCCGTCTGTCTGGAGATGGTAGACGGGGCTAATTCCTATGCAAGTGCCCTGCAAGCGAAAAAGAGTGGTCCAAAAGCTGCTCAAGAAGAGAGGGTCCCGATCGCTGATGATGGAGCGCGGAAAGCCATGAAGACGCACGATCTCGGCGCGGGAGGTGATGGTTGCCGGGTGATGGTACCAGAAGGGGCTGTAGAAGGCCCCCCAGAAACAACGACTCATACTTGGCTTTCTTGCTTGGAAGGCATGCTGCGTAATAGGCCTTGACCTGGCGAAACATCTGTGGCCAATACAAGGAGGAGGCGAGTCAACGGTAGGTGCAAAACGAGCCGGCGTGGCCGCCGGACGGGGATGCGTGGAGTTCCTCCAAAAGTCACAGAATACATGTGGAAATTGCGGACAGTACGAGGCGGCCGCGGTAGAACAACCGGCCTCCAAAGAGCGAATAAGGCGGATGTGCGGACGGGTCGACGATGAGAGCCGTACGAATTGGGCCGAGCTCGGAATCCTGTTCGACCCCCTCCTTGATTTCAGCGCCCTCCTCCCAAACCAGTCGAGTGAGGGCTGCTAATTCTTGTGCGTGTGACTGGCGGGAGAGGGCATCGGCTTTTCCGATTGGTCTTGCCGGAGAAGAACTCGATCGAGAAGTCGTAACCCAATAATTTGGCGGCCCATAGTTGCTGCGCCGGGGTGGCAATTTTCTGCTGGAGGAGATAACGAAGGCTATGGTGGTTCGTCCGGACTACAAACGGCCGGCCGAGGAGATACAGGCGCCAATGTTGGACCGCGAGGACGAGATCCATGAGTTCGTTTTCGTACGCCAAGTGGCTCCGGATGGAAGATGAAAAAGCGCGGCTGTAATAGGCGATGGGGCAGCCGGATTGCATAAGGACCACGCCGACCCAGGTGCCCGAGGCATCGCACTCTACTATGAACTGTTTGTGGAAATCGGGCATGGCCAACACCGGCTCGTGCACGAGGGAGGACTTCAGGGCCGTGATCGCGGCCAGGGCTGCAGAGGACCACACAAAGGGGCCCTCCTCCGAGGTCTTGAGAAGTTGTGTAAGGGAATGGGCCAGTGTGTCATAGCCCTGAATAAACTGCCGGCAGTAGCTGGTCAGGCCCAAGAAGGCACGAACCTCACGGACTGGAGTAGGCGCCGGCAAATGGAGAACCTCCGTGATCTTGTCATCATCCATGGCAACCCCATTGGCCGCAATAGTATGCCCCAAGTAGCTAACCTTCGGAGAGCCGAAGGTACATCTCTTCCGGTTCAGAAAATGGTGGCGGTGGCGAAGAGTGACGAGGGTGGCCCAGATGTGCCGGAGGTGTTCCTGTCAAGTGGAGCTGTATACCAAGATATCATCAAAAAAACAAGAACGTGCTTACGTAGTACCGGATGAAAGATGTCATTCATGGTAGCCTGAAATTTGGCTGGGGCGTTGGTCAACCCAAATGGCATAACTTAGAACTTGAAGTGGCCATCATGAGTCCGAAACGCCGTCTTGGGCACGTCGGCCGGCCAGACCCGAATCTAATGATAACCGGCCCGAAGGTCTGGCTTTGTGAAGAAGGTGGCGCCGTGGAGATCGTCAAGAAGCTCCTGAATGACGGGAATCTGGTACATGTCGGAGACGGCCGCCTTGTTGAGCTAACGATAGTCCACGCAAAAGCACCAACTACCGTCCTTCTTACGCACGAGAAGGACTGGGCTGGAAAACGGGCTCGCACTGGGCCGAATAATGCCCCCCAACATCATCTCCCGCACGAGGCGTTCGATCTCGTCCTTCCGAACGTGCCCGTAACAGTAAGGCCGCACGAAGACCGCGGACGTGCCAGGCTGGAGGACGATGGTGTGGTCAGTGGGACGGACCGGGGGTATTCTGGACGGGGCATCAAAAAGCACGACGAACTCAACGAGGAGGAGGTCAAGGTCCGCAGGTGGTGGGGCGGGGTCGACCTCGGCTCCCTGAAGAGGCCAAAGCAAAGTATAGAAGTCGACCTCGGATGTGTGCTGAAGGGAACGGAACGAAACCGGAGACCAGAGGAGGGTCGAGTCACCTGTAAGGTAGTGGGAAACGAGCCCCTGTTGGAAGTGCATAGTCATCGTGGCCCAGTTGACCCAGATGTCGCCCAGCGTTTGGAGCCAAGCCACCTTCAATATTGCATCAAGGCCACCCAAGCCAAAGATGTAGAAGTCGGTCGTCACAGCGCAGGCCCCAAGAGCGATTGTCACTGCCTGGCAGAGGCCCTGCGTCAGTCTGCGTCGTCCGTCACCCGTCGCCCAGGCACACCGTGAAGGTCGGGGATGGCTGGGAGGCGAGCGCCAACTCTCGCGCGATATGTTTCGAGATGAAGTTGTGACTGGCACCGCTATCAATCATAAGAACGATGTTGCAGTCCTCGAGGTGGCCGAAGAGCTTCATTGTGCGCGGGCCTGTGATGCCGCCAACCGAAAAGTAAGGGAGCTCCAAACAGTGGAGGCCGTCCCCCTCCGGAGGGGGTGGATTGGCGACTGGAAGTGCGGTAAGGTCATCGGTCTCCTCCGGCACCTCGTGGATATTGTCATCGCCGAACAAGATGTGAAATTCTTTGACCGAGCAGACATGGTTTGGCGAGTATGGAAGGCGACAATGGAAGCATAGATCACGTCGACAGAGGTCGTTGTATTCGGCATAAGAAAAACGGTGTGTCGGGCCGTGGCACGGGCGAGGCCCCCCTGGGTGCGGAGTGCGAGGGCCGCCCTCCCGTGGTGGAGTCGGCCAAGGGGGAACATAGTGGGTCGGAGGAACATGGGGGCGGTGGAGGGGTCAGATGCCCAAATCGGCCTCAACGGCGTGAGCGAGGTCAATGGCGGCCGAGACGGTGTGGGGTTGATGCGTGCGGAGGCGGGAGCGAATGGCAAGCCACATGCCCTATAGAAAGAAACCCAAGTAGTGATTTGGAGGTAGCCCGGGGACGTGGGCGACCAGCGCCACGATCTCATCAATGTAGTCATCGAGGTCGGCCGATTTGCAAACGCTGCAGGGCGCTTAATGGCGGAGCCGGAGTACCGCGCGTCATAGCGTTGAATCATTTCGGGCTTTAACTCGGGCCACGAGATTTGGGGTTGAACCTGGCGGAGCCACCGCGCCCAATGCAAGGCGGAACCGGAAAGACCAATAATAGCGGTGCTTACCTTATCGCCTTCGGCGGTGAGATGGAGATCGAAGAATTGTTTTGCGCGGGCTATCCACTCCATCGGATCGACGCCCGTAAAGAAGGGAAACTCCAATGCGAGGGGGGGTGGGGGGTGGGGTCGGCCAGCCGGGGGTGGCGGGGCTGCCGTCTGCAACTCGGCTGCGAACAGCAGGGGAATGGGGGGTTTGCCGAGGAGGGATGTGGGTTAAGTGGAAGCGGGCGTGGGGGACGCATGTACGATTAGGTCGAGGCGGGCGAGAATGGCGGCGGTGGTGTTGGCGGTGGTGAGGAAGGCGGCCTGGAGAGCGAAAACGGAGGCCCGTAGTTCAGAGAGTTCGACATCATGGGCGTCGGCCCGGGCACAGAGGTCGTCCGAAATGTCGGAGGGGGCGGATGCGTTGTTCCGGGTCATCACGGTCATGATGTAGAGATCCAAAGATAAAAGTTATCACTAGGGAAGAGAGGGGGAAGCTGGCGGTAGAAGAAGGGCCGGTTAGAGAGAGAGAGGAGAATGAGAGGGAGAGAGAGAGGGAGGAGAGGGAGCAGCCCTCATTCTTGCTAGATGATCCAAAGATAAAAGTTTTAGGGTTACAATAGGCCTATTATATAATGAGGCTCAAATAAAACAAATAACCAAAATGCCCCAAGGATTAAAACTAAACTTGCTCCCCATCCATGCCATCCGTCGGGTCCTCTGTTGTCACGCTGCCGCCCGCGGTATCGCCGTGAATAACGTTGGGCGATACTGCGGTATTATCTACGCTCTCCTGCTGCGTGCGAAATTGTCGTGCGTACACCCTCCAAGGCGGTTCGCCGTCATGAAGTTCGGTAACAATGTCATCGTCTGTAAAATTAGCCTTGTCCTCAAGGCAGTAGTCTTGAAACTGGCGACGAAAATCATCGCGGAGAAGCCATGTGCTTACCGACGGCAGCCGATGTCGCCACGCCACCTGGACTTCCTCAGGAAAACTTGTGCTGGAGTGGGGCGACCGGCTCTCCAGTTTAGCCACCGGGTATAAAGGTGTCGACCCCGAGAAATCAAGGTCGGCGGGAATATGGTCCAAGGTAAGGTGGTCGTCAATGACACGACGAAGCTGAGATACGTGGAATACGGGGTGAATCCGGCTGCCGTCCGACAATCTAAGGCGGTAGGCCACTGCCCCAATTCGGCCGAGCACTTTGAACGGGCCGAAGAAATGTGGCTCCAGCTTTGGGCATGCACGACGGGCTACTGTCAGTTGGCGGTATGGGTGGAGTGATGAGTCCCCATTTCATTCCGAATTCTGGACTCATCTAGGCTTCATTTCATGACTTTGCACTGCCATTTAGCGCCATTAGCACTCCTTTTGGTTCGCTAAGACATTCTACGTCTTGTGCACTTTATTAGCGTATTTCTGTGCGTGTGTGTATTTCCCTCTTGCTATGCATTTTATTAATATGTGTGACTTCCATGATCGACAACCCGTCCAGTTTTCTTACAGGTTCAGGGATCGTGTGGGCGTCCGGGATAGGGCTTTCACCATTTTTTGGCAAAGGATTCAATGGTCGTGCGTTTTTACCCACGCACGACCATCGACCTCTTTGGCGCACGATCATCGGTCGTGCGCAGTCTGGATTCTCTTGTGAAAGTTTTGCCCCGCCATATCGTATGGTCACCAGCTATACCGCGCACGATCACTGCTCGTGCATTGCCGGTTGTGCGCAGTCATGCCCTCTTTTGAAAAATTCTATCTCGCCATTTCGCACGATCACTGATCGTGTGCTGCTGATCGTGCGCGAGCTTTGATTTCCTGGTGCAGGTTCTACAGGTTGTTGCCGCACGGGCGCTGACTTTGTTCGCGCACGACCACTGGTCGTGCGCTAGTGGTCGTGCGCGATATTTAACTCTGCTTCTATAAATCGGCCTGTTCCGCGAATTAGGGTACGAACCCTTGATCACTCTTTGCCGCACTTCGTCATTCCGCATCCCAGGAGTTCCATCCATCTCCACCTTCATTCCTACAATCGGGAGGTAATTTTCCGGCATTTCTAAAGCGTTCCGTATCCTCCGGCGATCCTCCCGGCCATTAAAGACCTCTTCTCCGAGCTTTCCACCGAAGAAGATGATGAAGACAACCTAGAGAACAGACTTAAAGGCCCTCGAGGTGACAGCTCTTCGGTACCGGAAGCCTCCTCGGACTACGCATGGAAGCGGATTTACAACTCGCACCTTCGGCCAACAACCGCGGTGGATCTTCACTTTCATGGTTTAGTCTTTATCCATCTCTCTTGTTGTATGAAATGACATAAGCTTGTAATGAACTTCGATTTCTAGTTGTTTTAATTAGATTATTGTTGTTTAATCTTGCTCGTGAGATTTGTGATTTGATGCGCCTCGCCCCATCTCACTTCACTCCGTTCCTTCGTTTCATTCGATTGCACTCCGCACTAAACACCTCACTCACTGGCTCACCGTCCATTCGCCTTACCGAAGTACGACATCGCGGCCGTTACATCCATCTCACCTTGTGAAGCGGTGATTGCGACCCGCATATTTCGCTTTAGTTTATTTGTTTGCAAAACCACCTTCAAAGCCTTTTATTTTTCCTTAATTTAATTTACTCTCATAACGATAATTTTGGATCGTTCGTTGTTCTACGCTAATTGCATTCCTCAAGAGACCAACACTTGGGGATTCATTCCCAAAACTTTATTACTTGTGCGATCGGTGCTCTTGCCGTATTTACACGCATCAAGTTTTTGGCGCCGTTGCCGGGGAATGCAACTGTAGAACGACCATGATGTTTAAAAGTATTGTTGTAAGAGTTAGTGTTTTTTGACCGCTGTTTCTTTGTTTAGTTGCCGCAGTGAATGCAGGGACGCGCTGCAAGAGATCTTGTAGCTTACGACCCCGAGATCGAACGAACTCTTCGTGCACAAAGACGTGCTGCTGCCATCAATCCAGTCCCAATGGGGGACCAGCTGAACATTGATGCCATAAACCGTGTTGGAGGGATCCTTCATGGTGACTGAAATGGCGATGAGAATGAAGTAAACCCGCCCTAGGTCCGCACCATGAGGGACTACACCACACCGACCGTTGGGAGTATTTAACCCGGCTTCGGACCGGAGATCACCAACCAACAATTTGAGATCAAACCAGCTATTCAGAACATAAACCGGAACAACGCACAGTTCTCCGGAATGGCCACTGAAGATGCCCATCTTCACTTGGCTGAATTCTCTGAGATCTGCGCCACGTTTCGCTATGCTGGAATCCCCGATGATACAGTCAAGCTCCGTCTTTTCCCCTTCTCCCTCAGGGACAAAGCCAAGACATGGCTCCAATCTCTTCCGCCCGGAACAGCCACCACTTGGGAGGCATTGACAACAAAATTCTTAGCCAAGTTCAATCCGGTGGACCGGATTGTGAGTATGCGGCGTGCGATTGCCAACTTTCGGCAAAATGATCAAGAAAGCCTAACTGAGGTGTGGGCACGCTTCAACGAGTTGCTGAGGAAGTGTCCAAACCACGGATTCCAAACTTGGAATCTCGTTGAAAGCTTCTATTTCTCTATTGAACCACAACACCGAGCTATGATTGATGCCGCCTCTGGTGGAACAATAATGAATCTTGCGCCTGATGATGCATTGAGAATTTTGCAGGATACCGCCATCCACAGCGCATATTGGACCGCAGGAAGGAATATTCCACGAGGTACTAGTGGAGTTTTTGCTCTGGAAGCATCCAAGCCCGCCGCTGCTGCTGCTCCAGCTATGGCAATCTCATGCCAGGGTTGTGGAGGTTCCGACCACCACAGCTTCGAATGCCAAGCAGGCGAGGTACGTGATGAAACTACTTTCCTTAATGAATCAATTAATTTTATTGCAAATCAAAATAAGGGAGCACCTTATGGGAACACGTACAATCCGAGGGTGAGAAATCATCCAAATTTTTCTTGGAATCAAAACGCACTAGGCCAACGATGGCAGCCGGGGCAGCATCAAAATGATACGTATGCCTCCGAAAGCCAAGCGCGGCCGCCTCAATCGAATTGCCCCCAAGGGACCCCTGCTATAAAAACAAATTCTTTAGCTGAAATGTTTGAAAAGTTTGTTGAGGTCTCCCAGACAAACATGACGAACCAAGCGGCCTCAATGCGTAAGCTTGAGGCACAATTGGGACAACTTGCCTAAATGGTCTCTGAGCGAACCCAAGGCACTTTACCGAGCAACACTGAGAAAAACCCCTATGAGCAAGGAAAAAGCCTTGGGGAAGAAAATTTGAAAAAAAACTCACGAGCTCGTTGTAGCTTGTAAAATTAATAATATTGAAACTATTGCATTGTGCGATTCCGGAGCGTCTAGCAACATCCTCACCATGCAGGATGTTGCGAAGATGAACCTGCATGTTGATCCAGCATGTTGATCCAGCAAACCGGAAGTCGCTAATTTTGGCAAATGGAATTTTGGTTGACACTGAGGGAGGTGTACTTGAAGTTGAAATCGAGGTTAATGGGAAGTGTTTAACCACTGATTTCCAGGTTTTGGGACCCAAGGAAAACAATTCTATTCCTATATTGGGGGTTCCATTCCTGACGGCTAGCGTCGCATCTCTTGATTTCGCCAAAGGATGCGTAACTTGGCCGGTTGTTGCTTCAACCTTGGATATCACTTCTGTACATGAACCTTTTCTCCATAACAATAATTTCCAAAGTGCTGCATATATCAAGATTGGTCTAGAACTCTCCTTGGTGAGGGATGCTCGTACGGAAAAGATGATTAAGGAAGGACTTTCTAAGGAGAGGATCGAGAATAATGAGAAAGAGTTCAAAGAAGAGACTGAGTGCACTGATGCAATGGCTACCTTCCCGTTTCCTGTCGCGTCAATTTTTGAGCATGGCGAAACTAGTTCTATTCGGGAGAAATCCCTAGACAATGAATTGTGTAATATTGTTTCAAACTTTGTCCAGCGATCAGTAGCTTGGGCTGATCCGGTTGCCGTTTTGGTACCAGAAATGAAGCCGCCAACCGCAAAAATAGAACCCACCACAGACTGCAATCTTTGGAAATCTCCCACGGTGGAGAAGCTGAGGAAGGCCAAGCGTGTAAGCGATGAGCGTTATGCTTCCCTCCGGCGCGAGGAATTGCACATTCGGAGTAAAGGGAAAGCCCTTTCTCCCAATGTAAAATGACACTCTGTTGTTCCCTCGCGCCTCACCGGAGAGACTTATCACAAGTTCGCATTTAGCTGATTGCTCTCCCCTTTTCCGTAATTCCCTATGCTTTGTGCTTGCTTGTTTTGTTGGGAACTTTTCATTGCTGTGCTTTATTTTTCTGCAATTCTTTAATTCCTGCAAGAATAATATATATAAACTGCTAATACAGGTATTTGGTCCACCTTAAGGACGGTAAACAAAAGGGCTATTCAGGAGACAACCCAAGCTTGGACCTTTTTGGTCCCTCTTTTTTGTGCTTTCTACTTTGCTCTTCTATTATATTTTCTGTTATTTGTCTTTTCTTCTGTTCAACCTAATTCGCAGGTCCATCATACTTTTGTGGGATGCAGCAACCTCCGCCTTCTGGTATGCTCTTCTTTGGAGCATAGGTACCCTTTCTCCTCAGCCCTCTTTTTATTTTAGATGTCTATTATCATTTCTGCCTATGTTTTCATTCAAGTCTGGGTGGAAGAGCCTCTTATGCACTCCACGAGCACATTGATAGCATGCCAGTAGTTTTATTTTATGCTTCATTATTGTAGAATCTTGCTGCACACAACTTGCCACCCACACAAGCGCGCACTTAACCACGCGCGCGGCTCGAGTCAATGTTGTCATTTTGTGTCAATTTTAAAATGGCAGTGCTGACTTTGGATTTTAATTTAGAGATGTTCGAAACTCGTGCAGTGCTCCTAATCGAGTACTCACGTGGTGTAGAAATTGTATAGGTTTAATTTTTCTTTATTCTTGTAAATTTATATTTTTTCTGCACTCGTAAATCATGTTTGTCCTACTCAAAATTATGAATCCGGAGCAATCTATCAGTAGCGTAGGAATGTGTGTAGGCGTCTCTAGCTTTGTATTGCTCGAGTCGGGAGGACGGATCATTTCTCTCGGTGGATAAGAACTTGCCCCAAGCTACTTTCGAAGCATTGGTGCATGGTTAGTCTAGCGTGAGAGTGATGTAGGCCATCATGTTTGCCTGGTTGAGCTTTGTACCCTTTCCTAACGTCGCCCGCGCTAGCCCCTTTGTGCCTACCCTTCCTTTTGATTCAGCTCCACTATATTCGCCAAAGCCTCATAGCCGATCCTAGTCGCATGCCCAATTCGAGCATTAGTAGTTTACATTTTACGTTGGGTTGTGATGTGGTGATTCGTTTTTGTTATATGTGGATGTGCCAAAAAGAAAAATGTGTTGATTTTGTAAAATAAAAATGTGAAAGCTTAAAAGAAAAATCTATAAAAAGAAAAGAAAAAAAGAGGAAAAGAAAAGGAATAATAAAAAGTTTAAATGAAAAATCTTTTTGAGATGGGATTGTTGTATGGAGTAGGCGGTGCACACACCCATTTGTAAAAGTAAGTATGAGGGTGTGGTGCACCTGCGTTTATTTGGTGGTTAGCGGTTACTATTTTTTGTACGTTAGCTCATTTGGGTTAGATGCATTACCCATCTTGTTTATCCTTGTTTTCCTCACTGTAACCCAAGCCCCATTATTACCCGAAGTCCTACGGACTCACGCTAGAGTCAAACTAGTGCCGTGGAGAGAGTGCGAACGGGCAAGCATATGGTCCCCGACATTGGTGGATTCCTTTGGAGGTGATCACGAGCCCCAATCTTTGGCAATGCTTAGCCAAGCGACTTGCCTATTTTCTTCCTACACATGACCGAGCGATTCTCCGACATTCAATTTTTGAGTAGTGACAATATCTATTTATGTTTGTCAAAAGTTATAAATTTCATAGTATAATTAAAAATCTCTTCTATTATATTTTCTATACACTTGAGTTTTCGATTTCTCGTTCTACTTTAAATTGAAGTTACTTCGTCAGCTAGCTATTTTGGAGTTCACGAGATGATTATTTGCCCGGGACGTGCAAATGGTTAAGTCTGGGGGTGTGATGAGTCCCCATTTCATACCAAATTCTGGACTCATCTAGGCTTCATTTCATGACTTTGCACTGCCATTTAGCGCCATTAGCACTCCTTTTGGTTCGCTACGACATTCCACGTCTTGTGCATTTTATTAGCCTACTTCTATGCGTGTGTGTATTTCCCTCTTGCTATGCATTTTATTAATATCTGTGACTGCCATGATCGACAACCCGTCCAGTTTTCCTGCAGGTTCGGGGATCGTGTGGGCGTCCGGGATAGGGCTTTCACCATTTTTTGGCAAAGGAGTCAATGGTCGTGCGTTTTTACCCACACACGACCATCGACCTCTTTGGCACACGATCATCGGTCGTGCGCAGTCTGGCTTCTCTTGTGAAAGTTCTGCCCCGCCATATCGCACGGTCACCAGCTGTACCGCGCACGATCACTGCTCGTGCGTTGTCGGTCGTGCGTAGTCATCCCCTCTTTTGAAAAGTCTTGTCTCGCCATTTCGCATGATCACTGATCGTACGCTGATGATCGTGCACGAGCTTTGATTTCTTTGTGCAGGTTCTACAGGTTGTTGCCGCACGGGCGCTGACTTTATTCGCGCACGACCACTGGTCGTGCGCCAGTGATCGTGCACGCTATTTTACTCTGCTTCTATAAATCAGCCTATTCCGTGAATTAGGGTACGGACCCTTGATCGCTCTTTGCCGCACTTCGCCGTTCCGCATCCAAGGAGTTCCATCCATATCCACCTTCATTCCTACCATCGGGAGGTAATTTTCCGGCGATTCTATAGCGTTCCGCATCCTCCGGTGATCCTCCCGGCCATTAAAGACCTCTTCTCCGAGCTTTCCACCGAAGAAGATGATGAAGACAACCTAGAGAACGGACTTAAAAGCCCTCGAGGTGACAGCTCGTCGGTACCGGAAGCCTCCTCGGACTGCGCGTTGAAGCGGATTGACAACCCGCACCTCCGGCCAACAACCGCGGTGGATTTTCACTTTCTTGGTTTAGTCTATCTCCATCTCTCTTGTTGTATGAAATGACTTAAGCTTGTAATGAACTTCGATTTATAGTTGTTTTAATTAGATTATTGTTGTTTAATTTTGCTCGTGAGATTTGTGATTTGATGCGCCTCGCCCCATCTCACTTCACTCCGTTCCTTCGTTCCATTCGATTGCACTCCGTACTAAACACCTCACTCACTGGCTCACCGTCCATTCGCCTTACCGAAGTACGGCATCGCGGCCGTTACATCCATCTCACCTTCTGAAGCGGTGATTGCGACCCTCATATTTCGCTTTAGTTTATTTGTTTGCAAAACCACCTTCAAAGCCCTTTATTTTTCCTTTATTTAATTAACTCTCATAACGATAATTTCGGATCGTTCGTTGTTCTACGCTAATTGCATTCCTCAAGAGACCGACACTCGGGGATTCATTCCCAAAACTTTATTACTTGTGCGACCGGTGCGCTTGCCGTATTTACACGCATCATGGAGCTTAGTGAACACCTTCTCCCCGGGGGTGAATTGGAAGTCCCGACATTTCCGATTGGCATACGAAGTCATCTTGGTCTGGGCTCGGTGGAGATGCTGCATCAGGCTGTCCAAGATGGTGTCACGATCCTGAAGGTGAGCCGCTAGGCTGGCTATAGGGAACTCTCCTGGGAGGTGCCGCACGATAGATGGAGGTGGTCGGCCGTATACCGCTTCGAAGGGGGAGGTGTTGGCGGCGTGATGATAAGCCGTTTTGTATGAGTATTCTGCCCATGGGAGCCATTTTGCCCAGGTGCCCGACCGCTCGCCGATGAAGCAACAAAGGTAGGTCTCCAAACACCGATTGAGGACTTCGGACTGCCCGTCCGTCTAGGGATGGTAGGCGGTGCTCATTCTTATGCGAGTGCCCTGCAAGCGGAAAAGAGTGGTCCAAAAGCTGCTCAAGAAGAGAGGGTCCAGATTGCTGACGATGGAGCGCGGAAAGCCATGAATACGCACAATCTTGGCTATGAAACTGTCCGCCACTGTGGCGGCCGTGTAGGGATGGCGGAGGAGAATAAAGTGGTCATACTTCAAGAGGCGGTCTACAACCACCAAGATACAGTCGAACCCAGCGGAGTACGGTAGCAGGGTGATGAAGTCCATGGCTATGTCTTCCCAAATCCGTTCGGGTACGGGCAGGGGCTGTAGAAGACCCCCGGAAACAACGACTCATACTTGGCTTTCTAGCATGGAAGGCATGCGGCGACATAGGCCTTGACCTGGCGAAACATCTGTGGCAAATACAAGAAGAAGGCGAGTCGGCGGTAGGTGCGAAATGCGCCGACATGGCCGCCAGACGGGGATGCGTGGAATTCCTCCAAAAGTCGCGGAATACATGTGGAATTGGCGGACAGTACGAGGAGGCCGCGGTAGAACAACCGGCCGCCAATGAGCGGATAAGGAGGATGTGCGGACGGGTCGGCGATGAGAGCTGTATGAATTGGGTCGAGCTCGGAATCCTGTTCAAACCCCTCCTGGATTTCAGCGCCCGCCTCCCAAACCGGTCGAGTGAGGGCCGCTAATTCTGGTGCATGCGGCTAGCGAGAGAGGGCATCGGCCGCCCGATTGGTCTTGCCGGAGCAAAACTCGATCGAGAAGTCGTAACCTAATAATTTGGCGGCATACAGTTACTGCGTCGGGGTGGCAATTTTCTACTGGAGGAGATAGCGAAGGCTATAGTGGTCCGTCCGGACAACAAACGGCCGGCTGAGGAGATACGAGCGCCAATGTTAGACCGCGAGGACGAGAGCCATGAGTTCATTTTCGTACGCCGAGCGGCTCCAGATGGAAGATGAAAAAGCGAGGTTGTAATAGGCGATGGGGAGGCCGGATTGCATGATGACCGCATCGACCCCAGTGCCCGAGGCGTCGCACTCCACTATGAACGGTTGGTGGAAATTGGGCATGGCCAATACCGGCCCGTGCACGAGGGCGGACTTCAGGGCCGTGAACGCGGCCAGGGCGGCGGCGAACCACACAATGGGGCCCTCCTCCGAGGTCTTGAGCAGCTATGTAAGGGGACGGGCCAGCGTGTCGTAGCCCTGAATAAACTGCCAGTAGTAGCCTGTCAGTCCCAAGAAGGCGCGAACCTCGCGGACTGAAGTAGGCATCGGCCAATGGAGAACCGCCGTGATCTTGTTGTCGTCCATGTCCACCCCATTGGCCGCAATAGTATGCCCGAAGTAGCTAACCTTCGGAGATTCGAAGGTACATTTCTTCCGATTCAGGACAAGTTGGTGGTGGCAAAGAGTGAGGAGGGTGGCCCGAACGTGCTGGAGGTGTTCCTTCCAAGTGGGGATGTATACCAAGATATCATCAAAAAAACAAGAACGTGCTTACGGAGTACTAGCCGAAAGATGTCATTCATGCTAGCCTGAAATGTGGCCGAGGCATTGGTCAACCCAAATAGCATCACTAAGAACTCGAAGTGGCCATCATGAGTCCGAAATGCAATCTTGGGCACGTCGGCCGGCCGGACTCGAATCTGATGATAGTCGGCCCGAAAGTCCAGCTTTGTGAAGAAGGTGGCGTCATGGAGTTTGTCAAGAAGCTCTTGAATGATGGGGATCGTTTATTTATCGGAGACGGTGGCCTTATTGAGCTCACGATAGTCCACACAAAAGCATCAACTATCGTCCTTCTTGCACATGAGAAGAACTGGGCTAGAAAACGGGCTCGCACTGGGCCGAATAATGGCCCTCAACAGCATCTCCCGCACGAAGCGTTCGATCTTGTCCTTCTGAACGTGTCTGTAATAGTAAGGCCGGATGGAGACCGCGGACGTGTCGGGCTGGAGATGATTGCGTGGTCAGTGGGACAGACCGGGGGTAGTCCGGACGGGGCCTCAAAGAGCGCGGAGAACTCAATGAGGAGGAGGTCGAGGTCCGCAGGTGGTGGGGCGGGGTAGACCTCGGTGCCCTGAAGAGGCCAAAGCCAAGCGGAGAAGTCGACCTCGAAAGTGTGCTGAAGGGCGTGGAACAAAACTGGAGACCGGAGGAGGGTCGAGTCACACGTGCGGTAGTGGGAAACGGGCCCTTGTTGGAAATGCATAGTCATCGTGGCCAAGTTGACCCGGACGTCGCCTAGCGTTTGGAGCCAAGCCACCCCCAAGATTGCATCAAGGCCACCCAAGCCGAGGATGTAGAAGTCGGTCATCACGATGCAAGCCCCAAAAGAGATTGTCACTGCCTGGCAGAGGCCCTACGTCGGTCGGCGTCGCCCGTCGCCCAGGAACACCGTAAAGGTCGGGGATGGCTGGGAGGCGAGCGCCAAATCTCGTGCGATATTTTCCGAGATGAAGTGTTGACTGGCGCCACTTTCAATCATAAGAATGATGTCGCGGTCCTAGAGGCGGCCACAGAGCTTCATTGTGCGCGGGCCTGTGATGCCGCCAACCGAAAAGTAAGTGAGCTCCAAACAGTGGAGGCCATCCCCCTTCGGAGGGGGTGGATCGGCAGCCGGAAGTGTGGTAAGTTCATCGGCCTCCGGCGGCTCCTCGTCGAGATTGTCATCGCCGAACAAGGCATGAAATTCTTTGACCGAACAGACATGGTTTGGCGAGTGTCGCGAGTACAGAAGGCGACAACGGAAGCATGGACCACGTCGGCAAAGGTCATTGTATTCGGTATCAGAAAAACGGTGTGTCGAGCCGCGGCCCGGACGAGGCCCCCTGGGTACGGAGTGCGAGGGCCCCCCTCCCGTGGTGGAGTCGGTCGAGGGGGAACATAGTGGTCCTGAGGAACATGGGGGGGGGGGGGTGGAGGGGGCCGAATGCCCAAATCCGCCTCCACGGCGTGAGCGAGGTCAATGACGGTGGAGAAGGTGTGGGGTTGATGCGTGCGGAGGCGGGAGCGAAAGGCTGGCCGCAGGCCCTGTAGAAAGAAACCCAAGTAGTGATTTGGAGGTAGCCCGGGGACGTGGGCGACCAGCGCCACGAACTCATAAATATATCCATCGAGGTCGGTTGATTGGCGAACGCTGCATAGGCGCTCAATAGCGGAGCCGGAGTAACGCGCGTCGTAGAGTTGAATCATTTCGTGCTTTCACTCGGGCCACGATGTTTGGGGTTGAATCTGGCGGAGCCACCACGCTCAATGCAAGGAGGAACCGGAAAGACCAATAATAGCGGTGCTCACCTTATTGCCTTCGGCGGTGAGATGGAGATCGAAGAATTTTTCCGCGCAGGATATCCACCCCATCAGATCGATGCCCGTAAAGGAGGGCAACTCCAATGCGAAGGGGGGGGGGGGGTCGGCCAGCCGGGGGTGGCGGGGCTGCCGGCTGTAACTCGGCCGCGAAGAGCGGGGGGACGGGGGGTTCGCCAAGGAGGGATGTGGATGAATTGGCGGAGGGCATGGGGGACGTGGGTACTATTAGGTCGAGGCAGGCGAGAATGGCGGCGGTGGTGTTGGCGGTGGTGAGGAAGGCGGCCTGGAGAGCGGAAACATAGGCCCGCTGTAAGACCCCCTTTTTTTTTCTTTTTCGACACCAGGGTCTTAGCCCAGAAATACCGCTTTGCGGTGGCACCGACTCACGGGAAGGCCGTGTTGGTACCCTAGGTTTTGATTTGAGTTTAGTCTTCTCTTTCTGTCTCTTGACCCAAGATTTATCTATGGTCAAAGGTTAGTTGATAGGATAGATTCTCTAGTTGTGTAGAATTGCCTGTCCAAATGAAAATCTGGCTAAGTAATTTTTCGTTCGACTATGGTCGAACGCCGCTCGACTATCGTCTATCGGCTGATCGACGATCGTCTATCAGTTGGTAGACGTTCTGTCTGCGTTGATAGCTCGACTATCTGTTGATAGGTCGACTATCTGTTGTCTTTGATAGTTCGACTATCTGCTTGGATAGTTCAACTATCTGATAGCTCGACTATCTGTTGATAGGTCGACTATCTGTCCGCTTTGATAGTTCGACTATCTGTTGTTAGGTCGACTATCTGTGTTGCTTTGATAGTTCGACTATCCATTGATAGGTCGACTATCTGCTTTCTGTGTTAGCTCGACTATCTGTTGATAGGTCGACTATCTGCTCTTCTTTGATAGTTCGACTATCAGCTTGGATAGTTCAACTATCTGATAGTTCGACTATCTGTTGATAGGTCGACTATCTATTTTGCTTTGATAGGTAGACTATCTGTTGATATGTCGACTATCTGTTTTCTGTGATAGGTCGACTATCTGCTTGATAGGTCGACTATCTGTTTTGCTTTGGTAGTTCGACTATCTGTCCTGATAGATCGACTATCTGATAGCTCGACTATCTGTTTTGATAGGTCGACTATCTACCGAGGTAGTTCGACTATCTTCTTTGATAGCTCGACTATCTGGATCGTTCGACTATCTGTCCGATAGGTCGACGATCTTCGTGCTTAGGTAGACGATCTTCGAGGGTCGTTCGACGTTTTGCAGTATGTTTTAAATAGTTTTGCCGTCTTCTGTGATGTGATTAATTTCATAATTATTTTGGCACATTTTATAATAGATTATTTGAATAAATTGTGATAACATTTCCATGCAATATCTATTCTATTCCTTATGCATGAGCTAATCTTTTTTTGACAAAGTCGTTTGTCTTATTAGCTGAGATATGATTTCTTCTTTATCTGCCAGGCTGTCTTTTATAGCCATTAGACTCAAAAAGTCTTCCTTGGCTGTAAAGAGTCTCTTCTGATGTGACTTTCTCTTATATTATTTCATCAGAATTATTTGCAGCTTCTTAGAAAGCTTTATTCTCTTATAAGATATCTATCTGCAGTATTTTTGTTTTGCTTTATGCTTTTTGCAGTCCAGCTTGCAGAGTTCAGAAGAAGACAAGATTCAAACTCAAGTAAGAGTCGTTGCTGCTGCTGCTATATAAAGACTTCTTTGAAGAAAGAAACAAGCTAGCTCTCATATACCAAAAAGCTATCAGCAGCATTCAAGCTTAAGAACTTACAGTTTCCAACTGCTCTCAGCTCATTCACATCTAACTGAGAAAAAGTATTAGTTCTTCACTCTTCTTCAACCTGAGTTCTCCTGCCTCCAGGAAGATTTACACTCAGAGCCTTTTGAAGAAGAAGAAGAAGAAGATAGCTGCCTAAAGAAGAAATTTTATTTCATATTATTTATCTTCTTGTAGCTTTTTCCTTCAATATTTTCTGAAGTGTTTCTGCACTGAAGCAAGACTTCACCTGGACGTTCATTTAGCCAGGGGGAGCCTTGATTCTTTTAGAGCTTTCTAGCTCAGTGCAAGTTATTGTGCTTCTCTAATCTATTGTAAAATAGAGAAGACACATTAACCTCCTTTCGCCCTCCTGTACAGGGTTATTACTCCCTTCAAAAGTATCCCTTGGTGGCAGGGCACCTGATCAAAAACCTGTGTTGGTTTTTAGATACCTGATCAAAAGTCTAAAGGGTTTCTGGATCTACCTGAAGCAGATCTTGTTGGTGGAAGGGCACCTGATCAAAAACCTGAGTGGATTCCTACCTTGTTGGTAGAAGAGTGGACGTACCCAAGTTATTTGGGGAACCACTATAAATTCCTTGTGTCGTCTGGATTGATTTATTTAATTACTTGCATTGTGGCTGTGATTAGATTTTAACTAGATTTGCTAGTTACTGTTTAGGATTCCTAGCGTCAACTGTAATTACAGTTGGCTGCCTCTTGTGCACATCATTTTTGTTAAGCTTTAAGGTTTAATCTCAAATATCTATAACCTTCATTCCGCAATTAACTCCAAGGGAGTCGAGTAGACAGTCAACTTTGCTAGTGCAATTTTTGATTACTCTATTCACCCCCCCCCCCCCCCTCTAGAGTAGTATCTATCCCCTTTTCTTTCAATTGGTATCAGAGGGAGGTTGACTGACTGAATAGGCTAACACCTAAGTCACAAGACCCTGATAGATACCAAAGTTTATAGATATTCACTTTCACTATCATGGCCCAGTTCAAGGATTACTCTAGCACCAGACCTCCAGCATGTAACTTAGCCAAGTTCAGCATCTGGAAGGCAAGGATCAAATTATATATGAACTCTATTGATGAGGGTATTTTTGCTTCTATTTTGTCAGGACCACCAAGAGCACCTGCTGCAGCTACTGCCTCATCATCAACTGATATGAGTGTAGTGCCTCCTCCAGACTACAATGATGAATACAAAAAGGCAAAGATAGCAGATGCTAAGGTAATGAACATTCTGGCTCAGACAATGTCTGATGAAGTATTCCAGAAGGTTGCTGACTGCTCCTCAGCAAAAGCTATGTGGGATACATTGAACCAGATTGTAGCTGGTTCAGTTGATGAGAGGAAGGACAGAAGGTCCAACCTTATCTCACAGTATGAGAATTTCAAGAAAACTGATGCTGAATCAGTTGAAGCTATGTACACAAGGCTCAGCTCAATCATCAATGAGCTGAGGACTCTTGATAAGGATATTTCATTGACAGAGGTCAATGATAAGATTCTTATGTGCTTCCCTAGCACATGGGATCTGAGGATCTAGCCTATCAAGGAGGCCAGAAGCACAACAGAAATCTCAACAGAAGCCCTTCTCGGCAAGCTCAAGTCTTTTGAGCAAGTGCTGAAGTCCAGGGAAGCTGAAGCTGAAGGAAAGACCCCAACTCCTACAAGAAAAGACCAAACCCTTGCTCTCAAAGCTGCTGACACTTCTGAAGGCAGCCAGTCCAATGAGGAACTGATGGCATTATTTGCCAAAAGATTTCTCAAGATGGGAAGGAAAGACTTCAGAAAGAAGTCTTCAAAGTATGAAGAAAAACCAAGGTATGATCGCACTCCTACTAAAGAAATAATCTGTTATGGTTGTAGGAAGCCTGGACATATTCTTCCAGATTATCCAGAGGAAAAGAACAAAGATAAAAGGAAAGACAAGGATCAGTACAGGAAGAACTCCAAGCCATCTTCCTACAAGAACAAAAAGAAGGAGAGAGGCTTTGTTGCTGAAACCTGGAGCGATTCTGATGAGGAATCTTCCTCCTCAAGCTCCAGTGAGGATGAGGAAGAAAAGAAGGCAAAGGAAGTTTGCCTGATGGCAATTGATGCCTACAGCAATCACTCAGCTGCAGAGAGTTCAGATTCTGATGAAGAAATGGCAACTGAAGATGAGGTATTGTCTTCTTATGAATTTACATCTGCTGAATTTGAATCTGATTTTGAATCTTTATGTTTAGATTTAATTAGTTCTGAAAAAGAAATAAAAGAACTTAGAATTAAACTAGCTGATTCTGAATTGATTGCTAATGAAAACATTAGGTTAACAGTAGAACTCACTAATGCTAGTGAAGAAATAAAATTCCTTAAGAATGAATTAGCTAAGTCAAAAAGGTTAGAAGAATCTCTGAATGGTAGAAGCCTTAAGTTGCTTGAAATAACCAGCATGTCTAACACTAGGTCAGGCAATAACAAATTAGGCTTAGGAGCATCTTCTAGTGAGCCCCCAATCATTCTTAAAAACCAACTTTCAACTCCAGTGAATTTTATTTCATCTAGTGGAATAAAAAACACTGAGCAAGTTAATCAAGTAAATAGAGATTTAAATAAAGCTAAAAGAGAGAAAAGAAAACAGAAATTTAAGGAATTACAAAGAGCGTCGAACGCAGCTCGACGATCGCAGGCCCAGTGGTCGAATGGAGATCGACGATCTGGGTACCAATCGTCGAATGCCGATCGATGTTTTCAACAAGATTTTCAAAACTACACCCAGAACTTTAGAAACCAGAATGAAAATAGAAATCCTAGGTTCATTGACCCATCATCTGCATGGAGAATCCCACCTAGGAGATCTTACCCATTAGGTTATCACCCTCAGCCTGCTTATTCATTTATTTTCAGTTTTTCTTATGTGAAAAACAAGGGACCCAAGGTTACCTGGGTCCACAATGTTTAAATTGATTTATTTGCAGGTGAAGACCAATCCTATCACTCAAAATAAGTGGTATTTGGATAGTGGTTGCTCCAAGCATATGACAAGAAATAAAGAACATCTGTCAAGGTTCAAGGCAAAGCTTGGACAAAAGGTAATCTTTGGAGATTCAAGTTGTAGTCAAACTGAAGGCTGTGGCAGGATGACAATTGGAGCTGTAACATTCAAGAGAGTTGCTTATGTAACTGGACTGAAGCATAATCTAATTTCAGTAAGCCAGTTATGTGATGCTGGATACCAGGTATCATTTTCTAACTCCCTTTGTAATATTACTTCAAATAATAATGTTGTATTAGTAGGTATTAGACAAGATAACATTTATTTAGTAGATTTTAACTCAACTCACTCTGAAATATGCTTGTTTAATGAAGTAATAAATAACAATACTTTATGGCATAAAAGGCTTAGCCATGTTAACCTCAAGAATATATCTAGGTTATCTAAACACAACCTTATTAGAGGTTTAACTTCTTGACCCTACAAGAAGGAGAGCCTATGCAAGGCTTGTCAACTAGGCAAGCAAACCAAGAACTCATTTAAATCAGTAAATAAAAGTGATTCTCCTAGAATCCTGTATTTATTACATTTGGACCTATTTGGCCCAATAAATGTACAGAGTTTAGGAGGGAAGTATTACACCCTAGTCATTGTAGATGACTTCTCCAGGTTCACTTGGGTGTTCTTTTTGAGAACTAAGGCTGATAACTTCAAAGCCCTTACAGATTTTCTATTATGTGTGCAGACTGAGTACTCTACTCATGTGGCCTTGATCAGAAGTGATCCTGGTACTGAGTTTAACTCTCTTCTCATGCAAGAATTCTGTGAGAGAGAAGGTATCAAACATAGCTTCTCAGCTCCTAGAACTCCCCAACAAAATGGGGTAGTTGAAAGGAAGAATAGAACACTAATTGAAGCTGCTGGCACATTGTTGGCAGATGCTAATATGCCTCTTTCCTATTGGGCAGAAGCTGTTAGTACAGCCAACTATGTCTTGAATAGAAGTCTGATACACAAGCTTAAGTGTAAATTCTTTATGAGTTACTTAAAGGAAAGAAACCTAAAATAAATTATTTTAGAGTTTTTGGCTGTATAGTTTATATTCATAATAACAATAAAGAATACCTTAGAAAATTTGAAGCAAAAGCTTCAATGGGAATTTTTCTTGGATATTCTCATGTAAGCAAAGCTTATAGGGTATTTAATAAATCATCTTCTAAAATTGAAGAGTCTGTTCATGTGTCCTTTGATGAATCTCAAATGTTTTACAAGGAGAAGGAAAATTCACCTTCCTCAAGTTCATTGCAGGTACAAGAATCTACCAAAGATGTCACTCAAGAGATTCTCCATCTTTCAACTCTTCATATCACTGAATCAGACAGTGATGAAGACCTTGCAGAGGTTGTTGTTGTACCACCAATAGTAGATCAAATTCCTCCTGAGGAATTAATCCCAACTATTGCTGAAGATCACATCCCACCTGCTGATGTTGTCACACTTAGAGATCATCCTACATCTCAAGTGATAGGAGACATATCAGCTGGTATTCAAACAAGACATCAGTTAAGATATGATGTCATGCACGCTTGTTTCCTCTCACAGATTGAGCCCCTCACCATTAAAGATGCTGAGCTAGATCCCCACTGAATCATTGCTATGCAAGAGGAACTCAATCAGTTTGAGAGATGTAAAGTATGGACTTTGGTTCCAAGACTTAAAGGCCAACTGATCATAGGCACCAAGTGGGTGTATAGAAACAAGTAGGATGCAAATGGTATCATTGTAAGGAACAAAGCTAGGCTTGTAGCTTAGGGATACAGACAGAAGGAAGGTATAGATTATGACCAAACCTTTGCTCCTATTGCAAGGCTAGAGGCAATAAGGATCTTCTTAGCCTATGCAGCCTATATGAAGTTTAAAGTTTTTCAAATGGATGTCAAGAGTGCCTTTCTTAATGGTGAGCTAAAGGAAGAGGTATTTGTTGAACAACCACCTTGGTTTGTTTCTTCAACTCAGCCCTCACATGTATTTAAGTTGCAAAAAGCTCTTTATGGACTAAAACAAGCACCAAGAGCCTGGTATGAGACTATAGCTAGTTTCCTGTTAGAGCACAACTTTGTTAGGGGAGTAGTTGATAGAACCCTTTTCGTCAAGCACCACAAGGACACAATCCTGTTAGTTCAAGTGTATGTGGATGACATTATTTTTGGTTCCACTGATCCCAAACTATGCAAAAAGTTCTCCAACTTGATGTATTCTAAGTTTGAGATGAGTAGTATGGGTGAGCTGTCTTACTTTCTTGGTCTCCAAGTAAAGCAAGATGCTGATGGCATCTTCATCTCCCAATCCAAATATGCCAAGGAATTGGTAAAGAAGTTTGGGATGGCAGATGCTTCAGCAATGCATACACCTATGAATACTAATATAGTTATTGATTCTGATGATCAGGGAAAGCCTGTTGATCAAAAGAATTATAGGGCCATTGTTGGTTCCCTATTGTATTTAACTGCAAGTAGGCTAGACATAATGTTTGCTACATGCCTTTGTGCTAGATTCAAGGTCAACCCCAAGGAATCTCATCTGATTCTTCTCAAGAGAATCTTGAGATACCTGAAGGGATGTCCAAATCTAGGACTTTGGTACCCAGCTGAGTCAGAATTTGAATTAATTGGATATTCTGATTCTGATTATGCTGGTTGTCGAGTTGACAGGAAAAGTACCTCAGGAACTTGTCAGTTCCTGGGAGAGAGATTGGTCTCTTGGTTCTGTATGAAGCAGGCCTCTGTCTCAACCTCAACTGCAGAAGCTGAGTATATAGCAGCTGCTAGTTGTTGTTCACAGATCCTGTGGATACAAAATCAACTTTTGGATTATGGGTACTCACACAAGAACACTAAAATCATGTGTGATAGTACCAGTGCTATCTCTATTGCACAAAATCCAGTGCACCACTCTAGAACGAAACACATTGAGATCCGACACCATTTCCTGAGAGATTGTGTGGAAAAGAACAAGATCAGCCTTGAGTTCATATCCACAGACCTTCAGAGAGGTGATATATTCACCAAGCCCTTAGATGAATAGAAGCATCTGTTCTTTTTGGTTCAACTACGCATGATTAATGGAAGAGACTAAGTGTGACGACTGCCTTGTTGAAACTTGTTCGAAGATAGTCGAACGAAGTTCGACGATAGTCGAGCGGATCAAGCCTATCGTCGACCTATGGTTGAAGATATCTTATCTGCTTGAAGATCGTCGACCGACGTTCGAAGATAGTCGAACAGGTCGAGCTTATCGTCGATCTATGGTTGACGACAGCTTGCTGTTTGTAAAGACAGAAATAGTCTAACGATTGATCGACTACTCTACTTCAGGACCGATCGTCGAACGACCGTTCGACCATCGTCTCCACTATCTTTTAAATAGATCGACGATCGTTGTTTTAATATAAAGTCGATGGTCGACCTAGGTTAAGAGATAGTTGCTTTTATCGTCGACGGAGAGCGTCTTTTCGCATTCCGTCTTCCCGCTTGCTCTTTGTCTTGCGATTTCTGCCGCTCCGTCCTCGCCGTCTCTCCCTCGTCTTCTCCAGCTCTCTCGATGGCGATTTCTCCAGCGCTCCTGGTAGTAGTAAAGTTTGATGCAGGACTCAGTATAGATTTTGACTCGTTCAGCTGTTGCGAACCCGGAATAGTGGAAATTCTAAATCTGTGCAAAGATCAAGGGTTAGAGAAACTCATGGCCTCCAGAATAAAGATAAACACTCAAGAGATCAAAGAGTGGTCATTCACTTCGTCTTCAACTGATGATTTGATGACTGGAACCATTGGCGGAGAAGAGGTAACATTGACTCCCGCTATTTTGACTGAAATATTTGGATTGATTAATGGAGAAGAAGAGTATGAGCAAGATGCCCCTGAGTTTGGGAGGATGTTGATAGAGCTGGGACATGCCGAAGGCATTCCCTCTAAGCTGCTGAAAATAAATTTTCCATTTAAGATTAAGTTTCTTGCTGAAATAGTTGGAAAAGTGCTATTGGGAAAGCACTCTGCCCACGATAATATTACAAGGCAGCAGTTTGCACTGATGTGTGCAATAGTGAATAAGAAGCAGATCAGTTGGGCAGGAGTATTATTTGATTTGATCAGGAAAAAGAATGGCAAGAAAGAAGTTACCCTAGGAAGGGTAGTTGGGATTTTTCTGAAGGAGAAATACCCCCATCTGTTAGTATAAGCTGCCACCTCCATAAACGCCAGCAAGAAGATGGATCCATCCCTGTTCGCCAAATGGAAAAGGACCTTCCTGAAGCCCGCGCCCGCAGGGGTTGCTCTAGTTACATCTGAGAGCACTAGGACTGTCTCAGTCACTCCCACCCTTTTAGCAGCTGGCTCAGCAAATCTATCCCTTCCATCTTCTTCATCTATTTTGCCGTCTACTTCAGTGTAAGTTCCCTCAACTTCAATTGAAGTACGACCTTCTGCTTCTCTTCTTACATCTCCTCCTGCATCTCCTCTCCCGACTCATCTTGCTGGGATCTCTCATCCCAGTTTTGATTTGTTGGTGTCTGAGATTTCTACTCCTCTTCATTTTCCAATTCCCTCTTCTGATCACATTGATCACCCTGCATCCACTCATCCATCTCCAGTTCCATTTCCATCTCCAGTTCATTCTCTAGCTCATCATGCATATACCATCCCTACTGATCTTCCATCTTCTGAAATTCCCCCACCATCTTCATCATCATCTTTTGAGATCTCTCCAGCTTTTATCTCTAGCATTGTGGAGTTAATTACCCCCTCAATCAAAATTATGATTGAAGCGACAATTGCTCCTCTTGCTTCCTCTATCTCCTCTTTGACGGCTGCTATTCAAGCACTTTCAAAGTCTGCTGAGCCCTCTTCTTCTAGGGGCCTGGTTTCAGTTTCTACTGAAATCAGGCAGGGGGAGATGCTTGATGAAGATGTCTCTGAGCAGCTTTTGGCCTCCCCTCTAGCAGATCATCATGCAGTGGCAGAGAAAGCAATAGAAGATTCAGCTCCTCCTCCTCTATCTGAAAAGGAAATTTCTGATGCTTTGTTAAAATCTGAATTTATTGTTAAAGCCTGCTTAGAAGATTGTTCTACTCCCTTGGTCTCCCTGTACCTAGAAGGAATCATCACTTCCTTTCTAGATAAATTGTGGGAGTTAGGACACGCAGTGGTCGATTCTGAAGGTATTCCCTTTACTTACTTTTTAGACTTGTTAACTGATATGCTTGTATGGGAATATCTGGAAGGGATGATTAGATGTCATTTAGAAAAATTTTATTCATAATATTACAGATAAATTGGAAGAAGTTCTAGATGTTCAAGAATCTATTATCCAAACTGCTCCAGAAGTTCAACCAGAATCAGGTGTTCAAAATTCTGAAGTTGCTCAGCCAGAAGTGCAAGCAGAACTGATCACTATGACAGTTTCTGATCTTCAAGAATCAGCTGTAGTTGCCCAAATTGAAAAATCTACTGTATGGGATGATTCCCCAGGTTTGGATTTAGATGCTCTCCTGGCACAGGATGCCATGGAAGAAGAATTAGAAAGAGCTGCTCGAAAGGAAAAGGAAAGAGCTTTGAAAGATGTTATTGACCCATATGATCTACCCATCTCCTCAAATTCTGAAGATGAAATTGATTCTGATGAGTCTGCTGAGTCAAAAAGAAAAAGAATTGCTAAAAAGAAAAGGAAAGTTGTAGCTCCTCCTCCTCCTGCTAATCCAGATAATGATACTCCGTATTATATACTGAAAGGAATTGATCCTAAGTCAAAAGACTTCCAGCATTGGATGTTATTTTCTAAGAACCAGCAAAAGCAAAGGAAAAAGTCAAAGAGGTATGACTCTCCTGTTCCAAGATGGAATCCTAGAGGTCCTCCTCCTCCACCTCCCAGTGCAGGAGCCTCAGGAAACTTATCTTCAAAACCTGCTCTCGGTCTGAAAGATTAAATCCATCTCAGTCTGCTCAAAGGAGAAGTTCACAAGGATACTAAGGTAAAAGTCAAACTGGCTATCAAAGACCTGATGCTGTTAAAGAACAAGTAAAGGAGGTAGTGTATCAAAGACCAACATTTTCTCCTCCTCAGTCCAAAGAACTTAAAAGCTCTACCTCTCCTAAGCCAGATCACTCTGAGAAGGATGTTTAAAAAGGTAAGCAAATTTATTTTTATCTGAAAATTCTAGCAAGACATTTGTTAAGTCTGCTCCTCCTTGTTATCTAGTTATTGAGGATAAAGAACCAGTTGACACATCTTTTGAGAATGTTTATGAAAGCCCAGAGCTTGATCCTAATTTTAGGATTGCTCGTTTTCTTGAACTGGTTGGAGCTGCTCAAATTAAGAAAGCAAAAACAGAAGGAAAGGACACTGCAGGATTGACCACAATGTCGAAATTCAGAATGAAGGAGCTCGACAAGTTCCAGGTTAGACCTGAGATATTTGATCCTTCAAAGTATATGGAAAAGCATCCTGAGGCAGTGGTCCCAAGAACAACAGAATTGAAAATCATTGGAGAGCAAGACTTGAAGTTATCGAAAAAAAAGCTCTAGATCCCACAAGAAAGATTACTTTTATTTCTAGCTCTTCTGATCCTAAGCCTAACCCTAAAGCATCTTAATATTTCATTTATTGACAGTTAATTGTTTATCTATTTGATTGATGTTATCTGCTTAGTTATTTCTCTTTATGCATTTTATTTTACTTTCAGTAATTTGTTTTATATGCTTTAATTGTTGGGAGACTTAACTCAAATAGGGGGAGATTGTTGGTACCCTAGGTTTTGATTTGAGTTTAGTCTTCTCTTTCTGTCTCTTGACCCAAGATTTATCTATGGTCAAAGGTTAGTTGATAGGATAGATTCTCTAGTTATGTAGAATTGCCTGTCCAAATGAAAATCTGGCTAAGTAATTTTTCATTCGACTATGGTCGAACGCCGCTCGACTATCGTCTATCGGCTGATCGACGATCGTCTATCAGTTGGTCGACGTTCTGTCTGAGTTGATAGCTCGACTATCTGTTGATAGGTCGACTATCTGTTGTCTTTGATAGTTCGACTATCTGCTTGGATAGTTAAACTATCTGATAGCTCGACTATCTGTTGATAGGTCGACTATCTGTCCGCTTTGATAGTTCGACTATCTGTTGATAGGTCGACTATCTGTGTTGCTTTGATAGTTCGACTATCCGTTGATAGGTCGACTATCTGCTTTCTGTGATAGCTCGACTATCTGTTGATAGGTCGACTATCTGCTCTTCTTTGATAGTTCGACTATCTGCTTGGATAGTTCAACTATCTGATAGTTCGACTATCTGTTGATAGGTCGACTATCTGTTTTGCTTTGATAGGTCGACTATCTGTTGATAGGTCGACTATCTATTTTGTGTGATAGGTCGACTATCGGCTTGATAGGTCGACTATCTGTTTTGCTTTGGTAGTTCGACTATCTGTCCTGATAGATCGACTATCTGATAGCTCAACTATCTGTTCTGATAGGTCGACTATCTGTCGAGGTAGTTCGACTATCTTCTTTGATAGCTCGACTATCTGGATCGTTCGACTATCTGTCTGATAGGTCGACGATCTCCGTGCTTAGGTCGACGATCTCCGAGGGTCGTTCGATGTTTTGCTGTATGTTTTAAATAGTTTTGTCGTCTTCTGTGATGTGATTAATTTCATAATTATTTTGGCACATTTTATAAAAGATTATTTGAATAAATTGTGATAACATTTCCATGCAATATCTATTCTATTCCTTATGCATGAGCTAATCTTTTTCTGACAAAGTCGTTTGTCTTATTAGCTGAGATATGATTTCTTCTTTATCTGCCAGGCTGTCCTTTATAGCCGTTAGACTCAAAAAGTCTTCCTTGGCTGTAAAGAGTCTCTTCTGATGTAACTTTCTCTTATATTATTTCATCAGAATTATTTGCAGCTTCTTAGAAAGCTTTATCCTCTTATAGGATATCTGTCTGCAGTATTTTTGTTTTGCTTTATGCTTTTTGCAGCCCATCTTGCAGAGTTCAGAAGAAGACAAGATTCAAACTCAAGTAAGAGCCGTTGCTGCCGCTGCTATATAAAGACTTCTTTGAAGAAAGAAATAAGCTAGCTCTCATATACCAAAAAGCTATCAGCAGCATTCAAGCTTAAGAACTTACAGTTTCCAACTGCTCTCAGCTCATTCACATCTAACTGAGAAAAAGTTTTAGTTCTTCACTCTTCTTCAACCTGAGTTCTCCTGCCTCCAAGAAGATTTACACTCAGAGCCTTTTGAAGAAGAAGAAGAATAAGATAGCTGCCTAAAGAAGAAATTTTATTTCATATTATTTATCTTCTTGTAGCTTTTTCCTTCAGTATTTTCTGAAGTGTTTCTGCACTGAAGCAAGACTTCACCTGGACGTTCTTTTAGCCAGGGGGAGCCTTGATTCTTTTAGAGCTTTCTAGCTCAGTGCAAGTTATTGTGCTTCTCTAATCTATTGTAAAATAGAGAAGATACCTTAACCTCCTTTCCCCTCCTGTACAGGGTTAATACTCCCTTCAAATGTATCCCTTGGTGGCAGGGCACCTGATCAAAAACCTGTGATGTTTTTTAGACACCTGATCAAAAGTCTAAAGGGTTTCTGGATCTACCTGAAGCAGATCTTGTTGGTGGCAGGACACCTGATCAAAAACCTGAGTGGATTCCTACCTTGTTGGTAGAAGAGTGGACGTACCCAAGTTATTTGGGGAACCACTATAAATTCCTTGTGTCGTCTGGATTGCTTTATTTAATTACTTGCATTGTGGCTGTGATTAGATTTTAACTAGGTTTGCTAGTTGCTGTTTAGGATTCCTAGCCTCAACTGTAATTACATTTGGCTGCCTCTTGGGCACATCACTTGTGTTAGGCTTTAAGGTTTAATCTCAAATATCTATAACCTTCATTCCGCAATTAACTCCAAGGGAGTTGAGTAGACAGTCAACTTTGCTAGTGCAATTTTTGATTACTCTATTCACCCCCCCTCTAGAGTAGTATCTATCCCCTTTTCTTTCAGGCCGCCACTACAAAGCGCCAATTCTGCCGGCCCTTTTCGATCACAAGAGAGAGAAGCAATTATACATAAATGTAAACAAGTCCACAGAAACATGTAAATAAAAGTGAAATCACATCCTGTCCATTAGTAGATATAACAGGAAATAGATATTAGAAGTACTGCAAGATACGGTTTAGATGAAATATAGATAAACGGGCTCGAGCCCGGTACATCAGAGTCTTCACTACAAATCACTCATAGCAGAACTATAAGAGTACTAATCACTCACGGAGCTGGTCTTAGGTGCACTGGTGCTAGACTGACCCACCTCCATGCGTACCGTACTCTGCTGGTGCCGGTCCCTGGACTGCTGGTCCCTGTCTTCCATCCAGAGTTCCTGTAATGTTGTGGTTCGAAAACCATTAGTCATAAAGACTAAGCCCTATAATCCCCTACCCCTCCCCCACAGCTCCTAGGCACCGAACGGAGAGGAGGAAAGGGAAGCTACAAAGTGGAGAATAATCAAGTAGATGATAGGGGAGTTATTCTAATAACTATCTAGAACAAAGTACAACTAGCAATTCTATGGTAGTAAGTGGTAAAGAAGAGAAGTAGTAAGTAGCAATTGTATAAAAAGGGCTGCTAGAGAACAGTAAGTAAATAATTAAGTAAGTAGGAAACCTTAACTTATATGAATGCCCATACAAACTTATAAGTTCAGGGGTCTTCTGCAAGGCTCCCATCGTATAAAAAGTCCCATACCGATTTATACGTTGGGGTGTCGGTTGTATGCAAATATGAATGTAGTGATATGCTATGCCATGATTAATGCAAGTGCAACTCACGCACACGACTCTATGCGCACAGAGCTTTAGTTCCCCCTGTTCGGGCAGCTAGCTTCACTCCCAGGAACCTCCGTAGTGGCAAACGGAGACAGTGGGTCGGGCCCCCCACTCCTAGGCGGGTATCCACACTACCGGGCCTAGCCCTTCCGTACGCCCCTAGAAGAACACAACCTAGAGTATCCGCGTACTGCTGCTGTCTATATCCACCAGACTTTCTTTGGCTAAGTGTCCCACTCCGCCGAGTCAACGTACCGATGTCGATGTGAACGACAATCAGATATCAAAGACCCACCACCTTTATTCTGTACTCCAACCCTTGAGCCCTCGGCTCCCCAGACTGTCCCGTCCGTGCATCTACCTTCAAAGCTACCGTCTGAATGGCAACCAAACCAATTATTCTAACTTCCTAGCTAACGGGGTGTATGTGTGTGTAACCCTAATCATACTAGTTGCTCTTTAGATTATTATTTTTACAGTTTACGTTAGCCCAGGACTGCCCCCGGTATTCCCCGTGAAGGGCTCTCAAAGGGCACTAGGAACTATGATGGTAGTTGAAGCCCACCGTTCCCTTTCGCAAGGCACTTATTGTTATTGGTTGATACCCATACCCGATCCCTTTTAATGTTACTTTAGATCTAGCCCTAGCGTATTAAGACTCTTCCACTACTACCCGGGGTGGACGATCTTTCGTCGTTCCCGTAGGCCACTTATCCTTAACTAGTCTTACACTCTACTTATCCTGACCTCCAATAATGAACTTAACTTAGCTTGCCCTAACCAACCAGCAACTACCAAAAATTCCATCTCCCAAAGTTCATTATCCGCTTTAGTTCAGTTTCCGTGGTTTTACTACATGCAGACCATCCTAAGATACGTGAGGAGTATGAGGGGAGGTACTCAAAATTGTCTTACGAATCTCCTATAATATTTACTGGAGGTCTATCATGACATAATATAGCTAAGACCAAGATTTCCAAATTTTCCTCTTTACCGGGCATTTAATTTATTTATTCTAAGATTCCAAATGCCCTAGTATGAACATGAAGTACACTAATGAGCCAACAATAAATCATAATAAAATCAGTAAAAATCCTATGAGACATTTAAACAGTAATTCCAAGTTTTGAGAAATTCCAGAGGTGTTTAGGCCTATATTTCCTAATTTACCATTTTTGGCCATTTCTACTATATTATGAAGGAAGTACTGTAAATATGTATCCAAAAATCCCAAGAAAATTATAGAAGCTTTATGGTGACCTAAAACCATCAGAAACTAAGACCCATAAGTTTTATCTAATATTTGGGCTCTGAATCTATTTTAATGTAAAATACTGATTTTCCCATTTTAGAGAAGTAGATACTATTTTTAATCATCTAAAATTCCATAGAAAATTACAGGGTGACTAACATAATTTAAAACACCCACTGACCAAATTTCATAATTTTTCAGACAGTAATTGGACATTATTTGTATTTTTGACTCCATGTCACAACTAGTACGTTAAAGAAATATGTACCCAAAATAATCAGATAAAACTTCCAAGAAACGTACAAAAGGTATAACATACTATAAGATGCCATAATCCAAGATTTCATAACATTCTAGTGAACAGAAATTCCAGAATCATCAAAAAAAATATCTAGGGCACAACTAGGGTTGTAAATGAAGTACTGTATAAATTAACCCAAAAATCTCAACAAAATTAAAACATGTCCATTTAGATTAGAAAATCACCCTACTCTAATTTTACTTGATTTGAAGTTCAGTTGATAGCTTAATAATTCAAGTTAAGATTGGTGCCCTAAACTAGGGTTAGGATTTTAGGTGGCCTAACTGTCTCCAAATACCCTAAAATTTTGTCCAGAGAACTATAATGTCCCTATGGTTCTCTCCACCAAATTTTAAGTCAGTCCAAGGTCATTTGACCCCATGACCTTCACAACCCTAAAAACCACCATTAAGGGATTTTCCCTAGGGTTCTAGGGCTACCCCACACCAAGTCTCTCCAATCTCCCTTGGAAGGTGTGTCATGCCCTAAAAAGCCAGTGACCAAAATATCAGTCTTTGTTGAGGTGATATGACCACCCAAATACCAAGGGGGGTGTTTGATCATAAATTATCTTATAAGGATCAACCTAGGGTTGGACACAAACCTATTCAAAACATCTCCAAATGAGATGAAAATTTTACCAGAACCTTATGATAAACCCAGGGACCACTCACCAAAATTTGGGAGGGTTTGGAAGTCATTTAGCAATCTAATTAAATTATGCTAGGATTATTGAAAATTTCTAAAAAATATAGAAAGATATTTCCCAAAAATCCTAATTTTTAGATAGCATCTAGATATAGATAAGATTTGGCCACACCCCAAATTTCAAGTCATTTTGATGACTGGATTGGAGTGGGGAATTTTTCTAAAGTCAGGACAACCCTATGGGTACACCTTACCAAATTGAGTGCTGAGGTCTATCCAGTGGTCCAAAATGTTGAAACAAATTTTAAAATTTCCTAGACTCAAAGAGCTATAATATTAATGTTGACCATTTTTCCTGTAGGAGCCTCTAGGTATTTTTCCTAAATTATCTAAAGTGACAGATATTTTCATTAAGAAATTGCTTTATAAAATAAAATCTAATTTCATGGTACTGATCTTGAAGCAAGATCTAAAGGCTCTAGACTTGTCTCCTTCCTCCAGCCAAAGGCCGTGATCTGCCCGACCTAGAACTACTTCCAAGAGCAGCTGCCGGCCGTCCAGCCTCCTCCCTGGCCGGCCACCGCCACCACCACCTCCGTTGAGGTGGCGGCCATGGTCGGGCGGCGGCGCAGCCGCCGGAGGGGCTTTTTCTGGCGAGCCCGAACACGGGTTTCATGGAAAAATCCATGAAAATGGAAGTTTCAACTGGGCTCAGTTGAGCCCGATTCTCAAACCTTTTGATCCTAAGATCTATCCGCAGAAGAAGAGGGAGGGGAGGACCTTGTTCGCGGGCTGGAGGCGTGCAGACCATCGGGAAGCCATTTGCGCGGTGGTGGCGCCGCCGGAAATTCTTCAACAGAAAGGGGAGGCTCGAAAACTTCGGGTAACAGCTGAGAAAAACTCCCCTTGGGCCTCTAACGGTGTTTAAAAGCTTGGGCAAGGAGGGGGATCGGCCAAAAGCTGGTGGCCATTAATGGCCCATAAAAGCTTGGCCCGACCATGATGGAGGGGAGCTGAAACGGCTCTATGGCAGCTGGAGGAGGGCTGGAAAATCCTCCTCTCCCTGAGAGGAGTTTAATCCAGAAGTTTCAGGGGAAGGGAAAGAGTCATGGCATTAAATGCCATTGATGGCCGTGACTACAAGCTTTCGTCCATGGCCGCAACCGTCCTTTTGCAAAACCGGCGGTCCACGTGGCACAGCATGACTGGTCTACTTAAATTAAATAAAACTTATCAGGTCTTATTGGAGAAGATGGCTCACTCCTGAACCGGCCCGGTTCAGCCAAACCAGCACCTAGCTGGAAATAAAAATGCCAGAAAAAGTCTAAGTATAATGGTGTTGAGTGAGCTCAGCTCACTCAATGCCATCAGGCTACGGCATTGAGTGAGATCTACTCACTCAATGCCATTCCAGACTATGGCGTTGAGTGAGTTCAGCTCACTCAATGCCATCCGGATTATGGCGTTGAGTGAGCTCTGCTCACTCAATGCCACCCGGAATATTTCTTTTTAGACGATGGCGTTGAGTGTGCTTAGCTCACTCAACGCCATCCAGGTTATTACGTTGAGTGAGCTCTGCTCACTCAACGCCATCCAGACAACACCAAATGGCGTTGAGTGCAGTCAGTGCACTCAACGCCGTTCAGCTTATGGAGTTGAGTGCACTCAACGCCATCATGCCTGACCGTTTACGGCGTTGAGTGAGCTAAGCTCACTCAATGCCATCCAGTCTACGGCGTTGAGTGAGCTCAGCTCACTGAACGCCATTCCTGCCGACACCAGATGGCGTTGAGTGCAGTCAGTGCACTCAACGCCATTCAACCTATGGCTTTGAGTGAGCTAAGCTCACTCAACGCCATCCAGCTGATGGCTTTGAGTGAGCTAAGCTCACTCAATGCCATCCAGCCCACGGCGCTGAGTGAGCTTAGCTCACTCAACGCCATTCCAAGATCACGGGCGTGACGGACCGGTAACGGGCGTGACCACCCCTTGCCTCGAAATTTTTATCGATAATCTTCAATTCCTGGGTTTCCTAAGGTTCTGTTATGACAAAACCACTTCCAGGGGTCTAGCCGGAAATGGGATGTTACAAATCCCAATAAACAAAACAAAGATTTCGTCCCCAAAATCAAGGTTAAGCCTACGGGACTCCAGTCAGGAAAAAGAAGCTTGTAACATCCCATGAGAATTGAAAGATTACATCTCTACATTATGTTTGCTTTGTGCGGTTTCAAATCTAAGATTAATTCGCCCAATTAACTAGGTATATACACCCCAATAAACAAAAGATTAGCCTCTATTCCTGAAATTTCAGTCCTATTGGTTTAAAACAGGAAAGCAAATTGATTGTCCAGAGGGGTTGTGAGGTATACCTGACTGAAATTTCAGTCCTATGGAGCCATGCCTATGCTGGACTGATGGGCGTTGTTGTACGAAAACTCGACCAGTGGCAGCAATCTCTCCCAAGGCTCGCCACGGTCCAGAATACACAGTCGCAACAGATCTTCTAGTATACGGTTGGTGCGCTTTGTCTGCCCGTCGGTCTGAGGGTGAAAAGTTGTGCTGAGTGACAACCGAGAACCCAGATGGGCCTGGACTGACCCCCATTCCCTGGATGTAAACCGCCCATCCCGATCAGAAATGATAGTCTTGGGCACCCCATGATAACGCACAAACTGCTCAATGAACCTCCGTACTGGTACACTAACCGGTGCATCCTTCGCCACTGGAATGAATCTGGCCACACTTGTTAGCCTGTCCACTATCACCCAGATCGAGTCATTCCCCGCACGGGATCGAGGTAGCCCATGTATGAAGTCCATGGCTATATCCTCAAATTTCCACTCCGGCACCGGAAGCGGCTGCAGCAAGCCTGTCGGGTTCCTTCAGTCCGCCTTCACGAGATGGCAGGCCTCGCAATGCGTCACAAAGTACGTAATATCTTTCTTCATACCCGGCCAGTACATCGTTCTCTTCAAATCCTTTACCATCTTGGTGATCCCCGGGTGTACCGAATATCGGCTACAGTGAGCTTCCGTCAAAATGTCCTCCCGGATCCGTCCCCCTGCTGGTATGTAGACTCTGCCTCGGAAACACGGGAGACCATCCCTCAAAGAGTAATCTCCTGTCGTGCCTTCCTCCAAAGCTCGGAATATCGACTCAGCTCTCTCATCCAGCATCTGTCCATCTCTGATGCGGTCTCGAATATCATCAGTAGTAACCATCGACCCCAAATACTCCATGTATAGCTCCGGGTCATCCTCAGACACTAGTGAAATCTGCATCTCCTCGAATGATCTAACCAACTCCAAGGCCATCAGCTGCGGGCCTACTCCTGACATACTCACTCTCCGGCTCAGAGCATCTGCGACCATGTTCGCCTTCCCCGGATGGTAGTGTATGGTGTACTGGTAGTCCGACAGAAATTCCACCCAGCGTCTCTGCCAGATGTTTAAGTCCTTCTGGGTGTCGACGTACTTCAGATTCTTGTGGTCAGAGAAGATATCGCAATGTACTCCGTAGAGATAGTGTCGCCAGATCTTAAGAGCAAAAATGACTGCCCCCATCTCCAAATCGTGCACGGGATAGTTCTGCTCGTGCTGCTTCAACTTACGGGAGGCATAGGCTATTACGTGCCCGTTCTGCATCAGAACGACACCCATCCCCTGATAGGAAGCATCTGTGTACACCTGGAACCCATCCTTCCCTGATGGAAGAGCAAGGATGGGAGCCAAGGTGAGACGATCCTTCAGCTCCTGGAAGGCAGATTCGCATCGAGGCGTCCAGATAAAAGGGGACTCCTTTTTCGTCAGAGACGTAAGAGGGAGGGCAATCTGAGAGAACCCCTTTACGAACTTCCGGTAGTAACCGGCAAGTCCAAAGAAAATTCGAACATCCGAGGCCGACTTTAGTGGTGTACATTCCCGTACTGCCTGGACTTTCGCCGGATCCACTGCCAGACCTGCTCCACTGATGACATGGCCCAGAAAGGCCACCTCCTTTAGCTAGAACTGGCACTTGATGTACTTGGAATACATCTCATGCTCACGCAGCTTCTCCAAGGTCAAGGCCAGATATCTCGCGTGCTCCTCCTCCGTCCTTGAATAGATAAGGATGTCGTCGATGAATACGATGACGAAGACGTCCAGATACTCCTCAAACACCCGATTCATCAAGGTTATGAATGCGGAGGGTGCATTCGTGAGCCCGAACGGCATCACGGTAAACTCGTACAACCCGTATCTGCTGCTGAAGGCCGTCTTCGAGATGTCCTCCTCCCGAATGCGAAGCTGGTAGTACCCGGATCTCAGATCCAGCTTTGAGAACCAATGGGCTCCCTCCAGCTTGTCAAATAGCTCGTCTATCCTTGGTAAGGGATAAGTATTCCGGACCGTCAACCTGTTCAGGGCCCGGTAATCTATGGACAGTCGAAGGGTCCCGTCCTTCTTCTTAACGAATAGCACCGGAGCTCCCCATGGTGAAGAGCTAGGCCGAACGAACCCGACCTCCACTAACTCCTGAAGCTGGCTTCGAAATTCCACCAACTCCTTTGGGTCCATTCGATAGGGAGCTCTGGATACCGGCTTAGCCCCCGGTACGAGCTGAATCTGAAAGTCCTTCTCTCGGTGTGGGGGTAGCCCTGGTAGCTTCTCCGGAAACACGTCGGCGAAGTCCCGCACTACTGGAATATCTGAAATGGAGTCCTTGGCCACGACCGCCTCAAAAAGGACCTGATAAACTTCTCCCCCCTGCAGGTGGGCCTTAACGGCCATCACAGATAATAATAAGGTACGGGGTGCTGGTATAATACCTTCTATGACAATGAAGGAGTCGCCGTGCCTCACGGTGATCCTCTTCGCCACGCAGTCGATCTGGGCATGGTTCCAGCACAGCCAAGTCATGCCCAGGATCAGATCGTATTCTGGCATCTTCAGGATCGTCGCTGGTGCCTAAAATGCCTTCCCTCCGATCCTCGCTTCCATATTGCAATAAGCAGAGGTCATTATCTCTAATCCATCGGGTAGGTGCACCCTCATCATCTTCCCGGTGAATGGCTCCACACCTTCCAGTCCTTTCACGAAATCCTCCGACACGAACGAGTGTGAAGCACCAGTGTCGAAGAGAGTGTGAGCGGGCTTGCCGCTAACAAAGACTATGCCTGGGGTAATTAATTGTCTTAGTATTTTTTTGTAGTTGTCTTCTCTTAATTTCTAACTAGGTTATGTCTAGAACACTAGTTTATATGAAGAAAATTTAAAAGTACTGTCATACCTGCGATAACCTGCTCCGGGTTTCGGGACTGTGTCAGGTCTAGAGCATACACCTGCTCCCTCTCTGGCCTGCGGCCTCGATCCTGAAATCCTCGTCCTAGGTCCTGTCCTCGTCCGCCAAACTGCCGGGGAGGTGGAGCGCCCTGATGTGCTAGTGGGGGTGCTCGCCTCATAGGGCAGTTCCTCTTGATATGCCCTGGCTGGTTACACTGATAGCATACCGGTGGCTGCTCTGTTGTCCTTGGCATTTCTAGCATCTGTATAGGTTGGGGAGCCAGTAGCCCCTGACTCCTCTGCTCCTGCCCAAACTCCTGACGAGGCTGATCCCCGTTCCTTCTCTCCCCAATAACCTGGCCCCGAGGACGGTCTCTACGACCTCCAATCACTGTATCATCAGCCGGTCTCTTCCGTCTCTTCACTGTAAGCTGATCCGCCTCTCTCATCTTAGCCATCTCCAGAATCCTAGCCAGACTCCCCTCTGAGATGAAAAGGAGGGCCTGTCTCATGTCATCTTGCAACCCCTTATAAAACCTCCGGGCATAGCCAGCATCGTCTAACTGATAAGCGTCTGCATAACGGGCCAGGTGAGTAAACTCGTGATAGTACTCCACCACAGTCCTGTTCCCCTGCCTTATTCGTAGGAACCTATCCTCCAGGTCATCCCTCGCCGACTGAGGTACAAAATATCCCAAGAGCGCTGCTCTGAACTCATCCCAAGTAATATCAGCGCAATCCATCCCCGCAAAGGTGGTGTCAAGCTGAGATATCCACCACCTCTTTCCGTGTGACTCTAGGCAGGAGACCACCAAAGCAACTGCCTCCTCAGTGGGGCATCGAATCCCTGCCAGCATCTCGTAAATGGTGTCCAACCATTCCTCCGTACGTACTGCAGACTCCGTCCCCTGGTAGGATGGAGGGGAAAGTCCCCGGAAGACATTCATCATATTGGCCCCAGGGTTTGGCTGTGGAGTCAGGGCTTGCTGAGCTTTGAAGGCCTCTAGAATGGCCATCAGTGTTTGCCCCATCTCCGTCTGCTGGAACGGAGCTGGAGCCAGCAGAGGCGGGACCACATTCGGAGCTTGGGGTGTCCCCTGCTGTGATGTAGGGTTCGTCGCAGGCTACAAGTAAAAAATTTCATTTGTTAGAGAGCGAATGAATGGAATTTAAAGAAGGGTTAGGATGGACTTTCACATGTGATTTCCCTTATGGGCACACCACTGCTTCCGCTGCTAGTTTGTCCGCAAACTAAGCTCGCACGGGGGTGGCCCAAGTTTTTGTGGACTACTTCTCTTTCGATCTAGGTCTGCTCTGATACCACTTGTAAGACCCCCTTTTTTTTTCCTTTTTCGACACCGGGGTCTTAGCCCAGAACTGCCGCTTTGCGGTGGCACCGACTCACGGGAAGGCCGCCACTCCAAAGCGCCAATTCTGTTGGCCCTTTTCGATCACAAGAGAGAGAAGAAATTATACATAAATGTAAACAAGCCCACAGAAACATGAAAATAAAAGTGAAATCACATCCAGTCCATCAATAGATATAACAGGAAATAGATAATAAAAGTACTGTAAGATACGGTTTAGATGAAATATAGATAAACGGGCTCAAGCCCGGTACATCAGAGTCCTCACTACAAATCACTCATCGCAGAACTATAAGAGTACTAATCACTCACGGAGCTGGTCGCAGGTGCACCGGTGCTAGACTGACCCACCTCCATGCGCACCGTACTCCGCTGGTGTCGGTCCCTGGATTGCTGGTCCCTGTCTTCCATCCAGAGCTCCTGTAGTGTTGTGGTTCGAAAACCATTAGTCATAAAGACTAAGCCCTATCATCCCCTACCCCTCCCCCACACCTCCTAGGCACCGAGCGGAGAGGAGGAAAGGGAAGCAACAAAGTGGAGAATAATCAAGCAGATGACAGGGGAGTTATTCTAATAACTATCTAGAACAAAGTACAACTAGCAATTCTATGGTAGTAAGTGGTAAAGAAGAGAAGTAGTAAGTAGCAATTGTATAAAAAGGGTAGCTAGAGAACAGTAAGTAAACAAGTAAGTAAGTAGGTAACCTTAACTTATATGAATGCCCATACAAACTTATAAGTTAAGGGGTCTTCTGCAAGGCTCCCATCGTATAAAAAGTCTCATACCGATTTATACGTTGGGGTGTTGGTTATATGCAAATTTGAGTGTAGTGATATGCTATGCCATGATTCATGCAAGTGCAACTCACACAAATGACTCTATGCGCACAGAGCTTTAGTTCCCCCTGTTCGGGCAGCTAGCTTCACTCCCAGGAACCTCCGTAGTGGCAAACGGAGACAGTGGGTCGGGCCCCCCACTCCTAGGCGGGTATCCACACTACCGGGCCTAGCCCTTCCGTACGCCCCTAGAAGAACACAACCTAGAGTATCCGCGTACTACTGCTGGCAATATCCACCAGACTTTCTTTGGATAAGTGTCCCACACCGCCGAGTCAACGTACCGATGTCGGTGTGAACAATAATCAAATATCGAAGACCCACCACCTTTATTCTGTACTCCAACCCTCGAGCCCTCGGCTCCCCGGACTGTCCCGTCCATGCATCTAACTTCAGAGCTACCGTCTGAATGGCAACCAAACCAATTATTCTACCTTCCTAGCTAACGGGGTGTATGTGTGTCTAACCATAATCATACTAGTTGCTTTTTAGATTATTATTTTTACAGTTTACGTTAGCTCAGGATTGCCCCCAGTATTCCCCGTGAAGGGCTCTCAAAGGGCACTAGGAACTATGATGGTAGCTGAAGCCCACCGTTCCCTTTCGCAAGGCACTTATTGTTATTGGTTGATACCCATTACCCGATCCCTTTTTAAGTTACTTTAGATCTAGCCCTAGCGTATTAAGACTCTTCCACTACTACCCGGAGTGGACGATATTTCGTCATTCCCGTACGCCACTTATCCTTAACTAGTCTCACACTCTACTTATCCTTACCTCCAATAATGAACTTAACTTAGCTTGCCCTAACCAACCAGCAACTACCAAAAATTCCATCTCCCAAAGTTCATTATCCGCTCTAGTTCAGTTTCCGTGGTCTTACTACATGCAGACCTAAGATACGTGAGGAGTATGAGGGGAGGTACTCCAAATTGTCTTCCGAATCTCCTATAATATTTACTGGAGGTCTATCATGACATGATATATCTAAGACCAAGATTTTCAAATGTTCCTATTTACTGGGCATTTAATTTATTTATTCTAAGATTCCAAATGCCCTAGTATGAACATGAAGTGCACTAATGAGCCAACAATAAATCATCATAAAATCAGTAAAAATCCTATGAGACATTTAAACAGGAATTCCAAGTTTTGAGAAATTCCAGAGGTGTTTAGGCCTATATTTCCTAATTTACCATTTTAGGCCATTTCTACTATATTATGAAGAAAGTACTATACATATGTATCCAAAAATCCCAAGAAAATTATAAAAGCTTTATGGTGACCTAAAATTAAAAGAAACCAAGTCCCATAATTTTTATCTAATATTTGGGCTCTGAATCTATTTTAATGTAAAATACTGATTTTCCCAGCTTAGAGAAGGAGATACTATTTTTAATCACCTAAAATTCCATAGAAAATTATAAGGTGACGAACATAATTTAAAACACTCACTGACCAAATTTCTTAATTTTTCAGATAGTAATTTGTTAATATTTGTATTTTTGACTTCATGTCACAACTAGTACGTTAAAGAAATATGTACCCAAAATAATCAGATAAAACTTCCAATAAAAATAAACAAGGTATAACATGCTATAAGATGCCCTAATCCAAGATTTCATAACATTCTAGTGAACAGAAATTCCAGAATCATCAAAATAAATATCTAGGGCACAATAAGGGTTGTAAATGAAGTACTGTATAAATTAACCCAAAAATCTCAACAAAATTAAAACATGGCCATTTAGATTAGAAAATCACCCTACTCTAATTTTACTTGATTTGAAGTTCAGTTGATAGCTTAATAATTCAAGTTAAGATTGATGCCCTAAACTAGGGTTAGGATTTTAGGTTGCCTAACTGTCTCCAAATTCCCTAAAATTTTGTCCAGAGAACTATAATAGCCCTATGGTTCTCTCCACCAAATTTTAAGTCAGTCCAAGGTCATTTGACCCCATGACCTTCACAACCCTAAAAACCACCATTAAGGGATTTTCCCTAGGGTTCTAGGGCTACCCCACACCAAGTCTCTCCAAACTCCCTTGTAGGGTGTGTCATGCCCTAAAAAGCCAGTGACCAAAATATCAGCCTCTGTTGAGGTGATATGTCCACCCAAATACCAAGGGGGGTGTTTGATTCTAAATTATCCTATAAGGATCAACCTAGGGTTGGACACAAACCTATTCAAAACATCTCCAAATGAGATGAAATTTTTACCAGAACCTTATGATAAATACAGGGACCACTCACCAAAATTTAGGATGGTTTGGAAGTATTTAACAATCTAATTAAATTATGCTAGGATTATTGAAAATTTATAAAAAATATAGAAAGATATTTCCCAAAAATCCTAATTTTTAGATAGCATCTAGATATAGATAAGATTTGTCCACACCCCAAATTTCAAGTCATTTTGATGACTGGATTGGAGTGGGGAATTTTTTTAAGGTCAGGACAACCCTATGGGTACACCTTACCAAATTGAGTGCTGAGGTCTATCCAGTGGTCCAAAATGTTGAAACAAATTTTAAAATTTCCTAGACTCAAAGAGATACAATATTAATGTTGACCATTTTTCCTGTAGCAGCCTCTAGGTATTTTTCCTAAATTATCTAAAGTGACAGATATTTTCATTCAGAAATTGCTTTATAAAATAAAATCTAATTTCATGGCACTGATCTTGAAGCAAGATCTAAAGGCTCTAGACTTGTCTCCTTCCTCCAGCCAAAGGTCGTGATCTGCCCGACCTAGAACTACTTCCAAGAGCAGCTGCCGGCCGTCCACCCTCCTCCCTGGCCGGCCACCGCCACCACTACCTCCGTTGAGGTGGCGGCCATTGCTGGGGGGCGGCGCAGCCTCCGGAGGGGCTTTTTCCGGCGAGCCCGAACACGGGTTTCATGGAAAAATCCATGAAAATGGAAGTTTCAACCGGGCTCAATTGAGCCCGATTCTCAAACCTATTGATCCTAAGATCAATCCGCAGAAGAAGAGGGAGGGGAGAACCCTGTTCGCGGGCTGGAGGCGTGCAGACCGTCGGGAAGCCATTTACGCGGTGGCGGCGTCGCCGCAAATTCTTCAACAGCAAGGGGAGGCTCGAAAACTTCGGGTACCAACTGGGAAAAACTCCCCTTGGGCCTCTAACGGTGTTTAAAAGCTTGGGCAAGGAGGGGGATCGACCAAAAGCTAGTGACCATTAATGGCCCATAAAAGCTTTGCCCGACCATGATGGAGGGGAGCTGAAACGGCTCTATGACAGCTGGAGTAGGGCTGGAAACTCCTCCTCTCCCTGAGAGGAGTTGAATCCAGCAGTTTCAGGGGAAGGGAAAGAGTCATGACATCAAATGCCATTGATGGCCGTAACTACAAGCTTTCGGCCATGGCCGCAACCGTCCTTTTTCAAAACCGGCGGTCCACGTGGCACAGCATGACTGGTCTACTTAAATTAAATAAAACTTATCAGGTCTTATTGGAGAAGACGTCTCACTCCTGAACCGACCCGGTTCAACTAAACCAGTACCCAGCTGGAAATAAAAATGCCAGAAAAAGTCTAAGTATAATGGCGTTAAGTGAGCTCAGCTCACTAAATGCCATTAGGCTACGGCGTTGAGTGAGCTCTGCTCACTCAACGCCATTCCAGACTATGGCGTTGAGTGAGCTCAGCTCACTCAACGCCATCCATATTATGGCGTTGAGTGAGCTCTGCTCACTCAACGCCACCCGAAATATGTCTTTTTAGACGATGGCGTTGAGTGAGCTTAGCTCACTCAACGTCGTCCAGGTTATGGCGTTGAGTGAGCTCTGCTCACTCAACGCCATCCAGACAACACCAAATGGCGTTGAGTGCAGTCAGTGCACTCAACGCCGTTCAGCTTATGGCGTTGAGTGCACTAAATACACTCAACGCCATCCCGCCTGACCGTTTACGGCATTGAGTGAGCTAAGCTCACTCAACGCCATCCAGTCTACGACATTGAGTGAGCTCAGCTCACTTAACGCCATTCCTGCCGACACCAGATGGCATTGAGTGCAGTCAGTGCACTCAACGACATTCAACCTATGGCTTTGAGTGAGCTAAGCTCACTCAACGCCATCCTACTTATGGCTTTGAGTGAGCTAAGCTCACTCAACGCCATCCAGCTGATGGCTTTGAGTGAGCTAAGCTCACTCAACGCCATCCAGCCCACGGCGCTGAGTGAGCTTAGCTCACTCAACGCCATTCCAAGATCACGGGCGTGACGGACCGGTCACGGGCGTGACTACCCCCTTCCTCGAAATTTTTATCGATAATCTTCAATTCCTGGGTTTCCTAAGGTTCTGTTATGACAAAACCACTTCCAGGGGTCTAGCCGGAAATGGGATGTTACACCCGCAGTTCGGAGAGGTCGGCATCATGGGCGTCGGCCCGGGCGCGGAGGTCGTCCGGAATGTCAGAGGGGGCGGCGTTGTTGTTCCGGGTCGTCACGATCATGATGTAGAGATCCGGCGGCGCGGTGGCAGGCGGAGCGGCAAGTCGGACCAAATGTTACCGCTTGGGAAGAGAGGGGGAAGTCGGCGGTAGAAGAAGGGCCTGTTAGAGAGAGAGGAGAATGAGAGGGAGATAGAGAGAGAGGAGAGGGAGCAACCTCTTTCTTGCTAGATGATCCAATGATAAAAGGTTTAGGGTTACAATAGACCTCTTATATAATGAGGCTCAAATAAAACAAATAACCAAAATGCCCCTAGGATAAAAACTAAACTTGTTCCCCATCCATGCCATCCGCCGAGTCCTTTGTTGTCGTGCTGCCGCCCGCGGTATCGCCGTGAATAACGTCGGGCGATACCGCGGTATTATCTCCGCTCTCCTGCTGTGTGCGAGATCATCGTGCGTACACCCTCCAATGAGGTTCGCCATCATGCAGTTCGGTAACAGAGTATGACAAAATATAGGGCCCAATGGAGACACAAGATCCATATAGCCGACCCCAGTGTAATGGGATAAAGACTTGAGTGTTGTTGTTGTAATTCTCATCAATGTTACATACAAGTCAACTATTATTACATGTATAAATAGAACAAGTGAAAGGTGATGAAATGATCATTCAAGATGCGAGACTAATGTCTATGTAGCAATATGTAGCAATGAGCTGTCATGGGATTTTGTAGGGGTCTTTTGTAGAAATTGCTTTAACAAAAACTAAGAGCAAATATAAAACAACACGCAAGTCTTTATCCCATTATAGTGGATCGGCTATATGGATCCTTTGCCTCCATTGGCTATATGGATCCTTTGCCTCCATTGTGCCCTATCCCACTGTAGTGGGGTCGGCTATAAGAGCAAATATCCTTCCAAAATTTTAAAATTCTTCTGTGTAGTGCCTACCTTCAGCTTTGTACTGTCATATTTTTCCCTTATTTTTCAAGATGAGCTAATAATTATTATAAAAATAAAACCATAAATAAACTTACTATAATTTAGAAAAATCTGATTTTAAAATTGTATTTCCCGTGTTTTTTGATTTATTAGTAAGTTGTTTAAAATGAGTGAATAATAGATTCCCCTCTTTGCAGTTATGAGTCATGCGCTGAACGAAGAGCTAATACCTGACCTGAACACATTCTTGTGGCCTATAGTGATGGTAATGCCATTGTTTGGACTTTTTGCCCTCTTGTGGAAGACTTCTCGTGCAGAGCGCCAAATCCAGCCGTGGAAACGATCGGTGGGAACAAGTCTTCCAGCACCCTATTAATATGTGGAATAAATTCTCTTGGCTTTTATTTTAAACTTTTATTTCCTCATTAATTTTCAGGTTGATGCATGTAAAGATTTGAACGTATCGCTCATGCCTGCTCTTTCATACAATTTAATAATATTTATTTTAGAATTTATATCCTTAAAGAATGTTTAGCAATTAAATAAGTCAAACAATAAATGGAACGCCTGTGATGACATGTATGTATATCAATGTAACTAACAGATATATTTTCAACATTTTTTGGATTATTTTGAATTTTGCTCAGAGTGCGTTGCTCTTCATTGCATTCTATTAAAGATATAAATATTTACTACAATAGAAGATTTGGATATTATCTCCCTTATTTAGATTATTATGATGCAAGGATGCGACAACTTATTTTGTTCTCTTTTAGTAGTGCATGCCCATCGTCCACAGAGGTTTTGATTACTTGGTAGTAGACAGAATATTATTTAGTTTCATTTTTTTCTCAAGTCTGTTGTATGCTTATGATTGGATACGATGATTTTCGAAGGTTTGTCGTTCATATATTTCAAGTGTTGATGATAGTTAAGCGGTCATTAGGGTTAATAGTGATGATGATTAAAGAGATATCAAAACGTTGCTCTTTGATATTTAAATTGTCTCGCATTCATCTTTCTCGAAACTATCGTTCTATCTCTAGCTTGTATAAAGTATTACTTTTGTTATTTTAGGGCATTTTAGTTTGTGATTGCTTTACTTAGTATAATCCTCTCTTTTTGTTTTTTCAATGTTATGACTGTTTTCTAGTTACTCATTTTCATTTTTCTCAGGCAAGAGATGCTATTGAATCCGAAGCACAGACCAATACAAGGGCAAGAACATATATAAAGCAAATGGCGATGACAGGAATCTGGGGCAAGATAGTATGGATGGGTAAATGAAAGGGACCATATATAAAGAAAATGGTGATGTCATATATTGAAGAGCCAGAATGTATCCTCTGTAAGAGCAATTCGTCTCACAAAATTCCTTCTGTTTGTTACTTTCTGAATGAGGCTTTTGATGAGCTTGAAAAACATCAACAGATATACGAAGATCCCAAGTTATATGACTTTGCAACCTTATTTCTAATGATCCATGCCAACAGGATTCTCTTTATGAATGTTCCCACTTATAAAAAGGCTTCTTGGCTAAAGGAGCGTTACATTAAACTTGCATGTTAAATAATTTTTTCTCTTTCTTTCTTTGTTATGTCCTGAAAAAACTTTGGTGGGATAAAGACTTGTGTTGTTATTGTATGTCATGAAAAACTTTAATATTTTCCTTTGTGAGACAATTGGTAAACAATGTTTGTGTTCCCTTATCAACCATTTTCATTTAATTTAATTGTCTTTGTTTTTGTCTTCTTTAAATGTTATTATACCGTCTTAAATCATAAAAGATCATTTGAATTATACTATTGATGTCAATGATGATGTTATGATGCGCGATAAGTCCAAACTGTGTTGGGGCTGCATGTACCAACGACGTCTACATGCAGCGGAGGTGTGACGACGTGTGCTGTTTTCTTCTATCTTATTATTTGTTGTGTTATTTTAAATAGTATGGTTTAATTCCGTATTTGCCCATATGTTATAAGCCCGATTTGGGGGGGGGGGGGGGTGTCAGCTTTGTGAAACTAGTTGATTGGTTGGTTGGGCCTTCGTTTGTTATGCAAGAATTAATTCCCAAATATCTCCTCCCTTCTTCTCCTTTCCCTCTCCCTATCTCTCTCTGTTGAAATTGGTGAAGTGAAAGTGGGTGGTCGGGCAGTCCGGGCGGATTAGGCGGACTGACCGCGCGGACTGGTTATTAGTCCGGTGGGTTGGTGGTTGGCGACCTGCGTTGCGGACTAAGCGGACTGCGTGGACTGGATTGTGTACGGCAGTGTTGTGTTCTGCAGGTGTTGCGCGCGGCCTGTGCGGACTGGGCTTGGAATCCGCTCTTCTTCTTTGAAGTTGCGGTAAGCGCGGTCTGGGCTTGGAGCTGGCGGACTGGTTTGGTATCCGCCGAGCTCGTTATCCTTTCTGGACTTGCTCTTGTGGAGTTCAGGGTTTCCGCAGTGTCTGCTGTGACCGGGCCTTTGTGCCAGTGGTCGCGGACTGCGCGAGATGAAGTTGGTTTCCGCAGTGTCCGCAGTGACCGGGCGGTGTGCCTGTGGTCTGGACATTGCGAGCTGGCCTGTTGTCCGCAGTGTCCGCTGTGACCAGGAGGGTTGCCTATGGATGCGGACTGGTGCTTCCGGACAGGCGTGTTGTCTTGCCTTCGGCGGACTGGCTTTGATCTCAGCTAGTGGCTCTTGCGTCCCGGCTAGTCCTGCAGTTTTCTGCAGACTGAGCGGACTGCCCTGAGCTTCTCACCATCTCGCCCGGACTTGGCTGTTTTGTTTCGTCCCATGCGGGCGGACTCGGCGGGATAGCATTGCTAGCTGCGACCTTGGCGAGGTGACTCTATCTCATAGGGTGGTGATTACACTCCTCACTCGACCTATAAATAGGACCCCCCGACAAGTTATTTGATATCAGAGTGAACAGTAAGTGAGCTTGTGCATAGGCTGCGGACTGTGTTTGCTTATCTGCGCGGGCTGTTTGCTTAACCGGTTTCTGTGTGCAGGTGGCGCGGCTAGCAGTGTTGAACCAGGAGTTTGGTTCTGACCTCTGTGGAGTTTGCGGGCTGCATTCGGAGGTTTCCAGCATCAGCTTTATCTCAAGTTCTTTTCTGTCCGCGCGACCTCGCGGTTTCTGCGAGTAGGCGGCGGGTTCCTCTGTTCAGCAGCAGTTCGACGAATAGTGGCGAGTCCGCGTGATTTTGCGGTCTCAAGCGGACTCAGTGTTCAGATTGGTTCCAGTTCAGTTTGGGCGGTCTCAGCGACCTGCACGGCTTCGGCGGTCTCGGCGGTTTCTGGAGTCTGTCCGCCCGAGTTGTTTTGTTGTTTCTATTTTTTCTTGTACTGGCGAAATGATGTCTCGCCATGTATGCCTCGCCCTGTAAAGAAGATTAATAAAAATTTGATCTGCTTGTTTCTGTCTATGCCTTTGATTATTTGAGTTGCTTTCTGCTTTCCGCGGTTTAAGTTGTGATCTGGGTAGTGCCGAAAATATTGATTTGGTGTTTGGGCTATCTTGCTGATCAACTTGAGAAAATTCAACATGGTATCAGAGGAAGGTTTAGTTGCTTGAGCGGTGATCAACAAGCCTTGTTGTTGCTCTGTGTGCTTCTGAAGCATAACCAAGTTTGTACCATGGACGGTGGTTTTGCAAGAGGTCTTGGTATTGAGCTTCTGACGCTGACTAACTTCAAGAAGTGGAAGTCGTGCATGAAGAGCTATCTTCTGGGCGAAGAGTTATGGGAGGTCGTCAGTGGGGATGATCAAGTAGAAATCACTGCTGAGTTTGGAACAGCCGAGCAGGTGAGAGTGTGGAGGAAGACAAATGCCAAGGCTGAGTTTGCTCTCAAGCAGGCGGTGTCACCTGAACTCTTTGATCACATTTTAGGATGTGAGTCTGCTGCTGAGATATGGACTTCCCTTGACGGGTTGTTCAATAGGAAGAATGTAGCAAGAATACAGTTCTTGGAGAATGAGTTGGCTAAGGCAACTCAGGGAGATCTTTCTATCTCCAAATTCTTCCTGAAGATGAAGAGCTTGTGTGCTGAGCTCTCTGCTCTTGATCCTGATGAGCTGATCTCCGAGGCTAAGCTGAAGAGGCACATAATCCGCGGTCTGCGGAAGGAGTATGTGGCCTTCGTTACTTCTGTTCAAGGCTGGGCTACTCAGCCCTCTCTTCTGGAGCTGGAAAATCTGCTTGCCTCGCAGGAGAGCTAGGCAAGGCAGATGGACGGGGTGACGGTCTCTGAAGGAGCTAGTGATGCTCTCTTCACTGAGAAGAAGAAGAAGAAGAGATGGGAAGGGAAGAAGAAGCAGACTGCGGCTGGAGATGAATCTTCATCTTCTAAACAGCAGGAGGGGAGTTTTGCTCCTAAGAAGGACTGGAAGAAGAATCTGAAGTGCTACAGATGTCATCAACCAGGTCACTTTAAGCGAGACTGCAAGGTCAAGCTGCAGCCTGGGCATGCTGCAGGCAAGGAGGAAGCCTCCTCTAGCAAGGAGGAAGCTGGCTGGGGTAGAGCATTCATGACGGGCACTTGTGTCCGTGCTTTGTCCACCGTTGACATGGAGGACGACTGGATCGTTGACTCCGGGTGTGGCCATCACCTCACCGGAGATATGTCAAAATTTTCTTCGCTGCAGGCCTACTCAGGTAACAAAGCTATTATAACTGCTGATAATACTATTCGTGCAGTAGAGAAGGAGGGTATAGTAACAGTGGTTAGTGATAAGAGGCCGCTCACGTTAAGGAGTGTTTATCACGTACCGGGAATGAAGAAGAATCTCTTCTCTGTGACCAATGCGGTTGATGCTGGCTATCACGTTCTGTTTGGGCCAACAGAAGTGAAGTTCCTTCGCAACGTATCAGCGGTTAAGGCTGATGTTGCTCATATTGGAAGGAGAGTGAAGGACTTGTTTGTTTTATCAACAAGCTCCTATGTTGATCGCATGAGGGCCAATGATAGCGCTGCTATGTGGCATGAGAGGTTGGGGCATGTAGGGATGGATAAGCTGAAGGTTATGTCAAATAGGAGCCTGGTCAGAGGCTTGCCTAAGCTATCATCTTTCGGTGATGGTCATGTTTGTGCTGGATGTCAGTATGAGAAGTCTCATCGTCTTCCTTTTGATAAGTCACAAACAAGAAGCAAAACACCACTGGAGGTTATCCATTGTGATCTGATGGGACCAACTGCGACTGCTAGCCTCGGTGGGAGCAGGTACATGCTAGTCTTGATTGATGTCTATTCAAGATACACTTGGGTGTATTTCTTGAAGGAGAAGTCTGAAGCCTTCCGGTTATTTGTGGAGTTCAAGGAGCTAGTGGAGGGTCGGCTTAACCTGAGAATTAAAATGCTTAGAACTGACAACGGCGGAGAATTTGTCTCCTCCGAGTTTTCTAACTTTTGCAGGAAGCATGGAATCCAGAGGGAGCTCACTTGTGCTCATACTCCACAACAAAACAAAGTAGCGGAGCGGAAGATCCGTCATCTTACGGAGACTTGCAAATGTTGGCTTCATGCCAAGAGTATCTCAAGGTCCTTCTGGGCGGAGAGAATGTCTTGTGCTGCCTATGTCATCAATTGGATGCCTCTAAGTCCGATCAACATGAAGTCTCCCTTTGAGATGCTGCTGAAGGAGAAGCCAAGTGTTGAACACCTTCGGGTGTTTGGATCAACTTCCTATGTGCATATTCCTGATGCTCTAAGGACTAAGCTTGATGCAAAGGCAAGGAAGCTTGTCTTTGTTGGCTATGATGAGCGGAAGAAGGGATAGACATGCATGGATCCGGTGACGAAGAAGTTCGTGGTGTCAAGAGACGTTGTCTTTGACGAACTGACATCATATGGAGGAAGCTCGATTGAGCTACCAGAGAGCAAGGTTGATGAAGGTCAGGAGGTGGCTGAGGTTGCTGATCAAGTGGAACTGGCTGTGTCACCAGCAGCTCTAGTTGCTTCAAGTTCTGGAGGAGAAGCTTCTGGGTCAGGAAGCAGGGGGAGCATTGCTCCAAGCTTGCCGGAGAGCAGAGGTGAACCAGAAGAAGCAGCGGAGGTGGTGAGCAAGGAGCAGCCTCTTCGGAGATCAAAGAGGGTGATCAAGCCTCTAGCTCGCTACTGTGAAGGAAACACCATGAGCTATGTCTCATGTTTCTTTGCAGGTCCTCTTGATGAGCGAGAGCTTGCTAGCTTCAATGAGGCCACTGGAGTCAAGGAGTGGGAAGATGCCATGAGAGAGGAGATGGATGCTCTCAAGAAGAATGAAACTTAGGATCTTGTGCCCAGAGTTGATGGCATTACTCCGGTGACTTGCAAGTGGGTGTTTAAGTTGAAGAAGAAGGCGGATGGGAGCATTGAGATATACATGGCTCGCCTGGTGGCTCGGGGATTCTCCCAATAGTATGGAGAAGACTATGAGGAGACGTTCAGTCTTGTTGCAAAGATGACTTCAGTTCGGATGGTGATTGCATTGGCTGCTTGCCAAGGATGGAGGATGTGGCAGCTTGATGTAAAGAATGCCTTTCTTTACGAAGAGATTGACAAGGACATCTTCATGGATCAGCCTCTTGGATTCGTTTATGAAGTTCATCCGGATTACGTCTGCAAGCTCAAGAAGGCTCTCTACGGGTTGAAGCAAGCTCCTAGAGCCTGGTATGGGAAGATAGCAGAGTATCTGCAATTCTGCGGATACCTGGCTTCAAACTCGGACTCTAGCTTGTTTATCAAGAAGAAGGAGGAGCTTCGAGTCTTGGTCCTGCTGTATGTTGATGATATGATCATCACGGGGAATTCTGAGGAAGAGGTAGCTAGGCTCAGAGCTGAACTAGCTATTCGCTTCGAGATGAAAGATCTGGGAGAGCTTCATCACTTTCTTGGTCTCGAAGTGGAGAGGAAGGAAAGTGGGTTACTCATCTGCCAGAAGGGATATGCTGAACGCATATTGAACCGGTTTGGTTTGACTGAAGGGAAGACTTGCTCTACTCCTCTGGATCAAGGCCTAAAGCTTCGTCGAGATGAAGGAAGGATTCTTCCTGATCCTTTAGTGTTTAGAGCTCTTGTTGGGAGCTTGATCTACCTGACGATTACGAGACCTGATATAGCTTATGTTGTTGGTCGTGTAAGTCGGTTCATGGCAGAGCCAAGGAAGTCTCATCTTGTAGCAGCAAAGAACATTCTGAAGTATGTCAAGGCTACTTCTGACATGGGACTTCTTTACAGAAGGGATGCGAGGTTCTCTCTGCTTGGGTACACGGATGCTGATTATGGTGGTGACTCGGATGACCGAAGGTCAACTTCTGGTTATGTGTTCACTTGTGGATCAGCGGGCATTTCGTGGTGCAGCAAGAAGCAGGACTCGGTATCCGTCTCTACTACAGAAGCAGAGTACAAGGCTTCGGCCTTGGCAGCTCGGGAAGCCATTTGGCTAAGGAGGCTAGTAGAGGATGTCCATGAGGAAGTGCAAGGTCCTACCTTGCTCCGAGGGGATAATGAAAGCGCTCTCAAGCTGCTAACCAATCCAGTTTGTCATGCCAGGACCAAGCATATTGAGATCGATCACCACTTCATAAGGGAGAAGGTGCTAGAAGGATCTCTTGTGGTCGGTCATGTTCGGAGTGAAGATAACCTTGCTGACATCTTCACCAAGTCGCTAGCGAAGGGGCCTTTTCAGCGGCTTCGTGGTCTACTCGGCCTGATCACCACTTATCACTTCAAGGGGGAGTGTTGAAATTGGTGAAGTGAAAGTGGGTGGTCGGGCAGTCCGGGCGGATTAGGCGGACTGACCGCGCGGACTGGTTATTAGTCCGGCGGGTTGGTGGTTGGCGACCTGCGTTGCGGACTAAGCGGACTGCGTGGACTGGATTGTGTCCGGCAGTGTTGTGTTCTGCAGGTGTTGCGCGGGGCCTGTGCGGACTGGGCTTGGAGTCCGCTCTTCTTCTTTGAAGTTGTGGTAAACACGGTCTGGGCTTGGAGCTGGCGGACTGGTTTGGTATCCGTCGAGCTCGTTATCCTTTCTGGACTTGCTCTTGTGGAGTTCAGGGTTTCCGCAGTGTCCGCTGTGACCGGGCCTTTGTGCTAGTGGTCGCGGACTGCGCGTGATGAAGTTGGTTTCCGCAGTGTCCGCAGTGACCGGGCGGTGTGCCTGTGGTCTGGACATTGCGAGCTGGGCTGTTGTCCGCAGTGTCCGCTGTGACCAGGCGGGTTGCCTATGGATGCAGACTGGTGCTTGCGGACAGGCGTGTTGTCTTGCCTTCGGCGGACTGGCTTTGTTCTCAGCTAGTGGCTCTTGCATCCCGGCTAGTCCTGCAGTTTTCTGCGGACTGCCCTGAGCTTCTCGCCATCTCGCCCGGACATAGCTGTTTTGTTTCGTCTCATGCGGGCGGACTCGGCGGGATAGCATTGCTAGCTGCGACCTTGGGGAGGTGACTCTATCTCATAGGGTGGTGACTACACTCCTCACTCGGCCTATAAATAGGACCCCCCCCCCCCGACACGTTATTTGATATCAGAGTGAACAGTAAGTGAGCTTGTGCATAGGCTGCGGACTGTGTTTGCTTATCCGCGCGGGCTGTTTGCTTCACCGGTTTCTGTGTGCAGGTGGCGCGGCTAGCAGTGTTGAACCAGGAGTTTGGTTCTGACCTCTGTGGAGTTTGCGGGCTGCATTCGGCGGTTTCCAGCATCAGCTTTATCTCAAGTTCTTTTCTATCCGCGCGACCTCGCAGTTTCTGCGAGTAGGCGGCGGGTTCCTCTGTTCAGCAGCAGTTCGGCGAATAACGGCGAGTCCGCGTGACCTTGCGGTCTCAAGCGGACTCAGTGTTCAGATTGGCTCCAGTTCAGTTCGGGCGGTCTCAGCGACCTGTGCGGCTTCGGCGGTCTTGGCGGTTTTTGGAGTCTGTCCGCCCGAGTTGTTTTGTTGTTTCTATTTTTTCTTGTACTGGCGAAATCATTTCTCGCCATGTATACCTCGCCCTGTAAAGAAGATTAATAAAAATTTGATTTGCTTGCTTCTGTCTATACCTTTGGTTATTTGAGTTGCTTCCTGCTTTCCGCGGTTCAAGTTGTGATCTGGATAGTGCCGAAATATTGATTTGGTGTTTGGGCTACCTTGCTGATCAACTTAAGAAAATTCAACACTCTCTCTAACTCAAAGAAAATCCCCTGCATCCGACCTAACCGAGCCTATGCTCGGTAACATCAACTCCCGCAGATCTTTGCACACCGCCGTTGCTTCCCCGTTGCCATCATAGCACCTCCTTGTCAAATGAAGGGAGATCCCCCCTCCACCGGCGCATCCTCCTCCATCGAGGCCTAGCACAAGATCTCAATCGGAGGCCATAGCAGATGACAAGATATTTACTTAGTTAAATAGCAACATAATTATGCTCAATATTGCAATATAGTTGGAATAGTAGCACGTGTGCTACATGACCATTGTTCTTTGTTCTACCTGTAGCATGAATAAAGTATAACTTGTGTTAGTTAACAACATCATTATAAAACTGTAATAATATCTATTTTGACATTTCTTATACATATATATGTTGGCCTCAATTGTCTTCTCTAGTAAATTTTTTATATCATGTTATAATTATTTCTTGAAATGCGTCGTGATTGATCTACTAATTATATGTTCTAAATATCATTATATAGAGATAGAGGGAGAAAAGAGCATGTTAACTCGCGCTCTCCCGGAAATTTATAGCGCAAATTTGATTTTTTTCGGATTTTGAGCCCCAAATGTATCTCAGTTGAAAAAGTGATCAACATGAAAGTTGTAGGTCTCATTGAAATCTATAACTTTCATGTTGATCATTATTTGATTTAAACTCGTTTAGGCCCCCAATTTGAATCCCGAAAAAGTCAAGCCGAAATCTGTGCGGACGACTCGTTGCGGGCGAGACTTTTTCAGAAACCAAATCGGGTACTTAAATGACTTAAAATCAAAAAGTGATCAACATGAAAGTTGTAGATCTCGATGATATATACAACTTTCATATTTATTACTTTTTCAAATGAGAAACATTTGAGGCTCAAATCCTAAACAACTAAACTCACTATTTTTTCTTGTTTTATCTCGAGTGTATACTCTCCAAACCCATACGTATATACACATATAAACATATACACATTATTGCGGGCTAACACAACGTCCCGGTCAGACCGAAATAACTGGACCGGCTTACCTCCCGGGATGGTCGAGCACGCACACAATCAATAAAAATTGAGAGTTGACACCAAAGGTTTTAACATGGAAAACTCACTCAATTGGGTAAAAAACCACGTGACCGGATCTTTGTCGGTCAAAGTCCACTATCAGCTTGTAGTTACAATATGCTTGGGGAATCGAGGTCGATAAGCCGCTGCTCGTTACAACTTGGTGGTGAGAGAGAATTCCTGACTCGCAACGGGCAATAGGCTGCGTCGAGGGAGTGCAAGATGCTGCTTGGCGGCTGGCGTGCTTGAATGCTGGTGATTGTGTTTTCTTTCTTTCTCTACGCACTTGTGGACTTGGGCGTTCCTCTGGCTCGTAGGCGGCTTGAAGATGACCCGAAGGAGGAGTTCGGCAGAGCTCTGGCCTGAGGAAGAAGAAGACTAGGCGAGCCAAAAGGTAAGAAATGAGGAGGCCTGAGGCTCCTTTTATAGCCTCCACGAGGTGGTTATGGTGGGCCCCCACTAACCGTGTAGTTAGTTGGTGGTTACCTGTGGATCATACGACGATGGAGGCTCCGTAGTGATCGAACGGTGGCCAGCCTGCAAGCAGTGGTGGCCTGACAGCCAAGCGGGGACGGCCTGCAAGCGGCGACGGCTAGGCGGTCAAGCGGCATTGGCTAGGCGGTCAAGCGGCGGCGGCTAGGCGGTCAAGCAGCAGCGGCCTGCAAGCGACAGCGGCCTACAAGCGGTGGCGGCTAGGTGGTCAAACGGCGGCGGCCTGCAAGCGATAGCGGCTAAGCGGTCAAGCGGCGGCGGCCTGCAAGCGCAATGGCTAGGGGGTCAAGAGGCGGCGGCCTGCAAGCGGCGGAGGTTAGGCGGTCAAGCGGCGGTGGCGTGCAAGTGGCGGCGACTAGGCGTTCAAGCGGAGGCGGCCTGCAACTGGCAATGACTAGGACTGAAAGTGGCGGCAGCTAGGCGGTCAAGAGGTGGAGGCCTTCAAGCGGCGTCGACTAGGCCTGCAAGCGGGGGCGGCTATATAACGTCCCAATTCGCGCTAGGATCCTCGTGCGCAATGTTAAGTCAGGAGAGCTGACTTGGGCTCAGGGAGAGCTGGCAACTACGCTTGCACTTGTGAAAAAGAAGTGAAGTTGGTCCAGAGTTGTGACACGGGTAGTGATACGGGCGTGTCTCTACCCGTGTGTGTGGACACGGGTGCTGGCACGGGCATGTCTTTACCCGTGTGCATGTATCCAAGAAGTCGACCATGTATCCCGAGCAGGACACGGGTAGAGACACGGGCGTGTCTTTACCCGTGTGCATGTGTCCAAGAAGTCGACCGTGTATCCCGAGCAGGACAAGGGTAGAGACACGGGCATGTCTTTACCCATGTGCATGTGTCCAAGAAGTCGACTGTGTGTCCCGAGCAGGACACAGGTAGAGACACGGGTGTATCCCTTCCCATGTGTCTGGATACGGGTAGAGACATGGGCTTTTCCTTACCCGTGTGTATGGGTCCAAGGAGATCGTCGACCGTAAATCCCGAGCAGGACACGGGTAGAGACACGGGCGTGTCCCTACCCGTGTGCGAGACACGGGTAGTGACACGAGCGTGTTCCTACTCGTGTCATTCCAACATAAAAGGGGGAAAACCCTAGCCTATTTCTATTCTTCCTCCCCAAGCCATTTCTGCAGAAAAAGCTGCTGGAGAGGAAAGTGATGGAGCCATCTCCACCCCTTGAAGAACCAACACCACCTTGGAGAAGAAGATGCCGCCAAGAAGGATGATAAGATCCATGGCCGGAAGTGGTTGAAATGCCAGAAACGAGGTGAGCTTCCTCCCCTCTCCCTTGGTTCTATATCTGTAGATATTCCTAGGTAAGATGTCGACTCAAAAGAGTCTTAACTTGCGAGATGGTGATTTCCTAGGAAGAGGCCATTCGAGGGCTTGTCCTCTATAGTTAGTGATGTCTTCAACCTCTCCCCTCTTCTTGTGTAGAAGGTGGACTGGTTTCGTGAAGTGATATGGCCTTATGAGGGTGAATAAGGGAGGAGAAGTTCTGGATGTGATTTGGTAAGATCGGCTAGAGGAGGAAGACGAACCGATGCCGTTCGTTCCACCTTAAGATGCGTGCAAAAATCTGATTTCTGCGCGCAACGATCTTCGTGGCCATTTTTCAGATAATATACAGCCAGATATGAGCTTTCAACTAAGAACGAAATTCGTAGACCATGGAAGTACCTTTCCAACAAGTAGTTACACGTCTTCGTGCGAAGTCTGTAGCCACGGGAAAGCCTGATCGAAAATGATGGCTGATAATATAAACGTGCAGAAACTGTATTCTGAACGTAGCAGGCTTAGAAGCCGATTTCAAGTGTGTTACGGTCTGATCTGGGTGAAGGACCAAATACAAAAGTTGTGGTTTATGTAAATACCTTTCCAACGAATGGTTACACGCCTTCACCGGGTTCCTATAGCCTCAGGAATCTCTGGTCGAAGTTGCTGTCCAGAAAGTGTCATGCACATAAAGTGCTTAGGTTGGTGTAGGATCGAGTTTGGACTCGGTAGAGACATTGTAACAAATTAACATTGAGGTTGGATGAATTCTCTTTATGTCTAACCGTGATAAATCAACGACTAATGGAACTTGTTGATAAATTCTTAGCAAAAAAACGGCGTAGTGAAACACACTTGAATGAAATAATTTGGTGGAAAGTTGGTGAACCACGATTGTACAAATGGTGTGGGGGAATTCAAGAAACAAATGGTTTGAGAAATTTAATAAGTGAAAGCTTAATTTGATTTGGTTGAAAAATCCTTAGGTGAACAAGTGAGTGTTGTTATGTTGTACTAGGTGGCTTGCCACCTAAGGTTTACAAGGAACCCTTGAGTGCTTGGATGCATGAAAACGTGGAAGGGTTGATGGTGCGTGAGTGGTTGCCGCACTAGATCGATTGTGTTGATAAGGGACTCGGTAAGGAGCCCTCGCATGCTGTTGAGCACGAGATGTGAATGATGAAAAGAGACGTAAATGGACGGTTGGGCTTGGTCCTCAATGTACATTCCTGAGGCTCCTTCCACGCTACGATGATGTGAAATTATATGCGGTGTGAGTCGACACGCGGTATCGTAATCCTGGGTTAAGGATAGTGTGGAAGGTCTACGAGATCGCCAGTCATCTGATGCGCTTGCGGTAAAACTACGGTTCACAACCAAGTCATAATAATGAGGAGTAGCATCCCCGAGTATCGATCTCTCGCAAAACGCAAGTAGGGAGCAAGGGTTTTAGCGTTTCGAGAAAGGAGTGCAAGTGCTAAGCGAACAAGCAAGGGGGGTTTCGATTTGGATTTCCTATGCTAAAACAATATAAAACTAGCGCGGGTCGCCTTCACCGCATCTCCCGGATGAATTACTCCGAAGAATAATAGCGGAAGCGAAAGAATAAGTGAGGGTCATAAGCACCTCTTCTCAGCGCTCACTTCTAGAAAAGTCTAGAATGGCCCAAACCCACTTTGCATTAGAACCACAATAAAGCTTTCTAACACCTATAAGGCTCAGGAAATCACTAAACAAATCCACAACGAAATTTGGAACAATACACGGTTATGAAACTACAATAGCGCTAGCAGGAGTTCAGCAGAAAGTAAATCCAGAAAAATGGGGAAGAGATTACAATCAAAACAAAGAAGCTTCCCAAGGTTCTCAGCCGGAAACTAGGGGTGTCAACCCTCGTCCGAGTTTGGTCTTCGAAAGGAGTCCAGGATCCGGGAGGAGCTGTCACTTCCTCCTTCAAACCTATCTTCGTCATGTTGAGGTCGCGGAGGTGGATATAAGCTTGGCGGGCTGCAACAAGTAGCTTAAACAGGAGCTTGGAAGGAGGCGATGGAAACCGGGGGTCGCAGGCGAAGCTTTTGCAAGCTCTATGGAGGGGAATGGGCGGCCGGATCTTCCATCCAAGGAAGAAAGAGAGAAAAAAGGGCTGTAGCCTTGTTTTCCCGCACCAGGGAGCAGAAAAGGCGAGCAGGACGAACTGGACTTGGCAATGTTAAAATCTACATCTTAAATAGAAAATTATCTGAAAATGGTCTCGCACGGTTCGGCGCACGACCGTGCGCGAACCGTGTGATATTAACTTTAGGCATACGCTTGCGAAGAAGAAGCGTTGATCCGTGCATTTCCTTCGCGCATGGGCGATCCGCCCGTGCGTGAAGCAATTCACACGAGTAACCACAGTAAGCTCAAACCGTAGGAAAAACAAGAAGGCTACAGGACAACCATGCGTTTCCTTCGCGCACAGTTTTGATGAAACGTGCGTGAAGCATTCGCATGAGCTGGTCACTTTTCCAGAATAACCTGTAGAAAACGCACGACCGAAACTAACTGTGCGCTAATAAAACGCACGACCATGCGTTTTCCTCAAATCATCGTTCTGAAATGAGGAAAACTGACCACCTTCAAGCAAAGAGAACTAAACAATGGAGGACCCTCCAACAAAACAGAAATGCAGTAAAAGCTACTGGAGCGAGCCCCGGGGAGCACCACGTGCATACCCCCAACATTCAAATGCGCAATTGCGCACCCAAGGGCTAGAAAAGCACAAAATCCATGAAACGCATAAGGAAGGAAATAACAGTGAAATTAACGCAATAGAGGTGTGCAAAGACAAGAAAACAGGCTCAGATGAGCTCGAAAAACCCTATATAAACGGGACTCATCACACCCCTAGACTTACCTATTTGCGCGTCCCGAGCAAAGAAGATCCCCGCAGACCAGAAAAAGTACTAACACAGAAACTACAATCCGGAGTACCATGCGAAATCGCATGCTCACGGGCGTAAAAATTAATTAGAGAAAATTTCTAAGCATACAGATTAATTTACACTTTTTAGTCTGCGTAAAATAAATTATATGACTACTCAAAAATAGAATCGTGGTGAATCTTCTGGTCGCGTGTAGGGAGAAAATAAACTAGCCGCTAAGACGAGTATTGCCAAAGATCGGGATTCGGGACAACCTCCAAAGGAATCCACCAATGTCAGTGACCATATGCTTGCACGTTCGCACTCTCTCCACGACACTAGTTTGACTTAAGCGCAAGTCCATAGGACTTCGGGTAGAATCGGGGCTTGGGTTAAGGTGAGGTAAACAATGATGAACAGGAAGGCTATGCACCTAATCCAAGTAAGCTAGCAAAAAACAAAACTCAATGCTAACCACAATAAATCTAGGTACACCACACCCCCAGACTTAACGTTTAACAAATGGGTGTGTGCACCGCCTACTCCAAATACAGTCACATCTCCAATATGATTTACAATTAAACATTTTCCTTTCACTTTTATTTTTTCACACATATATATTTTTTTCTTACTTACTTTTTATTTCTACAATTTCAGCAAATATAAACCTTGGAGCACATCCACATATTCACATATAACATTACCACGTCAACACCCCAAAATGATAATATAAAACACTAAATCTCGACTTGAGTGTGTGGCTAGGATCGACTATGAGGCTTTGGTGAAATAATGGTGGAGTTGAATCAAAAGAATGGGTAGACACAACGGGGCTTAGCGATGGTACGACGTTAGGAACAGTACAAAGCTCAATAAGGACAAAAGGATGGCCTACATCATGCTCAAGCTTAACTAACCATGTACCCATGCTTCGAGAGTAGCTTGGGGAAAGTTCTTAGTCACCGAGAAAGACAACCCCTTCTCTCGACTCGAGCAATATGAATCTAACGGCTGTCAACACACATCACTAAGCTACCGTCGGATTCACACCGGATTCACCAATTTTTTAGTAGCATAAAAAGAATGTACGCAGTTAAAAAAATATAAACTAACAACATGTAGAAAAATTAATTCTAATCTGATTTCTACATGAAACGGGTGCACTTGACTAGGAACATAGCAAGGCTAGCATTTTACTCCATCTCATAATCCTATGTCAGCATGGCAATTTTCCCAAATCTAACGAAAGAAGCAAGCTTGACTCGCAACACGCAAAAAGTTAAGTACGCTCTCAAGTGGGTGTATTAGTGCGCAATGCAATGAACTACAAAATTCAAATAAAAGCAACTACTGGTAGGCATATGAAGTGCAATTGCAAAGGGCTACAACGACAGGCTCTCCCCTAGACTTAATCTAAACAATACAACAAATAATATTGGAAATGAAATCAAAAACAGGTGAGGGAAGAGGTTACCCAATTCTCAGAGATGAGCATATCAGAAGTTAGGCGATTAAACTTGATCAAACAGCCCACAGCCGAAGTTAAAATCACCTGCAAGAGCCAATCTCCAACCAAACAAAAATAGGGGGTACACGCAAAAAAGCAAAATAAGCAAAGTAAAGCAAGAAATAGCCTTGAAACAAGGCCAAAGCGGCAAACTCGGGTTGTCTCCCATAAGCCCTTTTCTTCACCGTCCTTAAGGTGGATCAAATACCTGTATTAACAGTTATATAGTATTGTTCAGGTACCAAAAGTATATCAAGCAAATAGGAAGAATAATAAAAAAACAGCACTAAGCAATACGATCAACAGAAGCAACAGGACAAAGGAGATGGCCCCAGAGATCTTCCACTTCTCAGCTAAACGCTGATTTGTGAAAATTTGCTCTCGACGTGCGAAATGAGGAAGAGGGGAAAGATTTAGGGCCTAAATAAGACAAATCTCCCTTGCCCCTACCCTCCTCCTCGCCGCATCGGAGAGCAAATCTCCACGCTTTACGTAGGAGCAACTCCTTTGGTCGCAATTTAACCGTAGGAGAACGCTAGGGCAGTAAATTCACGCCCGATATTTTAGCATCCATATCACCACCCACAACCGAGGGCATCCTTTCCTCACCCGTAGAGGGAGGCAGATCAGCCCACGTCACCTATTTAAAAGTTTTTCAACATTTACTTGGCCCGCTAACAGTTTTTAAATTGATTATCTGCACGCTCTCAGTAGTCGTGCTCATTCCACATTCCTTCTTATCTTTATCTCATTCAACACTCAACAGCTCCAGATTTGAGTTTGTAATAGCGGGCCTCAGTGAATTCTTCACTTGCTTAGTTATATCTTGTTTACTAAGCATCCCATCTGCCTCATCAACACTAGATAATTTGTCAGATAGCAAAGCATTAACTTTTTGCTGAGTTTCAGATTCACATAGGACTAGAGCGGGAAGTGATTGCGAAGACGGTAATTAATCCTTAGAAGCTAAGGTAATTCCATAATCATTAAATCATAGCGTTGCCTCACTGGCTTTCAGGAAAGGAACCCCCAAAATGGGTCTTGAGTTATTTCCCTCCGGTCCCAGCACTTGAAAGTCGGTGACAACAACAGCCCCGTAAAGTTCTACCTCCACATCTTTAATTACCCCATCAGTTTTGACAACCGAACCATCGGGAAGCACAAGTGATTTCTGGATATTATTTTCGAAATTTAAATCCAGTTTCACAACATCTTGCAAGGCAAGAATGTTGCACGAAGAACCAGAATCACAAACGGCTACCGTTTCTACTTCATTAATCACACACTTGACTGTTAATTCATTGCTACCGCACTCGCCCACTTCTACAACACTCTTCCCTTGTTCACGGGGATTTTTCTCCGTGTCACTTGGTAGGGCGCCACGAGTGTGTTCGGAGAACACATTGGCAAGCTGCGTCTCCAAATTCCTCATGGAGGCGGTTCGAGTGGCCATGTTCGACTAGGCCATCTCCACGAACTTCTCCATCATTTCTTCTAAAGCGCTTTTGCGCGTCCCTTGCATGTTTTGATAGTAACCCTCTTGAGGTGGTCACGATTGGCTACTAGAGGCTTGAGCATCAAATTGATGCTGACCTCCTTGCCATCTTTGACCAGGCACGTTTTGATTCCACGAGAAATTCGGGTGATTTCTCGTATTTAGGTTATAAGCATTATTATAAGGAGCAGCCCGATTTGTATTAGTAATAAAATTAACATGTTCTTCAAAACCCATACCTGCCTGGTCACAAGTATGCTCCCCCGCAGTGCACTCATAAGCGTGGTGCCCAGGGTTTCCACAACCTTGGCACGAGATGTTCAACACAGGCACTGACGGCGGTGTAGATCTGGTCAGCATCACTTTTCCTTCCAAAAAAGGATGGTAGGGTTCAGCATGTTGCACCACGGCATTCACATCAAACAAATTTCTCGCCCCACTTGAGGCATTCTTTCCAGCGGTCCATTAAGTGTTGTGGGAGGTCGTATCTCTTAGAAGCCTCAGTGCTTCCTCGTGAGCCAAATTCATAATCGTGCCTCCAGCAGCAACATCGATCAACGCCCTGAAATTCGGTTCAATGGCGAAATAAAATATCTCTACCAAGTTCCAGGGCTCACATCCATGTTGCGGACACCAGCGCTACAAATCAGCAGACCTCTCCCAGGCCTCGGAAAGGATCTCATGATCCTGTTGTTGAAACATGTCTATCTCCCTGCGTGCATTAACAATCTTATCGACAGGATTAAATTTAGACAAAAATAGGGAAGACAAGGCTTCCCAAGTTGTTGTAGTTCCTGGAGCAATTGTATGCAGCCAAGTCTTGGCCCTATCCCGCAACGAGAAAGGGAACAACTTTAATTTCACAATTTCATCAGAGATTCCAACATAACGGAAGGTTCCGCATATTTCAAAAAATTCAGCTAGATGAAGCTGAGGATCCTCACTCGGCAGCACAGAATATTGGGTGTTATTCCTAATCATATTTAGGATTGCCGACTTGATCTCAAAGTGGTGGTTGGCGATGGCTGGCCCAAACCCAGGATAAACACTCCCCGCCATAGGGGTGGTGAAATCCCACATCGTCCTTATTTGAGGTTGGACCACCTCATGTTCATCAACCACTCTATCTCCCTGACCGTTTCCACCATGGGCCGGATCGTCCATTCTCACTTCTGCAGCAGCAGCGCGCAAACGAGCTCTTCTAGCTCTTGCAGTCTCAGCGTCAACTCCTAAATCTTCAACCCTTCCAGCGGGGTTCAGATCTGTCATAAACTCACAAAGCAAAGAATTAAAACACACTTAAACACCTACATAATTTTCACCAAAAAGAAAAAACCACACGCAACGGTTGTGCTCCCCGGCAACGGCGCTAAAAACTTGATGCGCTTCCGGTAAGACTACCGTTCACAGCCAAGTCATGGTAATGAGGAGTAGCATTCCCGAGTATCGATCTCTCGCGGAGCGCAAGTAGGGAGCATGGGTTTTAGCATTTAGAGAAACGAGTGCAAGTGCTAAGAGAACACGGGGGGTTTCGATTTAGATTTCCTATGCTAAAACAATATAAAACTAGCGCGGGTCACCTTCACCGCATCGCCCGGATGAATTACTTTGAAGAATAATAGCGGAAGCGAAAGAACAAGTGAGGGTTGTAAACACCTCTTCTCAGCTCTCACTTCTAGCAAAGGCTAGAATGGCCACAAACCCACTTTGCATTAACACCACAATAAAGCTTTCTAACACCTATAAGGCTCAGGAAATCAACAAACAAATCTACAGCGAAATTTTGAACAATACACGGTTATGAAACTACAATAGCCCTAGCAGGAGTTTAGCAAAAAGTAAATCCAGAAAAATGGGGAAGAGATTACAACCAAAACATAGAAGCTTTCCATGGTTTTCTGCCGGAAACTAGGGGTGTCAACCCTCGTCCGAGCTCGGTCTTCGAAATGAGTCCAGGATCCGGGAGGAGCTGTCACTTCCTCCTTCAAACCTGTCTTCGTCGTGTTGAGGTCGCGGAGGCGGATGGAAGCTTGGCGGGATGCAACAAGTAGCTTGAACAGGAGCTTGGAAGCAGGCGATGGCAACCGGGGGTCGCAGGCGAAGCTTTTGCAAGCTCTATGGAGTGGAATGGGCGGCTGGATCTTCTCTCCAAGGAAGAGAGAGAAAAAAATGGTTACAACCTTGTTTTCCCGCTCTAGGGAGCAGAAAAGGCGGGCAGGATGAACTGGACTTGGTAATGGCAAAATCTGCATCTTAAATAGAAAATTATTAGAAAAAGCAAACCGTGCGCGAACCGTGCGTGAACCGTGCGATATTAACTTTAGGCATACGCCTGCGAAGAAGAACCGTCTACCCGTGTGTTTCCTTCGCACACGTGCGATCTGCCCGTGCGTGAAGCAATTCACACGGGTAACCACGGTAAGCTCAAACCGCAGGAAAAATAAGAAGGCTACATGACAACCGTGTGTTTCCTTTGCGCTCGTGAAGCATTCGCACGGGCTGGTCACTTTTCCAGAATAACCTTTAGAAAACGGACGACGGAAACTAACCGTGCACCAAGAAAACGCACGACCGTGCATTTTCCTCAAATCATAGTTTTGACATGGGGAAAACTGACCACCTACAAGCAAAGAGAACTAAGGAATGGAGGACCCTCCAGCAAAACAGAAATGCAGTAAAAGCTACTAGAGCGAGCCCCGGGGAGCACCACGTGCATACCCCCAACAATCAAATGAGCAATTGCGCACCCAAGGGCTTGAAAAGCACACAATATACGAAACACATAAGGAAGGAAATAACAGTTAAAATAACGCAATAGAGGTGTGCAAAGGCAAGAAAACCAGCCCAGATGAGCCCGCAAAACCCTATATAAACGGGACTCATCATCGTCACACCAACGAGAGTTGACGGTTAGACCTTGGGCGGTTGGGCTTGGTCCTCGGTGCTCATTCCCAGGGCTCCTTCTGTGCCAAGTGAACGGTTAGGCTTGGTCCTCGTGTTTCTTCCGAGGCTCCTTCTGGGTCACAACATAGGCCAACATGGGGCTTGGTTCTCGGTGCACATCTACCCGAGACTCCCGCTGAGCCGTAGTACGCATGTGAGCTCCGTTGTTGTGTTCTTAACATTGAGGCGTACGGAGGCCTAGGCTAGGTAGTGTGGATAACAGCCTAGTAGTGGAGATGCCCGCTCTACTGTTATCGTCTGTCCACAATGGATGACACCTGAGAGGTTAGCTACCTGCTTGAAAAGTGGGAACTACAAGTCTGTGTCGACATAACAATTTCTTGTGCGTGATCATGGGTGAGTTATTGCATCGAATTCATGGCATAGCATTACATTGCATACACAGGATCCTCATCGTATAAGTTTGTATGGGCACTCTTATACGATGAGTTACTTTACTGTTGAGTCGATCCTCAACTTATATGTTTGTATGGGCATTCATATAAGTTGAGTTATTTTCTGTTGTAGCTTTACACTTTCATATTCTACTGTAGATGATAGAACTGCTAGGACAAATGGTTTGCTCGTTTATTGTGCTGCTATAAATACATTGATATTGTTCACTCTATACCACTTGTTTGTACTATTGCTTTATATAAATATATTGTACCTGGTTCCTTTCTTGGCCCGGTGCCGAGGAGTCGTCGTGGGAGCAGATGTGAAAGCCACTTAGTCTTCATAACTAATGGTTGCTATGTCTTCCTTTTTAGGAGGAAACCCCACAGACGGAGCAGTAGCAAGTTTTATAGCAGGATAGCCAGGACAGGATGACAGGGCCTGAAGGGACGGTACCGTAACTACCATCAGTGACTGATGTGAGTCTTTGAGAGACTTTTGATGCAGCCCCTTTTGGGAAAGTTTTACTCGTACTCTGATAGTATAGAAGCTTGATGTAGCTTCTTTTATAGGTTGTACTTTTGGACTATATGCTTGTGTATGGATTTGGCTACATATTATATGTTTTGTGTGGTTGACAATGTTTGATATTAGTTATAGTCAGCAGGATAGGCGTCTTGTGGTACATGTTAGCCTGAGTGCTAGCACTACCGCAAGGCGGTTGTTCTGGGCATACGAATCCCCTCGTGCCATGTTTTGTGTTCTAGGAGGGAGGTCTTACAGGCTAGGAGGTCAAGCGGCGAAAGCCTGCAAGCGGCTGTGGCTAGGCGGTCAAGTGGTGGTGGCCTGGAAGCGATGACGGCTAGGCGGTCAAGCGGCGTCGGCCTGCAAGCAACGACTGCTTTGGACGCCAAGCGGCGGTTTTTGAGGAATGAGGGAGGAGTGGAATCCCCCATGATCCCCATCATGGGGAGATCATGGTAAAAGTCTTTGTTTCCAAGGATAGCTATATCACCTAGGGGGTGAATATGTTTCTTAGTCCTTAGTGACTAAATTTTTTTTTCTTTGAGTTTTATGCTTTATTAGGTGATTAAATTCTTCTTTCAAGATATGAAACCTGCATAAAGAAAATAACACAGAAAAGCACACACATATTTTTAGTGGTTCCCCTAATAATGGTACATCCACTTTCCCTTCCACCTATCCAACTATCTTGTTGGACTAGGCAATTCTCGAAAACTCTGCTCCAAAGACCTTACACCTCATATCCCTCAGGATCTCTCAGTCTCCTCCAAGACTTACAACTCAGCCACATGGGCATAAAAATCAGTGATCAACAAATCACCTACCTCAGGCCAAAGGCCCTACACTCAGGCTTGGAGGATGAGAGTACCTTTAGTAGTTTTAACTATTAGGGTATTTTTAGGTTTTTAATACATAAATCAGTCTTGTAAGCTTATATGTTGACCTACTTTTATATATATACACAAATAACTAATGTTTTCTCCTCTTTTTGTAGGTTTTCACAGCTTTCAGCCAATTTTGCTATTACACGTCCCCGGGTCATGCCCCACCCGGGCGTGTACTTGGGGCGTGTAACCCATTCCCGAGGTAGAAATCATCCAGAAGCCAGATCCCAAGAAAAACACTTGACACGCCCCCTATCACGCCCTCCCTGGGCATGTCACCGGGCGTGTAACCCGATCCCAAGGAAGTTTGCTGCCAGAAACCAAATCCCCAGAAAAACAGCTGACACGCCCCCCTGACACACCCTCCTTGGGCGTGTCTCTAGGCGTATCACCCTCATCCTAAAGCATGTAGGCTGCCATTAAAGAGTTTTCGTTACTACACGTCAATAGTACTGACATGCCCCCCTACACGGGCGTGTCGCCGAGCGTGTACAACCTTTTTCGATGATTGGCGGATTTCCGACCAATGATTTTGACGTGATGTGCCTTACACGCCCCCTACACGGGCATGTCCCATGACGTGTCCACCATTGTACAGAAGCAATCATCACACCTGCCAGAATCCAGCTCCCGAAGTCAACCCCGCACTAGACACGCCCCCCGAACATGCCCTCCTAGGGCGTGACAGGGGGTGTGACCGACCTAAAAAAAATCTATAAATTCAAGGGCTCCCCTTTGTGTCCATAGCAGTTTTGGTGTGAGTGGGGAGGTGCTTCCCTTTTATTTCTTGGAGTTTTCTATGTTCTTCCTCTCTCTCTCTTTCTCATTTTAAGCTTTTCTTAATTCTAGCTTAGTGTACCCCTTTTGTAATAGCTCTTGTAATTTCTTCAGTAACTTAATGTTAAAGCTAGCCTAGGTTTTTAGTTTCCATGCACTTGTAATCTTTTATTTCAAAGTTGTAGCTCTCTTTTAATATTAATATAAAGTGCCCTTTTTCTTTGTTTTCATAATGTTCTTCTACCCATCTCTATTCCTCCACTTCTTCATGATTAACTAATCCTCCTTGTACTCGATCTTGATGATCCGAGGTTTGAGTTGATTAAGTTATTGAACAACCTCGGGCTCGCAGGAGGCAACTCAAGGAAGAGTGCGGAGTTAAGGGAGAGATGGGCTAAAGGACTGCAGTGGCGAGTAGGCCCACAGGGTCAACTCGCTGGTTCTTTAAAGAGGCAAAACATAATGGGCGAGACGGGAACAACGTAGCAGGCGAGACGGCTCCCGTGGCGTGTGATGGCCTTTAGTGGCGAGATGCATCTCGCAAGGCGGGGGACTCACGAGGTGAGCAGATAGGCTCCCCTCGCCCGTCGGTTATGTTCCCACTCGCCATGTGAGAAAAGATGTTTTTTACTTTCTTACCCAAGGGGGATTTTACTCTTTTACCCCAGGTAAGTTTACTCTTTTTCCCTTTGTGGCTTGCATATAACCCTTCAGAATAGCGGAGTTTGGCTATTGGCAGACCCAACCCAGTGTATTTTGGTAATTTCGGGTCAGTTCAGTTTGGTTATTGGCAGGTCAAACTCAGAGGCCTATAAATAGACTGATAAGGTGCCTTGAAGGGGTTATTGACCCCTTTCTTTTTCTTCCTCAAAGGCACCTAGCTCAGCACTGGCTAGGGAGGGGAAGGACTTCTAATTCTTCCGGGTAAAAGGTGGGACCTCCAAGTTGAAGCCCACGGTCTGTTTCTATCTCCCAAGACTCACATCAAGGAAAGGATTCGGAAAGAGTAGGTGTGAGATGCAACTCTAGATCCGAACTCTAAGAGATGTTGGGTTTCCGGCTTCAACATTTTTGGTGTGGTGAGTGTGGATCGCAGCCTACATAGAAGAATCTTAAGCTACTTCATGGCGGGAGATCTCGGCGAAGGAGATGGAGATGGGTCCTAGAACCCGGGAGGATATGTAGGAAGAGAAGAATTCATGGCTTTCATTAGAGACATCATGGACATGTTGCGGGGGATCTTGCAGCAAGGCGATTGCTCGACTCTTCTACCTCAGGCGTACGCTCTCGCGCATCAGGATGAGCTTGTCTTGTCAAGGGTTAGATAGGACGCCCTGGGGAGGCGACCTGGGAGGGAAAAAGTGGTGGAAGGAAGTGGGCGAGACCTGGCGGGCAGGGAGTTGTTCCCCCGCCATGCGAGTGTCGTCTCATCGGGAGACATCGTTGTGCGAATGGAGGGGGCGAACCCGACGTTTGCCAGAAAATTGGTAAGGTTGACGGAGACTGAGTCAAGAGAGCCGTGAGGGGCAAGACAGCAGGAAGTGAGAAGCAGGGAAGAATCGAGGATGCCGACGTATCAGGAGTTGGATTGGAGGCAACCAGGAGGCCCTGCTCAAGAGCAAGGAAGAGGTTTCCCCCAAGGGGGAAGGAATTACCAAGGAGGAGCAGGACAATTCAACCAGCAGGGGTGGGGATATGGTCCTAAACAACCCCTACCCCCGCCTCAGCAAGCTATTGCCATCGGCCAATGGAGAGGGAGGGGATGAGAAAGAGGGAGAGTAGGAGCTTGATTTAGAAGAAGGAGGAATCACCAAGATAGGGGACATGGGGAAGAGGTAGCATTGTCATATTGTGACTTCCATGAGGAGGAAGGTTATGCAACAGCTACCTACCTGGAGTTTCGGGAGATGAAGACAGCTAGAGGAGCAGGGGAGCAGAACCCACCATTACGGATAGTAGAGATGACTGGGATCGAGGAGGAGAACCGTTGTGTGGATCGAGCTTATGTGGAAGATCGATGTGAGATCAGAGTGATCCATGGGGGACTAGGGATTGAGGCCAACCGTAAGGCAAGCCTTCATACCATGTACCGTCGGAGCGTATCCTCGACGTCAAAAGCCCCTCCTTCGGATGAGAAAATTACCTTCTCTCAAAAAGATATGCCGGACCATGAAGATCCTTTTTGTGATGTGTTGTGTGATCCAGACAGCCATCGAAAACTTCATAGTGTTGCGGATCCTAGTCGATAATGGGAGTTCGGTGAATGTCATCTTCAAAAAGGCATTCAATGAGATGAGGGTGGAGGCTCTAAGGGTGGTGGCAGCAGATAGGCCGTTGTTCGGATTCTCGGGAGAAAGGAAGGAAGTCGAAGGGGGAGTGGGACTCCAGGTAAATCTAGGGGGGCTGTCCAGGAATTGCTATGTCTTCATAGTAGACGCCCCGAGCAGTTACAATGCCATTTTCGGGCGCCCTTTGATCCGTTCCTTTAGGTGCGTCCCATCATCTTTTCACCAATGCCTGAAGCTCAATGTCGGGGGAACCCAGATCCGAGTGCGAGGAGATCCAAAAGCAGCCAGGGAGTGCTATGTGATGGTAGTGAATACTATTATTTGGCAGTGAGAGGCCGAGGAAATCGAGAAGAGGATGGAACGATGGGAGCAAGAGGTCAGAGAAATAGAAGAAGAGAAGGAAGGAGAGATGGAGATGAAGGAGGAAAAAGAAGAAGTGGGGATGGAGAGAGGCATTGCGGTGGAGCCGGAAATGGTAGGAGAGAAGGAAGGACATATGGAAGGGGAAGGGGGCAAAGGAAATGAAGGAGAGAGGAAAGGGAAAAGGAAGTTAAAGGAAGTCGGGGAGTCATCCAGGATGGAAGCTCGGTCGGAGAAGAAGGGAGGTTCGTTATTAGGAGAGGTCCTAACCGATGAAGAGGTGGAAAAGTTTCTGAGGGAGGTGTCTGTGGCCGTTGCGGAGCGCGAGGCCGTAGATCATGAGGCAAGGGTGCAGGAGGAGATGTTGACGGAGCAGGAGAAAGAGGAGGAGCCATTAAGATTGAATGTGGCAGTGGAAGTGCTGGAGATGGATATCCTCACCAAGGAAGGGAGGAAAGAGAAGATAAAAGTCAGTGGGGAGCTCAGTCCTGAGGATCAGAAGGAGATCAGAGCATGCATACAGAGGAATGTTGACATCGTCTCCTGGAGCACAGCTAACATGCCAGGAGTCAACGCAGATGTGGCGTGCCACCATCTCAATCTTGACCCCATGGCTCGTCCAATACAACAAAAGAAGAGAGTCATCACCGCCAAGATGGTCGGGCCCATCAGAGAAGAGGTGGAGAAGCTTCTCAAGGCTTGATTCATATCAGCAAGCAAGTATCCGGGGTGGGTGAGTAATGTTGTAATGGTAAAAAGGGAGAGGGGAAATGGTGGATGTGTGTGGACTTTTCCCTTTTAAATAAAGCATGCCCTAAGGATTGTTATCCTCTGCCTCGAATTGACGCGCTGGTTGACTCAGGCATCAGTTTTTCACTAATGAGTTTTCTAGATGCATTTTCAGGGTACCATAAAATATGCTTGCATCTGTTAGACATCAAAGATGTTACCTTTATCACAGAGGATGGGTGCTTCAGCTACAACATAATGCCCTTTGGATTGAAGAATATGGGGGCAACTTACCAAAGAATGATGGACCGGATCTTCCTGGAGCAGAAGAGATGGAATCTCGAGGTTTATGTGGATGACCTGATGATCAAGAGTCGAGACCTCGGGTCCCACATCTTGGATCTAGAGGAAAATTATGGGACCATAATAAAATACAAGATGAGGCTCAACCCCTAGAAGTGTGTCTTCAGGGCCAACAGGGGAAAATTCTTAGGACATCTCATTACACCATCAGGAGTGGAGCCCAATCCAGACAAAGTGAAGGCAATCTTAGAATTGGAATCCCCGAAGAACGCCAAAGAAGTCCAACGTATCACTGACGAGCTGGCTGAATTAAGTAAGTTCCTCTCCCGGGCTGGAGAGAAGTGCTCACCCTTCTTCTGAGCACTAAGAGGAGGCAAGAAGTTTGAATGGACCACCGAAAGCAAAGGAGCTTTCTGAGCTTTAAAATAACAACTCACCCAAACACCGCTACTCAAAGGGAAAAGGGAAGGAGAGGGTTTGTTCTTGTACCTAGGAGTGGGGACCAGAGCAGTGAGGTCTATTCTTATACGACAAGAAGGAAAGAAGCAATTCTCGATCTACTACGTAAGCATGGTCCTAAAGAAGGCAGAGCTCAGATACCTCATCCTTGAAAAGCTTGATTTTGCTCTCATCATATCGGCCAGGAAGCTCAGGCCATACTTTCAGGCTCACTCAATTCTAGTGGTGACAGATCATACTCACCGCCACATCCTGGAAGGGGTGGAGCATCCTGGGAGGTTTGCCAAATGGTCGATATAACTCAGTGAGTTCGACCTCGCTTTTACTCCTCGGGTGGCCATCAAAGCGCAAGCGATTGTGGATTTATTTGCAGACTATGTGGTTGAGGTCGGAGAAGCAGAAGCACCTCTTCTAGCGGCCTGGGAGATGCTAGTAGACGGAGCATCGGGGAAAGATTCTTTTGGGGGGAGGGATGATCTTGATAAGCCCCGAACGGACCAAAATTGAGCAGGCTTTGAAGATTCCCTTCACAATCACTAACAACAAAGCAGAATATGAGGCGATTATTGCAGGGCTCGAGCTAGCTCGGGAGCTGGGCATACAAGACATCAAAGTCTGATGGCGCGTCCCCCCCGCCACTCATCGATGATGAAGACCCGGCTGCCGAGGCGCTGCAACATAAAGATCTGCGGCGTCGTGACGATGATGGAAGCCCGCGTTATAATCTCCGCCCGCGGCGTGACAAGGCCGCCAAGAAATATTGAACTTTTAATTCATGCACTTTTATTTTATATTAATAAATATAAAATTATTTCATGTTTGATGATAATTTTATATTTATTATAATGGTTGTATTTTAATTTTAGAACTCTTTATTTGATTTTGGTGTGTACTTAACCATACGGATGGATGAGATTTCATCTCCATCATGGATGGTTAAGATGTTTTTGTAACTCCTATTTAAGGAGGTCTTTATGAAGGAATGAGGAGATGAAAATATCAAACCCTAACCCTTCCTAAATTGGAAATTTCGGCCATAGGAGTTCCTCCTTGCCTCCCCTCTTGGTGTGACTCCAAGGCCGCCGCCTCCCTCCATCCTCTTCGGTGCGACTCTGGCGAGACTTCCGTGGTGTGACTCCAAGGAAGAAGGGTTGCTTCTCCGTTCGGTGCGACGCCGGCGGAACCGTGGAGAGAGAGATTCTCCCACAAATCTATCTTGAGTGCATGCTTGATCTTGGTTGGGTAATCTCTTTCCTCTCTAGTGATTCTTCTAAACGTTTGTGGAGGTTTTGTCGAATCGTTTTATCCGTGATCTTAATTTTTCGCGCTTGCAAAAATCTGAACTAAAAGTGTTGTTATTAAACCTCTTGCTAACCGGATTGGAACGATCCATGCCATGTTAACAAGGGAGTTAATCACCACTAAATCTTTCGTCGCCGCTTGAAGTTTATCACCGCTCCGCGAATGTTGCCGCTGCGTTTTGCTAAAATCATTTGATGGAATAGATGCTTGTGTAGGTGCGGTGAGTTGTGTGCTTGTTGGAGAGGTAGGTCCTAAGGACGTGGTATCGAGTCCGCTAAACAGTGAGATGTGTGCTTGTTGGAGCTAGGTCCTAAGGACGTGGTATCGAGTCCCGAATCTTTGGGAGCCAACCGACCCCTTTTCGTTCGCTTTTGGTCGGAGCCCTCTCTTTCTTTATTTCTATGTTGCGTTGTCGCGGTGACCCCTACATCAATTTGGTATCAGAGGCGGTTTGTTTCAACTTCCACGTTGCAAACATCCTCGCTGCGATCTTTGTTGGTCGATCCGGTCGTTAGAGAAAATCTGAAATTTTCGGATTGGTCTGCGTTTAGTAAAAAATCCTAAATTTTAAAAACTTGTCCAAAAAATCTGAAAAAAATTCTGTAGCTTCCTGCACTTATTTCCAGCAACTTTAAAACTGAAACTTTTTCGATTCGTCCTCGTTAGGTCAGCCTAAAAATTGGAAACGTCGTAATTCTATCCAGGTGGTCTGCAAATAGCGGGCTAACATTCTCAGTTTTTGTCGAAAAATTCAGAAAAAAAATTCTGAATATCCTACCCTTTAGTGTCATCCCTAAATCTATTTTCTGTCAAATTTTAGGGTCGTTTAAGTCCTTAGTTTTGCCCGCACTCGCATGCGCACTAGACTAGGCACAGAGTACACATTACCTTCAACATCTGGGATGGACGCGAATCAGCACAATGATCCCAACACCGAGGCCATAGCAGGTCTACGTACGGAGATGACTGAGCTTAGTACGATGTTAGAACAAATTTTACGGAATCAAGGTGGTCCACCGCCACCACCCGGTGACGTTGAAAGGCCCAACCGGCACCAACCGGTCACTGATTCGGATTCTGATGAGGGCTATCCCCGAGTGCCCCCTCGTGAACGCCGCCCCGAGCGTGGCTTCGAAATCACTAGAGCCATCAAGATTGATGCCCCCACCTACGATGGCATGGGAGACCCCCAAGTCTTCCTTAGCTGGGTAGTTGATATGGAATGTTACTACCAGTGGCACAATCTCACGGACATCCAAAAGGTCCAAGTTGCCCGCATGAAGTTGACTGATCGTGCGAAAACCTTTTGGCTGAATGAGGAAAGGAGGTTGGGAGCCGGAGAGGGAATCCCACCTATCGGATGGGCGGTGATGAAAAATTTGCTCACCGACCAATACGTTCCCGCTTACCACCGAACACAGATGTTCGATGAACTAGCCACCCTACGGCAAGGTTCAAAGTCAGTAGCCGAGTATATGGGAGATTTGAAAGACCGGATGGTGCGTTGCGAACTTAGGGAACCCCCGGAGGTCACATTATCTAGGTTTCGTAAGGGGCTTCAACCCGATATCCAGCGGAAGCTCTTGCGCTATGGGCACACAGATCTGAATGCCACCTTCAATGCCGCCCTAGACATTGAAAAACATTTAGCCGCCAAGGCTCACTCCCGTACTTCCTACACGAAGACTAAGACCAATGTTGGAGCGTCTTCTTCCACCTATCCGGACAAGGGAAGGTCGAGAACCACCGAGTCTAAGTCCGTCGTGATCACCGCTAGGAACACTAGAAACCCCACGAGTGAGCGAGTGCCCATTGGGAAGGTTAGCAAGGCCAATACCACGTGCTATTCTTGCGGTGTTCAAGGCCACTATGCCTTTGAATGCCCAACTAAGACTAAGGCCGTTGCCCTCTTAGATATGGCAGCTGATTCTACGGATTACGTCTACGAGGCCGCCGAGGAGAGCGACCCGGAAGGGGTTCCAAGCGATATGGAAGATGATCACCACCTCATGGTGATGCGATGTATTCTGACCACTCCACGTCCGCTAGATGATTGGAGGAGGACGAGTATATTCTCCCTGATCTTTAAGAGTGGTGAAAAGTTGTGCAAACTCATTATAGATAGCGGTAGCTGTGTGAATGTCATCTCTGAGAACGCCGTGACACGTATGAATCTGACCACGGAACCACACCCAACACCCTACCAGGTAGCTTGGATTAGCAAGGTTACTGTCCCCGTTAGCAAGCGTTGCCTGGTTCCCCTTACCTTCAAATCTTACACGGATGAGGTCTGGTGTGACGTCCTCCCCATGGACGCGTGCCACGTGTTATTAGGCCGCCCTTGGCTTTATGACCGTGACGTCACACATTTCGGTCGAGCCAATACATATGAGTTCAAATTCAACGGCAAGACCATCACCCTGAGACCGACCGCTCCAAAGGAGCCAGTAGTTATGGCTAAGGACACCATCGTTCCGGTAGAGAGAAAGGCATTGAGCCTAGTTGGTAAGAGAGAGTTTGTGAGAGATCCCTTTCTGGACGGAGTTATGTATGCGTTAGTTCTTATGAGTTCGAAGGGTGATTCGGAAACGTTGAGAGAGCTTCCTAGAGCGTTACGAGTGCTTCTGGACGAGTACAAAGATGTGTACCCAGAAGAGCTGCCTTCGGTGTTACCTCCACTGAGGAACATACAGCATGCGATAGACCTCATCCCAGGTTCATCCTTACCGAACCAACCCCACTATAGGCTTCATCCCGCGGCCCACAAAGAGCTACAGACTCAGATCGAGGATTTGATGAACAAAGGATTCATCAGGCCTAGCATGAGCCCTTGTGCGGTGCCAGCCCTTTTGGCCCCCAAAAAGGATGGTACGTGGCGGATGTGTGTTGATAGCCGCGCTATCAACAAGATCACCATAAAGTACCGATTTCCCATACCACGCCTAGATGACCTCCTAGATGTCTTGGCTGGCGCCACCATATTTTCTAAGCTAGATTTACGAAGCGGCTATCACCAGATAAGGATCCGCGAGGGAGATGAGTGGAAGACGGCGTTCAAATCCAAGGACGGGTTGTACGAGTGGCTTGTGATGCCCTTTGGGCTATCCAATGCCCCTAGCACCTTCTCCCACATGATGACACACGTCTTTCAGCCATTCATGGGAAAGTTTGTGGTAGTTTACTTTGATGATATCTTAGTATATAGCACCACCACGATCGAGCACATCACCCACCTAAGAGAGGTTCTTTCCACCCTTCGGAAGGAAACTTTATTTCTTAATCTCAAGAAATGCACGTTCCATGTTACAGAAGTAGAGTTCTTAGGATACATTGTTGGAGCGGAGGGCATTAGAGTTGACCCTAGCAAGGTCAAGGTCATTGAGGACTGGCCCTAGCCGACCACGATACGTGAGGTAAGAAGCTTCCATGGGTTGGCCACTTTCTACCGCCGCTTCATCAAAGACTTTAGTAGCATTATGGCCCCCATTAGTGACTGCATGAGAAAGGGTGAGTTTACTTGGACGAAGTCCGCCACCTTCGCTTTCCAACGCATCAAAAAGCTTATGACGGAGGCACCTGTCCTACGTCTACCAGACTTCTCCAAAGTCTTCGAGCTTACTTGTGACGCTTCGGGCGTGGGAATAGGAGGTGTCCTGAGTCAGGAGGGGCACCCTGTGAGTTTCTTTAGTGAAAAGTTGGCGGGCGCTAAATTAAATTATTCCAACTACGATAGGGAATTCTATGCAGTTATTAGATGCTTGCACCACTGGAGGCATTATCTCCTCTCTAAGGAGTTCGTGATCCTCTCCGATCATGAAGCGTTACGATTTATTAATGGCCAACACAAAATCAGCCCGCGTCACGCCAAGTGGGTATCCTTCCTACAGGGTTATACGTTTAATCTCAAGCACCTCAAGGGAGCGGACAATCGGGTTGCGGACGCTCTTAGTCGCCTAGCCCTTTTAGTCACCACTATGGAGGTTAACGTTGTTGGGTTCGAGCTCATCAAGGATGAGTACGCCACATGTCCGGATTTTCAGGATTCTTATCTCTCAGCCCAGGATAGTTCCCCCACCACTATTACCGCGTTCGTTATTAGGGATGGTTACCTATTTAGGCACGGGAAGTTGTGTATCCCGCAGTCCTCCTTACGTCTCCATATCATCTGGGAACTGCATAGTGGCGGGTTGAGTGGCCATTTCGGTAGAGATAAGACTATCACTCTGGTTGAGGAAAAGTTTTATTGGCCAAAGTTAAAGGCAATGGTAGGGCGAGTAGTGAGTAGTTGCCGTGCTTGCCAAGTCTCTAAGGGTACCAAAACCAACGTAGGGCTATATACACCGTTGCCTATTCCGTCCACACCTTGGGAGGACGTGAGCATGGACTTTGTCTTAGGCTTACCCATCACTTTTCGTCGTCACGACTCCATCTTCGTAGTTGTGGATAGGTTCTCCAAAATGGCATATTTTATACCGTGTACTAGAACCAACGACGCGTCTCATATTGCAAAGCTATATTTTAAGGAAGTCGTTAGTCACCGGGGAGTGCCGGAGACAATAGTCTCGGATAGGGATGTTAAGTATACGAGCTATTTCTGGAAGACACTTTGGACCCTAATGGGTACCAAGCTATTGTTTTCCTCCGCCTATCATCCTCAAACCGATGGGCAAACTGAGGTGGTGAACCGGAGTCTAGGAAACCTTCTTAGATGCCTCGTGAGTGATCATAAAGGCACATGGGATCTTCTTCTTCCCCACGCTCAGCTAGCCTACAACAATTCCAAAAATCGGTCCACTGGTCTGTCACCTAATGAGATTGTCCACGGCTACAAGGCCCCTGTGCCTCTTGACTTGGTTCCCTTGCCCCCAACATACAAGGCAAGTCACTTTGCACAATCCTTTGCCCAACATATTCACGACCTTCATGCACGTATACGAGCTACCTTGACTACTCAGTATGATTCTTATCAGGCACACGCCAATACACACCGGAGAGCGTCACACTTCAAGGTTGGCGATTTGGTTTTAGTCCGATTAGTTCCCGAGCGTTTGCCATCTGGCACCGTTAAAAAGTTAGCACCTAAGCGCGCCGGCCCTTTTCGGATTATCAAGAAAATAGATGACAACGCTTTTATTTTAGACTTGCCTGCCGAATGGGGAATCTCCCCTATTTTTAACGTCTCGGATTTAACGATGTTCGTATCGCCTCCACATGAGTTGAGTTCCTTGCCGTTTTCTTCTTCCACCAAATCTTCTAATGGGTTGGGGAGTGGTAGTACGGATGACCTCTCTCTGTCGGTTCCCACTGGTATTTCATCGGATGGTAAGTTGCATACTTTTATTCCTACTGCTGATATGTTCCCCAGGTTTCCGAAGACTTTCCTCACTCCGGCCATGATACTTGCTGCGGAGCCACTTACTACCTCGGAGGGTGCTACTTACCGCTTCCTCATCCGTTGGCGCGATCGCCCTCCTTCTGACGATTCCTGGATCCTCGCGACGGAGCTTCAACGACTGGATGCTGCTCTTCTCCGCCGCTACCTCTCGGACCACGCATCGGAGATGCTTGATTTTGAGTGGGGGAGGATTGATGGCGCGTCCCCCCCGCCACTCATCGATGATGAAGACCCGGCTGCCGAGGCGCTGCAACATAAAGATCTGCGGCGTCGTGACGATGATGGAAGCCCGTGTTATAATCTCCGCCCGCGGCGTGACAAGGCCGCCAAGAAATATTGAACTTTTAATTCATGCACTTTTATTTTATATTAATAAATATAAAATTATTTCATGTTTGATGATAATTTTATATTTATTATAATGGTTGTATTTTAATTTTAGAACTCTTTATTTGATTTTGGTGTGTACTTAACCATACGGATGGATGAGATTTCATCTCCATCATGGATGGTTAAGATGTTTTTGTAACTCCTATTTAAGGAGGTCTTTTTGAAGGAATGAGGAGATGAAAATATCAAACCCTAACCCTTCCTAAATTGGAAATTTCGGCCATAGGAGTTCCTCCTTGCCTCCCCTCTTGGTGTGACTCCAAGGCCGCCGCCTCCCTCCATCCTCTTCGGTGCGACTCCGGCGAGACTTCCGTGGTGTGACTCCAAGGAAGAAGGGTTGCTTCTCCGTTCGGTGCGACGCCGGCGGAACCGTGGAGAGAGAGATTCTCCCACAGATCTATCTTGAGTGCATGCTTGATCTTGGTTGGGTAATCTCTTTCCTCTCTAGTGATTCTTCTAAACGTTTGTGGAGGTTTTGTCGAATCGTTTTATCCGTGATCTTAATTTTTCGCGCTTGCAAAAATCTGAACTAAAAGTGTTGTTATTAAACCTCTTGCTAACCGGATTGGAACGATCCATGCCATGTTAACAAGGGAGTTAATCACCACTAAATCTTTCGTCGCCGCTTGAAGTTTATCACCGCTCCGCGAATGTTGCCGCTGCGTTTTGCTAAAATCATTTGATGGAATAGATGCTTGTGTAGGTGCGGTGAGTTGTGTGCTTGTTGGAGAGGTAGGTCCTAAGGACGTGGTATCGAGTCCGCTAAACGGTGAGATGTGTGCTTGTTGGAGCTAGGTCCTAAGGACGTGGTATCGAGTCCCGAATCTTTGGGAGCCAACCGACCCCTTTTCGTTCGCTTTTGGTCGGAGCCCTCTCTTTCTTTATTTCTATGTTGCGTTGTCGCGGTGACCCCTACATCAAAGTCTCCACAGACTCTATGGTCGTAGCAGGATAAATAAACAGAGAGTTTGAAGCGAGGGAACCCGCCCTCCAGTTATATCTGATGAAGGTCAAAGGAATCATCGGGCAATTCCATAACTTTTCAATTCACCACGTCCCGAGAGGGGAAAGTGCTCAGGCTGACCTGCTCGCCAATCATGGCCCTCAGGTCGGAGGAACCATGATGGAGCTCTTCAAACTATCCGTAGAAGAAAGAGATTTGATGGAAGTGGACCAGCAGGGGTCTTGGATGGACCCCTCCATCATCTTTTTGACCTCGGGACGTCTTCCCAAGAGGGACCTCGATAAGAAGCAGATTAGGTATAAGTCGGCATACTACATGCTGAAGGAGGGGAGATTATACTTAAATACATTGTCGTGTTTGTTGGCTCGATGTGTATTCGAAGAAGAGATTCTAACAGTTCTAGAAGAAATTCATTCGGGAGAATGTGGGAGTCATTCAGGAAGTCGGAACTTGGAGGGGAGAGTGTTGAGACAAGAGTACTTCTAGACTACCCTCAGAAAGGATGCAGAAGAATTCATGAAGAGATGTAAAAAGTGTTAGGAGTTCGCTACTATCAAACTCTGTCCCGCCCAAAGACTACGTAAAATCATAGCTCCATGGCCCTTCACAATATGGGGATTAGATTAGGTGGGTCCCTTTCCCCAAGTTAGTGGCCAAAGGAAGTTCATGCTAGTCATGGTAGATTACTTTTCAAAGTTACTAGAGGTGAAGGCATTGGCTAAGGTGACATCACAAGTGGTAAGAAATTTCATATGGGGAGAGATCATCTGCCGGCATGGGCTCCCATTGGCCATTGTCACTGATAATGAACCATAATTCTCTAGCAGGGAATTCGTGGACTTCTGTGTCCAGCTGGGCATAGACCTCCGCTTTGCCTCGGTTCATCATCCTCGAAGTAATGGACAGGTAGAAGCGGTGAACAAGATTATCGTGAATCTTTTGAAGAAGAAAGTGGAGAACTTGAGGGGAAGTTGGGTAGAGCAGCTCCCTTTGGTCCTCTAGGCTTTTAGGACCACGCTAAACACCGCCATAGGAGAGACACCATTTAAACTCTTTCATGGCTCAGCGACCATTATACCTATAGAGTTTGAGGTCGAATCTCCTAGAGTAGCCACTGCGAAGAAAGGAGACGAAGGATGGCGGGTAGAGAATGAGGAGGAGCAGAAGCTCTCTCTTGATCTGGTGGAGGAGCTCAAGGAATTAGTATCGATCCGGCAGGAAGAAGTTAAGCTCTTGATGGCGAAATATTTCGATAAACATGTAAGGGTCAAGCAGTTCCAGAAGGGCGACTTGGTTCTCAAAAAGGTAGATGCAGCGGGCAGAGGAGCCTCGATGGGAAAACTCAATCCCAACTGGGAAGGCCCCTTTGTGGTGAAGGACGTCCTGAAGTCAGGAGGGTACCAACTCCAGGATGTGGATGGGATACCCCTCGATCGTGCCAGAAGCGACGACGACTTACATAGATTCTATCCTTAACATGTCTTTCGTTTTTCAATGCTTGTAAATCAGTTGTGACCTTTCCATATAATGAAATCCCAGGTTTCTTCTTTCACGGAATGAAGATGAAAATGATGATTGGTAAGGCCCCGAGAAGACCCGGTGATCAGGCTCTCATCAAGCTGGCAGGACTGTAGGCTCACTCGATGGCAGAATGAATAGTAAGGCCCCAAGAAGACCCGCTGACCAGGCTCTCATTAAGCTGGCAGGTCTGTAGGCTCACTCAGTGGCTGGATGAAGGGCAAGGCCCCGAGAAGACCCGTTTACCAGGCTCTCATCAAGCTAGCAGGACTGTAGGCTCACTTGGTGGCAGGATAAATGGCAAGGCCCCGAGAAGACCTGCTGACCAGGCTCTCATTGGGCTGGCAGGACTATAGGCTCACTTAGTGGTAGGATGAATGGTAAGGCCCCGAGAAGACCCGCTGACCAGTCTCTCATCAAGCTGGCAGGACTGTAGGCTCACTCGGTGGTATGATGATTGGCAAGTCCCCGAGAAGACCCGCTAACCAGGCTCTCATCAAGCTGGAAGGACTATAGGCTAACTTGGTGGCAAGATGAATGGCAAGGCCCCGAGAAGACCCGCTGACCAGTCTCTCATCAAGCTGGCAGGATTGTAGGCTCACTCGGTGGCAGGATGAATGGTAAGGCCCCGAGAAGACACGCTGACCAGGCTCTCATCAAGATGGAAGGACTGTAGGCTCACTCGGTGGCAGGATGATTGGCAAGGTTCTGAGAAGACCCGCTGACCAAGCTCGCATCAAGCTGGCAGGACTGTAGGCTTACTCGGTGGCAGGATGAATGGCAAGGCCCCGAGAAGACCCGCTGACCAGGCTCTCATCAAATTGGCAGGGTTGTAGGCTCACTCAAAGGCAAGGTAATTGGTGAGATCCCTCAATGAAAAATATCTTTACTAGTCAAAAAATGGAGAAATTTTGTAAAAAATAAAAACTTCTACAAGAACAAGAGGTTAGTACAGTACAAATGAAGATAGGCATTCCCAGCCGGTACTCGGGAACGAGGGTCTCACCCATAGCGAGTGGGCACTCACAGGAAAAGAAAGGTCTCGCCTAAGAGATGGAAGACGAGCGGTTCCCAATAAAGGAGTGGGTTAATTTATGGGGTCCACTCGCACCGGATTTATCTCGAGGTGAGACACGAGAAGGAAGTCAAATGGTCTCACACATAGAAAGGGCGAGAAGAAGTCTAAGGACTCGGGTCCTAAATCGATTCTCGAGCGAGACGACGAGACGATTAGTAGCTTTACCTCGCAAGTATAAACAAATTAGAGGGCCATCCCGTAATATAAAAAGCAAAATATGAAATAAAATAAAGGGAACATAGAGCGAGGAGATATAACAAAAATTCCCCTATCCATTACAAAAGAAAGAAAGGGGAGTATTCTCCAATGAAGAAGTACTTCAATACCTCAAAAAACAAATAAAGAGTACAAGTAAAGGGAAGAAGCAAAAAAGAGGGGGGAAGGAGTCTTAGGTCTCGCCGGCGATTCTTCAGTCCTCTTCGCTGGAAGATGAATCCTCATCCACCTCGCCATAAAGGTGTGGCACGAGGTCGCGGGCGGTGACGAACTCAGAGTCTTCCTTGACAAACCCTAGCTCATTCATCATTTTTAGGATGAGCTCGGCCGTCATGATGTTAGCATCTTGGCGGAGATCATCGACCTCGTCAACAGAGTAGTTATGCGCGAGCGCATCCGATCCGCCATCTCGGCATCCTACAAGAAACCCATCAATCAACAAAAGCATACGTGAGAAAGAGACTGGCCGAGGATAAAATTAAAGGGCTTACCATGCTGCCCTGGCTCTTGGCGAGGAGATTATCAACAACTCCCAGCCTCTTCTCGAGGCCATTCGACTTCTCTCGCTCTGTCGCAAGGCCCTTCTCAGCCTCTTTCCATTTCTTGTTGTTAAAAACGATGCGGCGCGAGATTCAGTGCGAGAGCTCAAGGGCGCGAAGCTGAGATTAAGCCGTCTTCAAGGCAAGGTCTCGCGAGGAGTCCTTATCGAAAGGATCTGTCCCACGACCACCGTAAAGACCGTAGATAAGGGAGAAGGCGTGGATGGTGGGAGGATCCTGCTCCTTCTATGAGGGAAGGATGGTGGATATCGATACCCGGTTCGAGTCCTTTTCCCATAAAGGGCTGGATCACCAGCAACATCATGCACCACGGGCCCTATATTATAATTCTGATGCGAGGCGGGGGCTGGGCGGCTGGAGGAACCAACTTCACGAAATGGAAGCTCGGAGGATTGGGCCGAAGTGTTGGCGGGCCGGTCAAATAGTGTCGCCTCGCGAGAGGGCAATACGACTTGTCTGTGAGGCGATTGTGACTATCGTACAAATATGGGGCTCAGGGATCCCGACATCTCTTTTCTCTCTTTTCGGGCTGTCTCTTTCTTCTATTTCGGGAACGTCAGAACTATCTTGACTTTCTTATTGGGGCTGCGGAGTGGGGCAGTAGCATCGTCTCCAGGTCTCTTCTTCGAAATAGGGGCCAACGATTCTTTCGTCGCCTCGACCGCCTTGCTGGCGAGTGCGAGAGCTTTTAACGACCCAACGCTACTTAAATATGGAGGATGGGTTGGGATATTCCACTCTCCTAAACAAACAACTCGAAGATTAAAGATAGCGAGACGAAGGGATGATAAATATGGACAAAAGAAGTGCGAGTTTACCTTCGTCGGGAAGCACAGTAGGGAACGAGTCGAGGTCTCGCCTCAAGAAGTGGACCTCAAAGTTCTTTCCTATGAAGACGAAACAGGTAAGCCATGTGTGATTCTTGTTGGGAGTCTAGCATACCTTCGAGCCCTATACCGCGAAGTACGAGATGCCGTCATGGTTGGCATGGTAGACAAATAACATGCGAAAGATGCTTAGACTGAACTCGATGCGCTCACGGTGCATATAACTGGCGAAGGCAATCAAAACTGAGATGACATTCGGTTTTAGTTGCGCAGGAAAGGCTCCAAAATATTTCAAAACTTGTTTAACCTCTGGCCAGAGCGGAATTCTTAGCCCCGACTCAAAGTGCGAGACGGGGAAGGCGAATTCGGTGGGGTAGAATGTGTTGATCGACTCGCTGACCTTCGGAAGCCGCGACTCGAACCTCTCCACCAGAAAATCGCGGGTGAAGAGGTTGTAGTCCACATCAGAGATCTTGCTGGGGGAAAAGTCATGGTCATCAAACCTCCTACCGCACCAGCTACGCTGCTCGCCATCCTCGGGCTTTTTATTTCCCATGATATCCGAGACGATAAAAGAGAAATGGGGCGAAGGAGTGGTGAGAGTAAGCCACGAGAGAAAGGAGGCGAGAGGTCTTGATCTAAGATTTAACAGGAGGGGGAAAATTGGGCGGGGAAAATATGTAGGGGGAAGTTGAAGTGGTCGGCCGACGGTTTGCGTTCTCTCTCCCCTGACCTCGAAGCGCGGCGCTGATGCGTGTAAATACGGCAAGCGCACTGGTCGCACAAGTAATAAAGTTTTGGGAATGAATCCCCGAGTGTCGGTCTCTTGAGGAATGCAATTAGCGTAGAACAACGAACGATCCGAAATTATTGTTATGAGAGTTAATTAAATAAAGGAAAAATAAAGGGCTTTGAAGGTGGTTTTGCAAACAAATAAACTAAAGCGAAATATGCGGGTTGCAATCACCGCTTCACAAGGTGAGATGGATGTAACGGCCACGATGCCGTACTTCGGTAAGGAGAATGGATAGTGAGCCAGTGAGTGATGTGTTTAGTGCGGAGTGCAATCGAATGGAACGAAGGATCGGAGTGAAGTGAGATGGGGCGAGGCGCATCAAATCACAAATCTCACGAGCAAGATTAAAAAACAATAATCTAATTAAAACAACTAGAAATCGAAGTTCATTACAAGCTTAAGTCATTTCATACAATAAGAGAGATGGAGAAAGACTAAACCAAGAAAGTGAAGATCCACCGCGGTTATTGGCCGGAGGTGCGGGTTATCAATCCGCTTCCATGCGCAGTCCGAGGAGGCTTCCGGTACCGACGAGCTGTCACCTCGAGGGCCTTTAAGTCCGTTCTCTAGGTTGTCTTCAACATCTTCTTCGGTGGAAAGCTCGGAGAAGAGGTCATTAATGGCCGGGAGGATCACCGGAGGATGCGGAACGCTTTAGAATCGCCGAAAAATGACCTCCCGATGGTAGGGATGAAGGTGGAGATGGATGGAACTCCTGGGATGCGGAACCGCAAAGTGGCAACAAAGATCGATCCAGGGTCTGTACCCTAATTCGCGGAAAAGGCCGATTTATAGAAGCAGAGTTAAATAGCACGCACGACCACTAGCGCATGACTAGTGAACGTGCGCGAACAAAGTCAGCGCCCGTGCGGCAACAACCTGTAGAACCTGTACCAGGAAATCAAAGCTCGCGCACGATCAGCAGCGCACGATCAGTGATCGTGCGAAATGGCGAGACAAAACTTTTCAAAAGAGGGCATGACTGTGCACGACCGGCAACACACGAGCAGTGATCGTGCACTGTATAGCTGGTGACCGTGCGATATGGCAGGGCAGAACTTTAGCAAGAGAAGCCAGACTGCGCACGACCGATGATCGTGCGCCAAAGAGGTCGATGGTCTTGCGTGGGTAAAAACGCACGACCATTGACTCCTTTGCTAAGTAATGGTGAAAGCCATATCCCGGACGCCCACACGATACCCGAACCTGCAGGAAAACTGGATGGGTTGTCGATCATTGCAGTCATAGATATTAATAAAATGCATAGCAAGAGGGAAATACACACACGAACAGAAATAAGCTAATAAAGTGCACAAAACGTGGAATGTCGTAGCGAACCAAAAGGAGTGCTAATGGCGCTAAATGGTATTGCAAAGTCATGAAATGAAGCCTAGATGAGTCCAGAATTCGGTATGAAATGGGGACTCATCACACCCCTAGATTTAACCATTTGCACGCCCCAGGCAAATAATCATCTCGTGAACTCCAAAATAGCTAGCTGACGAAGTAACTACAATTTAAAGTAGAACGAGAAATCGAAAACTCAAGTGTATAGAAAATATAATAGAAGAAATTTTTAATTATAATATGAAATTTATAACTTTCGACAAACGTAAATAGATATTGTCACTACTCAAAAATTGAATGTCGGAGAATCGCTCGGTCATGTGTAGGAAGAAAATAGACAAGTCGCTTGGCTAAGCATTGCCAAAGATCGGGGCTCGTGATCACCTCCAAAGGAATCCAGCAATGTCGGGGACCATATGCTTGCCCGTTCGCACTCTCTCCACGACACTTGTTTGACTCTAGCGTGAGTCCGGAGGACTTCGGGTAATAATGGGGCTTGGGTTACGGTGAGTAAAACAAGGATAAAAAAGAAGGGTAATGCATCAAACCCAAATGAGCTAACGTACAAAAAATAGTAACCGCTAACCACCAAATAAACGAAGGTGCACCACACCCCCAGACTTACTTTTATAAATGGGTGTGTGCACCGCCTACTCCAAACAACAATCCCATCTCAAAAAGATTGTTCATTTAAACTTTTTCTTATTTCTTTTCTTTTCCTCTTTTTTTTTCCTTTTCTTTTTATAGATTTTTCTTTTAAGCTTTTACATTTTTATTTTACAAAATCAGCACTTTTTTCTTTTGGGCACATCCACATATAACAAAAACGAATCACCACATCACAACCCAACGTAAAATGTAAACTACTAATGCTCGAATTGGGCGTGCGACTAGGATCGGCTATGAGGCTTTGGCGAATATAGTGGAGGTGAATCAAAAGGAAGGGTAAGCACAAAGGGTCTAGCGAGGGCGACGTTAGGAAAGGGTACAAAGCTAAACCGGGCCCACATGATGGCCTACATCACTCTCACGCTAGACTAACCATGCACCAATTCTTCGAAAGTAGCTTGGGGCAAGTTCTTAGCCACCGAGAGAAATGATCCGTCCTCCCGACTCGAGCAATACAAAGCTAGAGACGCCTACACACATTCCTACGCTACCGATAGAATGCTCCGGATTCACAATTTCGAGTAGGATAAACATGATTTACGAGTGCAGAAAAAAATATAAATTTACAAGCATAAAGAAAAATTAAACCTATACAATTTCTACACCACGTGAGTACTCGATTAGGAGCACTGCACGAGTTTCGAACTACTCTAAATTAAAATCCAAAGTCAGCACCGCCATTTTAAAATTGACACAAAATTACAACATTGACTCGAGCCACGCGCGTGGTTAAGTGCGCGCTCGTGTGGGTGGCAAGGTGTGTGCAGCAGGATTCTACAATAATGAAGAATAAAATAAAACTACTGGCATGCTATCAATGTGCTTGTGGAGTGCATAAGCGGCTCTTCCCCCCAGACTTGAATGAAAACATAGGCAGAAATGAAAATAGACATCTAAAATAAAAAGAGGGCTGAGGAGAAAGGGTACCTATGCTCCAAAGAATGAGCATACCATAAGGCGGAGGTTGCTGCATCGCACAAAAGTATGCTGGACCTGCGAATTAGGTTGAACAGAAGAAAAGACAAATAACAAAAAATATAATAGAAGAGCAAAGTAAAAAGCACAAAAAAGAGGGACCAAAAAGGTCCAAGCTTGGGTTCTCTCCCGAATAGCCCTTTTGTTTACCGTCCTTAAGGTGGACCACATACCTGTATTAGCAGTTTATATATTGTTCTTGCAGGAATTAAAGAATTGCAGAAAAATAAAGCACAGTAATGAAAAGTTCCCAACAAAACAAGCAAGCACAAAGCATAGGGAATTACGGAAAAGGGGAGAGCAATCAGCTAAATGCGGACTTCTGATAAGTCTCTCCGGTGGGGCGCGAGGGAACAACAGAGTGTTGTTTTATATTGGGAGAAAGGGCTTTCCCTTTACTCCGAATGTGCAATTCCTCGCGCCGGAGGGCAGCATAACGCTCATCGCGTACACGCTTGGCCTTCCTCAGCTTCTCCATCGTGGGAGATTTCCAAAGATTGCAGTCCGTGGTGGGTCCTATTTTTGCAGTTGGCGGCTTCATTTCCGGTACCAAAACGGCAACCGGATCAGCCTAAGCTACTGATCGCTGGACAAAGTTTGAAACAATATTACACAATTCATTGTCTAGGGATTTCTCCCGAATAGAACTAGTTTCGCCATGCTCTAAAATTGACGCAACGGGAAACGGGAAGGTAGTCATTGCATCAGTGCACTCGGTCTCTTCTTTGAACTCTTTCTCATTATTCTCGATCATCTCCTTAGAAAGTCCTTCCTTAATAATCTCTTCCGTATGAGCATCCCTCACCAAGGAGATTTCTAAACCAATCTTGATATCTGCAGCACTTTGGAAATTGTTGTTATGGATAAGAGGGTCATGTACAGAAGTGATATCCAAGGTTGAAGCAACAACCGACCAAGTTACGCATCCTTTGGCGAAATCAAGAGATGCGCCGCTAGCCGTCAGGAATGGAACCCCCAATATAGGAATATAATTGTTTTCTTTGGGTCCCAAAACCTGGAAATCAGTGGTTAAGCACTTCCCATTAACCTCGATGTCAACTTATCGTACACCTCCCTCAGTGTCAGCCAAAATACCATTTGCAAAAATTAGCGACTTCCGGTTTGCTGGATCAACATGCAGGTTCATCTTCGCAACATCATGCATGGTGAGGATGTTGCTAGACGCTCCGGAATCGCACAATGCAGTAGTTTCAATATTATTAATTTTACAAGCTACAACGAGCTCGTGAATTTTTGTCAAATTTTCTTCCCCAAGGCTTTTTCCTTGCTCATAGGGGTTTTTCTCAGTGTTGCTCGGTAAAGTGCCTTGGGTCCGCTCGGAGACCATTTGGGCCAGTTGGCCCAATTGTGCCTCAAGCTTACGCATTGAGGCAGCTTGGTTTGTCATGTTAGTCAGGGATACCTCAACAAACTTTTCAAACATTTCAGCTAAAGAATTTGTTCTTATAGCAGGGGGCCCTTGGGGGTAATTCGGTTGAGGCGGGTGCGGTTTGCTTCCGGAGGCATACACATCATTTTGATGCCGCCCCGGCTGCCATCGTTGGCCTGATGCATTTTGATTCCAAGAAAAATTTGGATGATTTCTCACCCCCGGATTGTACGTGTTCCCATAAGGTGCTCCCCTATTTTGATTTGCAATAAAATTAATTGATTCATTAAGGAAAGTAGTTTCATCACGTACCTCGTCTGCTTGGCATTCGAAGCTGTGGTTGTCGGAACCTCCACAACCCTGGCATGAGATTGCCATAACTGGAGCAGCAGCGGCGGCGGGCTTGGATGCTTCCAGAGCAAAAACTCCACTAGTACCTCGTGGAATATTCCTTCCTGCAGTCCAATATGCGCTGTGGATGGCGGTATCCTTCAAAATTCTCAATGCATCATCAGGCACAAGATTCATTATCGTTCCACCAGAGGCGGCATCAATCATAGCTCGGTGCTGTGGTTCAATAGAGAAATAGAAGCTTTCAATGAGATTCCAAGTTTGGAATCCGTTGTTTGGACACTTCCTCAGCAACTCGTTGAAGCGTTCCCACAACTCAGCTAGGCTTTCTTTATCATTTTGCCGAAAGTTGGCAATCGCACGCCGCATACTCACAATCCGGTCCACCGGATGGAACTTGGCTAAGAATTTCGTTGTCAATGCCTCCCAAGTGGTGTCTGTTCCAAGCGGAAGAGAGTGGAGCCATGACTTGGCTATGTCCCTGAGGGAGAATAGGAAAAGATGGAGCTTGAATGTATCATCGGGGATCCCAGCATAGCGAAACGTGGCGCAGATCTCAGAGTATTCATCCAAGGTAAGATGGGCGTCTTCAGTGGCCATTCCGGAGAACTGTGCGTTGTTCCGGATTATGTTCAGAATGGCTGGTTTGATCTCAAAATGCTGGTTGGTGATCGTCGGTCTGAAGCCGGGGTAAATACTCCCAATGGTCGGTGTGGTGTAGTTCCTCATGGTGCGGACCTGGAGCGGGTTTACTTCATTCTCATCGCCATTTCGGTCACCATGAAGGATCCCTCCAACACGGTTTCCGGCATCAATGTTCAGCTGGTCCCCCATTGGGACTGGATTGATGGCAGCAGCACGTCTTTGTGCACGAAGAGTTCATTCGATCTCGGGGTCGTAAGCTATAAGATCTATTGCAGCGCGTCCCTGCATTCACTGCGGAAACTAAACAAAGAAATAGCGGTCAAAAAACACTAACTCTTACAACAATACTTTCAAACGTCATGGTCGTTCTACAGTTGCATTCCCCAGCAACAGCGCCAAAAACTTGATGCGTGTAAATACGGCAAGCGCACCGGTCGCACAAGTAATAAAGTTTTGGGAATGAATCCCTGAGTGCTGGTCTCTTGAGGAATGCAATTAGCGTAGAACAACGATCGATCCGAAATTATCGCTATTAGAGTTAATTAAATAAAGGAAAAATAAAGGGCATTGAAGGTGGTTTTTCAAACAAATAAACTAAAGCGAAATATGCGGGTCGCAATCACCGCTTCATAAGGTGAGATGGATGTAACGACCACGATGCCGTACTTTGGTAAGACGAATGGACGGTGAGCCAGTGAGTGAGGTGTTTAGTGCGGAGTGCAATCGAATGGAATGAAGGAACAGAGTGAAGTGAGATGGGGCGAGGCGCATCAAATCACAAATCTCACGAGCAAGATTTAACAACAATAATCTAATTAAAACAACTAGAAATCGAAGTTCATTACAAGCTTAAGTCATTTCATACAACAAGAGAGATGGAGAAAGACTTAACCAAGAAAGTGAAGATCTACCGCGGTTGTTGGACGGAGGTGCGGGTTGTCAATCCGCTTCTACGCGCAGTCCGAGGAGGCTTCCGGTACTGGCGAGCTGTCACCTCGAGGGCCTTTAAGTCCGTTCTCTAGGTTATCTTCAACATCTTCTTTGGTGGAAAGCTCGGAGAAGAGGTCTTTAATGGCCGGGAGGATCACCGGAGGATGCGGAACACTTTAGAATCGCCGAAAATGACCTCCCGATGGTAGGGATGAAGGTGGAGATGTATGGAACTCCTGGGATGCGGAACGGCGAAGTGGAGGCAAAGATCGATCCAGGGTCCGTACCATTATTCGCGGAACAAGCCGACTTATAGAAGCAGAGTTAAATAGCACGCACGACCACTGGCGCACGACCAGTGGTCGTGCGCGAACAAAGTCAGCGCCCGTGCGGCAACAACCTGTAGAACCTGCACCAGGAAATCAAAGCTCGCGCACGATCAGCAGCCCACGATCAGTGATCGCGCAAAATGGCGAGACAGACCTTTTCAAAAGAGGGCATGACTGCGCACGACCGGCAACGCATGAGCAGTGATCGTGCGCGGTATAGCTGGTGACCGTGCGATATGGCGGGGCAGAACTTTCACAAGAGAAGAAAGACTGCACACGACCGATGATCGTGCGCCAAAGAGGTCGATGGTCGTGCGTGGGTAAAAACGCACGACCATTGACTCCTTTGCCAAAAAATGGTGAAAGCCCTATCCCGCACGCCCACATGATACCCGAACCTGCAGGAAAACTAGACGGGTTGTCGTTCATGGCAGTCACAGATATTAATAAAATGCATAGCAAGAGGGAAATACACACACGCACAGAAATAGGCTAATAAAGTGCACAAGACGTGGAATGTCGCAGCGAACCAAAAGGAGTGCTAATGACGCTAAATGGTAATGAAAAGTCATGAAATTAAGCCTAGATGAGTCCAGAATTCGGTATGAAATGGGGACTCATCAGGTGCCCCACAGGAATTTTTCCAAAGGGCCGAAATAAATGAAAAATTAATTGAAAGTAGCTATAATGAGAGCCCAGCATGAATGAAGTCAACAAGATAGCATTATTAATTGTTTCATTCCGCACGAGGCGTACGTCATGTCCACGAGGCATAAATAACAAGTTGTAATTAAACAGGCGAAACGGCAGATTAATAGAAACTATAGAAATACAAAGTATAATAAGCGAGACTATTGAATAGGCGAGACGAGATGGAGGGCCTTCAGTTCTTGTGCCATTTCCAATGCCCTCCCTCGCGAGACCTCACATATGGGGGCCAACCGGGAAGATGAAAGTCGCGAACGGCTTCAAGACCACGATACGCAAGACGGAGTTGCTGGTCAACCTCATTTATGATGTCCTGGGGGTCGGTCTCATCTTTCTCGATGTCGGCATTGCCCTCGGAAGAGAGACGAGCACATTCAATTTCCCGCCAGTCAATGCGCCTGTCGGCAGCCTGCTTGTCCAGTTCCATCTCGCGGATGATATGTATGTGTTTTGGAAACATCTCAGCCGTCCTATGCTTCATCTCCACCGAATCCATAGGTTCACACAGATAGTCTTTTATCTCATCTGAGCGAGGAAGAGGCGAGAAGACGGGTTGCTCAAAGAGGTCCTCCGCTGCCGAGTCCACCTGGGTACCTGCGCTGGAGAAAACCAGAGATTGGATGGAAGGTTTAGTCAAGTAGCCTCGAATACCTAGGTAGGGGGAGGAAAGTCTATATGAAGTGAGAGGATAAGTCTATTTCATTTACCCGGGTTGCGAGAAGTCCCATCGAGTTGTGAGGGATCGTCATTCTTCAAAGTTAGAGGGCTGGATTGCTGAGGCGACTCAGAGTCTTGATGATGGATGTCAGTAGCATCATGTGGATTTGCAGGCTAGGGATTATGGACGAGATCCCCCTGAAGAAGCATGAAGTAAGTAGGAGAGAAGATGGGTGAGGAGATGGAAAAGAGGAAAGAGGGGAGTGGCAGGAGCAAAAGTTTACCTGTCTCTCCTCGAGGGATGCGGAATGAGGAGCACGGATTTCAAAGGATGCCAGAGTGATCCCCTCGACCGAGAAGGGGGGGGGGGGCAGTGGTTTTAACCTTCTTCAGGTGGGACGACGGCGGTAAAGAAGCGGGGGTGCGAACCAAAACGGGGGCCAGAGCAGCCACATTGGCCTTGTTTTGTTTACGAACAATTGCGAGATGTTCGTGAAAACTCTAACTATGAGACATGACGATGGTGGAAGAAATGAAGGAAGAGATGAGAGAGGGGGCACTCTCCATGCTGGGATAAGTGTCACATATCTATAAGCCCAGGGGAGGGCCCCACAAAAGATTCTCTCATAAATGAACTTTAATGCCGCGAGCCTCAGTTGAACTTTCTTTCTGAGCTTGTGGCAACCTCGAAAAGAGCAGAGATTGCGTACAACCTCGGGCTCGCAGGGGGCCACTCAAGGAAGAGTGTTGAGTTAAGGGCGAGATGGGCTAAAGGACTGCAGGGGCGAGTAGGCCCACAAGGTCAACTCTCTGGTTCTTTAAAGAGGCAAAACATAATGTGCGAGACGGGAACAGCGTAGCAGGCGAGACAGCTCTCGCGGCGTGTGCTGGCCTTTTGTGGCGAGACGCATCTCGCAAGGCGGGTGACTCGCGAGACGAGTAGATAGGATCCCCTCGCCCGCCGGTTATGTTCCCACTCGCCATGTGAGAAAAGATGTTTTCCACTTTCTTACCTAAGGGGGGATTTTACTCTTTTAACCTAGGTAATTTTACTCTTTTGCCCTTTGTGGTCTGCATATAACCCTTTAGAACAGTGGAGTTTGGTTATTGGCAGACCCAACCCAGGGTATTTTGGTAATTTCGGGTCGGTTCAATTTGGTTATTAGCAGGTCAAACTCAGAGGCCTATAAATAGACCGATAAGGTGCCTCGAAGGGGTTGTTTACCCCTTACTTCTTCTTCCTCTAAGGCACCTAGTTCAGCACTGGCTAGGGAGGGGAAGTACTTCTAATTCTTCCGGGTAATAGGTGGGACCTCCAAGTTGAAGCCCATGGTCTATTTCTAGCTCCCGAAACTCATATCAAGGAAAGGATTCGGGAAGAGTAGGTTTGAGCTGCAACTCTAGATCCGAACTCTAGGAGAAGTCGCGTTTCTAGCTACAACAGTTATGTGCTTTAAGTTTACTTTTTATTTTTAGGGTTTAGGCCTTCGATTTACTCTTGAAAAAAATCATGTTTGGAGTTATATCATTGATATATAATTTCTATCTTTGTTTTCACTCTTAGCTAGCCGAGAGGCTCGTAGTTTGAAGTGAACACTCAAGAGTAAAGAGAGCTGCACGTACCCCTCGAGAGAGGCAGACGTTAAATCTCCCGGATTGGAGTGAAATCCAATAGCGGGGTTCACCACGTAAAGCGAGCTTTAGGTCTCCGATTTGGATGAGAGTTCAATCGGACCTTCCTAAACTCAGTTGGGCACGACTTCGAGAGAAGCGTGTTCAAGCATTAGGAACCTCCACGGTCAAGGACCTTTTCCTTAATAAGTTATGGTTTATTATCGCATTTTTAATCAACTTTTGCCGAGGTGATTCTCGATCGAGTGCTTTTCTATTTCATCGTTTCACCCCCTCATTGTAATCACTTTTAGTAGCTCTTTATTTAACTGAAAGTAGTTCTTTTTTAGCGCAAATATTTCTTTTCTTAATTGCAATTAGTTTTATTTTAATAAACCCTAAAACAATCCTTCGATAAGATAATAGTCTTTGTGTGAGCAAAATTACTCAATAGTTCCCGGATCTTAATACGACACTTGTGTCCCCTAGTTACAATTCGATAGGTATACTTGTCTTGATGGATTGCTAGTTCGGTTATTATTCTCTTCACGATTAGTAGACACCAAGTTTTTAGCGTTGTTGCTGGGGACCAACTTTTTTTGATAATTCGAAATCATGAACCTATTACTTTTATCATTTCTTTCTCACCCTCTTTCTCAAAAATTTAAAAAATAAAAAAAAACATATTAACGCTCTTAATAGAAACCCACATCACAATTTTTCTACACCACCTAACTCTCTCGAAAAAGGGCAATGTGGCGTAAATACAACTATTTTGTCTAGTACCTTGCGAACCCTTTATTGGGTAGTCCTTGGGAAGTTCGGGAGTTAAAACATTTAAAATATATATATTTCAAAAAAAAATTTAACTCTTTTTTCTAGTTTTTTTGTCTCTTCCTTTATCTTCTCTTCTTCTAGTGCATGACCCGCGGAAATCCGTCGGTTATTTTGGACTTGGACCACGAAATTGATCGTAGTCTTCGGAGAAGATCGCGATTTCAAGGCCCTACTCTCCAAATATTGGTTGAGGATTATGAGTCATTTTCTACCTTAAGAATGGAAGAACCCAACGTAGAGGAAGCCTTGCAAAGGCATATGTCCTATTATGCAAGGCCGAATCTAGAGGGTACAGAATCAAGCATAGTTCACCCAGCTGTAGATAATAATAACTTCGAACTAAAGCCTATCATAATCCAAATGGTGCAGTAGTATGCGCAATATGACGGACTTCAAGATGAAGATCTGAATGCGCACATCGCTAGCTTTCTTGTGATTTGTGACACCATTAAAATCAACGGTGTTACAAATGATGCTATTAGGCTAAGACTCTTCCCCTTCTCCCTTAGAACCAAAGCTAAATAGTGGTTGATGACTCTGCCAAGAGGGAGCATCACAACTTGGGATTAACTAACCGAAAAATTTCTGACGAAGTATTTTACTCCAGCTACAACTGCAAAACTTAGGAACGATATTTCTTCCTTTTGTAAAATAGATTCTGAATCCCTATATGAAACATGGGAAAGATTAAAAGAACTCTTAAGATGATGCCCCCATCATGCGCTGCCTGTATGGTTACAAGTGCAGACGTTTTATAATGGGCTAAATAAAAATACAAATCAAATGATAGACGCAGCTTCCTTTGGTACTTTAAACCACAAAACCCCGGAGAAGCTCTTGAGCTTTTCGAGGACATGGCCATGAACACATATTAGTGGAATGTGACTAGACCTCTCCCAAACAAACATACACTTATATTTGAAGTAGACAATGTCTCCATGTTTGCCTTACAAGTGGAAATACTAAGCAAAAAGATAACGAAGATGTTTGCTGCCTCCACCCCGCAGGTATGGGAATCTGCAACAGCTACCCCTGAACAAATAGATTATGTTAACAATATGCATAGGAATGCTTTTAATATTTTTTCTGCTGCAAATTTTCCTGCTCCGGGTTTTGCTTTTCCGAATAGTTATAATCCCGCTTTATGAAACCACCCAAATTTCTCGTGGAGTAACCCTTCGAATGCGATGCGCCCGCCATCACAAATTGATTTTTTTGCAATACCTCCACCTCTTCAAAATTATCAAAAACCTCCAAGCTTTGAGGAAATGTTTTAAAAATACATGAATGTTAATGACGCTACTATAAGAAGCCTAGCCGGATCCATTAAAAATCAAGAGAATCAAGTAGGACAACTAGCTAAAATTATATCTGAGCGACCTGCCGGGTCTCTTCCTGCCAATACCGAGCCCAACCCGAGAGAGCAAGCGAAAGCTATAACTCTTCGGAGTGGGAAGCAAGTTTCTGGTATGGTTAGCGAAGAGCCCAAGGCAAGCTCCGCCCTGTTTTGAATATTCCACCACCTGCTAAAAAAGAAGTTATCACTTTGCTCTCTGCTTTAGAAAAATATCTTGCTCCACCACCCATTTTTAAAAATGATCCAACTCCACCATACCCTTCCCAACTTAACAAACAACGTCTTGATGATCAGTATACCCGCTTATTAGAAATGTTTAAGCAAATCCACATAAATCTACCCTTCCATGTAGCGATTTCCCAGATGCCGAAGTACGCTAAGTACCTAAAAAACCTCCTGACTAATAATAAGAAGTTAGAGAACTTATCACACGTCACGTTAAACGCCGAGTGCTCTGCTGTCATGACAAATGGTTTACCAAAGAAGATCAGTGATCAAGGTAGTTTTTCTATACCGTGTGTCTTTGGTGATCTCTTTGTCATGCATGCATTGGCCAATTTAGGTGCAAGTATCAACATAATGCCCTTCTAGTTATTTAAGAAGTTAGTAATTGGTAGCCTCAAACCCATACGTATGAGTATCCAGCTCGCTGATAGATCCTGTTGGATCCCCAGTTTAGATTTGGGCTAGGTTCACTAATCTAGGCTAAGTCAAGACCCACATTGTATAGCCAGGGTCTAGTCTAGTGTCTTAGGTGTCAGATAGATCAAAAACTCAGTGAGACAAGACCACGACATTAGAGACTTAGAAGACAGCAGAGTTTGAACAAGACAGAAATTTGTCTAAGTAAAAAGTCATTCGACGATCTCTGAAGAGAGCTCGACGATCTTTGTTCTGCATTTGACAATCTCAGAGTTAATCTCTTAATATTGAGATCGACGATTGCTGAACTAAGTTCGACGATCTCTGATCTACTTTAAGGATTGAGATCGACGATAACCATCTCAGTTCGACGATCTTGAAGCCCAGTTTGGAAAGCAGAATTTCAGTTCAACGATCACAGGGCTCAGCTAAATGATAGAGGATGTTTGAGTTCGACGATTTAAGGACCAGATCGATGATAACTGCCTGATCAACCTTTATTCTTTGCATTCATTGTTTTCTTTATTGACTGATTGTTTTATTGCTTATATGACTCTGAGTAATTAATGCATATATTCTCTAAATATAGTCGTTCCTTGGCAAGCATTAATTGCTGGTATTCACAGAGTTATTATACAGCTTTTTTCGGGATAGTTAGGGAAATGATTTAATTCCCTTATAGCCATTGCACAAGTTCCCATGCTCATCAGAATCAATCACAGCATTTGTATCCATGGGTGTTTTCTTAGCTGAGGCATCATCCATCCTAAACTAGTTGATCAGAAATTGTGTAGGGCCATTGTTGGGTCCCTTCTATATCTCAGAGCAAGTAGGCCAGACATCAAGTTTGCTACATGTCTTTGTGCTAGGTTCCAGGTGAACCCTAAAGAATCTCACCTAGTTTAATTAAAAAGAATTTTGAGATATATAAAGAGTTGCCCAAATCTAGGACTCTGGTATCCTACTAATTCAGAATTTGAGTTGACTAGATACTCAGATGCTGACTTTACTGGATGTAAAGTAGACAGGAAGAGCACCTCTGGAACATGCCAGTTCCTTGGTGTTAGGCTTGTCTCTTGGTTTTGTAAAAAGCAGACATCTATGTCTACATCAACAGCAGAAGTTGAATACATAGCAGCTGGCAGTTGCGATTCTCAGATGTCATGGATACAAAATCAACTCCTGGATTATGGATACAACCTAAATAATTCAACTCTATTTTGTGATAGTACTAGTGCTATTTCTATAGCACAGAATCCAGTCCATCATTCTAGGACAAAGCATATAGATGTAAGTCATCATTTCATTAGGGAGTGTGTAGAAAAAAAGAAAATTAACCTCACCTTCATCCGTACTTATCTGCAAAGGGCAGATATTTTCACCAAACTCCTGGATGAAAAGAAAAATCTATTCTTTATGAATCAGCTAGGTATGATTAATGAAGATGAGATTATTTGACTTTCTATTTGCGATCGACAATTTGTTGACAGATCGTCGAATGGAGATCGACAATCTGCTAGCGTCTCGTGAAGTTGATCGACGACTTTTTTGTTCAAAGAATTCATCATCGATCTGAGATCGATGATTTATTCCTTCTCTTCAATCTGAGGTTACCGAACTCATTTTATATTAAAATATTTCGCCAACCTCAGTTATGGAGTCATTTTTTAGTAGTTAATTCACTTGACTAAATTCGTCTCTTCGTTTTCTTAAACCTTATAATCTAGGGTTTAGACGGAAATAGTCCCGCGCTTTCTATTTACCTTCTGCACTTGATCTTTTTTTGTTCTTGCAGGAACTCTCAAATGGCAATCACAGCGGCAGTTCTATCCACCATGAAGTTTGATTCTCGCTTCGACATTGATTTTGAATCATTCAAGCACTGTAACCAGATTTTTAAGGATGTGTTAAAATTGTTTGATGAACCAAGGTTACAGAAGTTGATGACAATAAGGATAAAGTTGCCAGTGTTAGAAATTAAGGAATGGGCTTATACATCTTCATCCCCAGATGGACAGACGTTGGTTAGAACCATTTCTGAACAGGCGGTAAGTCTAACCCCTATCATTCTTACTGAGATTTTTGGTTTCAGTAACAGTGAAGATGATACTGAAATGGATAAGGAAGAGTTTGCTGCCATGCTTGTCAGAATGGGTCATGCTGATGCAAACCCTAGCAAGCTTCTGAAAAAGAACTTGTTGCCTCAATACAAGTTCTTGGCAGATATTATGGGAAAAGTGTTGCTTGGGAAGCACTCTGCCCATGATAACATTTACAGGCATCTGTTTCTTTTGATGAGTGCCTTGGTAAATCAGAAGGCAGTGAATTGGGCTGCAATTTTGTTTGAGTTGTTAAAGAAGAAAACAAATAAGAGAGAGGTCTCTCTTGGAAGACTTCTAGGGATTTTCTCACTGAAAAATGCCCTGATTTATTGACATCCCCAACAGTCTTTATTAATGCTTCCAAGAGGCAGACCCCAGTTCTCTTTGGAAAGTTGGAGAGGACTATCTCAAAGCCATCCAAGGCTCCCTCCTCCCATAGGGCATCTAAGGACACAAGGACTACTTCAGTCACTCCTCACCCTAGGGAAGATGAACCAGAGATTCCTCCTTCACCACCTCCATCTCCAGCTAGACCAATTTCTCCATTGCAACATCAACCAAATCCACCTCCAAGCCCTACTCCATCTCCTCCTCCAGTAACTCCATCACCAACTTATCTAGAGGAGATCCCTTCGACTACCATTTCCATCCAAACCTCACCCACCTTTGATCTTAACTTTCATTCACCAACTCGATCTCCTTCTCCATCTCATTCACCATCTCATAAACCTTCCCCTCATCCAAAACCAATGGATATCCCTAATTCAGCCATTCACCCTACCATTTCAACCATCTGTACAGCTTGTGGAAAATCCACTTCTTCTCTACCATCGACATCTTCTGACTCATCTGATCTCATTGCTCTTCTGACCCCTGCCATCAAAACCATTATAGAGGACGCCATTGCACCTCTCTTAGCTTCCATCAATTCCCTTATTTCATCTATCTCTTTCCCTTCTTCATCTAGGGGCCTGGCAGCAGCCATTATTGCTACCAGGCAGGGGGAGATGTTTAGAGAAGAAGTTCTTTTTGTTGGACATACAATCCAGCCTTCAGAGAAATTGTCTGCTATCCTAGATCTGTTTGATCCTCATTATAGCTCAATTCATTCATTTGTTATACCTCAGTATTGTATTGATATTGTGTGTTGTACTGCTCTAGTGAGCACAGATATTGTGCAACAATTTCTTCAGAGTTTTTCAGCTCCAGTGCCTGAGCTTTCTGTAGCTCAAGAGGCTGAGTCTATCAGCATGGCTGAGGTTGAGATTTCAGAGCCCAAGGCATTCTCTCCTCCAACATATGTTTGTTCTACTTCTCCAATCCCAGACTTGGATGATATTATAGCTGCTGATATAGCTGAAGAACGTTCAGTTTCAGTTCCAAAAGAAGTAATTGCAGAGATTGATGTTATGTATGATAATCTCCAAGGATCTTCTATTAATGATCAAGCTGAAGATTTAGATTCAGATTCAGAATCAGATGATATTAAAAAGAAGAAAGTATCCAAGAAGAGGAAAGCTCCAGTGAAGGAAGTGCCCAAGTCTAATCCTCAAGATGACATCCCTTACTTTATTAGGCACAACATTACTCTCACTCCAACTTCTCCCCACTGGATGAAATTTTCTAAGAATGAGTTGAAGTCTCAAAAGAAAAGGATAAAGACTAGTTCCTCTCCTGTCAAGTTTTCAGGAAGGATCCACCACCTCCTCCTCCTCCTTCAGCAGGTGCTAGTGAAAATGTTGTTTCTAGAACTACTACCTCCTCCCAACAACAAAGTTCTTTTGCCCCTCACTCTCACAGTAGACCATCCAGGTCTTACTCTAGGGGTTATTCAAGAAGGAGAGGTAGACAACATGATCAGGCTAACAAAGAAGATAGTTCAGATTCTAGCAGGAAATTCAGAATTCCTGGGAACCTCAGTGAAGTCAGACCTCCTCTGAATCTTCATGTCAGTCAGTCCCAACATTTAGCAGCAGAAACAAAATTCCAGGAACAATCAATTAAGCACAGGAAGCATCAGAAGATCTCTCTTGATTCAAAAGAAGATTCTTCACAGTATGAACCTGAGCTAGATCCAAACGTAAGGATGGCTAAGTTTCATGAACTAATTTCTCTCTCCCAGATGAATAAAGCTAGAAAAGAAGGAGCTGACCCTTCTCAATTCTCAACAATGTCTAAATACAGGGAGAAAGAGCTTGAGAAATTTGACATAGATAAGAACATTTTTGATGTTAATGCTTACATGCAGGTTCACCCTGAGGCAGTTGTTCCCAGAGCAGCATCTTTTAAAGTTCTTGGTGAAGCTGACATAAGAATGTCAAGACAGCAAGAAACAGATCAAAAAAGGAAAATTGAATTTATTAAGCCAGCTTCTGACAAGTCTTAGTACTTTTTCTTTCTGTGTTTATATCTCTTATTATAAATATCTGTTGAATTCTTTCTTATATTCTTGACAGATATGTTTGATTAGTTTTGTTGTTGTATTATTTTATTCTGTTTAGTGACCTCACCCAATTAGAGGGAGATTGTTTGATCCCTAGTTTGGATTTGGGCTAGGTTCACTAATCTAGGCTAATTCAAGACCCACATTGTAGCCAGGGTCTAGTCTAGTGTCTTAGGTGTCAGAATGGTCAACAACTCAGTGAGACAAGACCAAGACATCAGAGAACTAGAAGACCGTAGAGTTTGAACAAGGCAGAATTTTGTCTAAGTAAAAAGTCATTCGACAATCTCTGAAGAGAGCTCAACTATCTTCGTTCTGCGTTCGACGATCTCAGAGTTAATCTCTTAATACTAAGATCGATGATTGCTGAACTAAGTTCGACGATCTCTGATCTACTTTCAGGATTGAGATCGACAATTAACCATCTCAGTTCGACGATCTCAAAGCCTAGTTTGGAAAGCATAATTTCAATTCAATGATCACAAGGCTCAGCTCGACGATAGAGGATGTTTGAGTTCGACGATTTATGGACCAGATCGACGATAACTGCCAGATCAACTTTTATTCTTTGCAGTTATTATTTTCCTTTATTGACTGATTGTTTTATTTCTTAGGTGACTCTGAGTAATTAATGCATATATTCTCTTAATATAGACGTTCCTTTGCAAGCATTAATTGTTGGTATTCATAGAGTTATTATACAGCTTTTCTCGGGACAGTTAGGGAAATGATTTAATTCCCTTATAGCCATTGCACAAGTTCCCATGATTTCTGCAGTCAATCAAGGTGTGTCAATTCAAATTTAGATTGGAATTATTCAAATCAGGTTACACATAGAGATATACATCGACAGAAAAACATACACATTGTCACAGAGAATACAAGACCGAAAAAGAAAGGAAGAACAGTTTTTCAGTTATTCACACAAGTGTTCTTTCAGGAAGCAAGCAGAAACTTTCATCTCAATCAATCTAAGCTTTCTGGAAATCAAGACCTACACCCTGAGCAAAGCTTTGGATTCCTGAAACTTTCAAGATCACATGACAAGTTTTGATATCACCATAATCACTCTCAAGTCTTCTCTTATCTGTTTGAGAATAGAGAAGACATCTCAACCTTTACTTTCCCCACTGTATATAGGGTTCTAACTCCCTTCAAAAGTAATTCTTGGTTGTGAGGTCTCCTGATCAAAAGACTTCAGTGTTTTTCCGACACCTAATCAAAAGCCAGAAGGGTTGCAATATCTCCCTGGAAATAGATATAATTCGGTGGCAGTCACCTGATCAAAAACCCGAGAGTGATTCCTACCAGGGTGGTAGAAGAGTGGATGTACCCAGATTTGGGGAACCACTATAATTTCTTGTGTCGTCTGGTTGCTCTTCTTCTTTTTATTCTTACTGTTAGCTGTGATAATTAGAATATCTCTCATGTTTTACTTTATTTATTTATTATTTGGTATCACTTATTTTTCACTCTGATATAAAAGTAAAAATCAGCCAAAAGATTTTAATACTCTATTCACCCCCCCCCCCCTTAGTGTACATCTGAATAACCCCCTTCTTTCAGATCTGTTAAGTACACATTTGGAATAATTTAGGATGTTCTAGTCCAAGTCGACAAATTCATCTTCCCAGTGGATTTCGTCATATTGAACATAGAAGAAGACGTCGAGGTTCCCCTAATCCTTGGCTGACCCTTCCTTACCACCTCCTAAGACATCATTGACGTAAGCAATGGCAAGCTCTTCCTACGGGAAGGCGACGATGAAGTGACCTTCTCTATCACCCCTTCGATGAAAAATACCCTGGAGAATGACGACTCCTATTTCTTCTTAGATACCTTAAGTGATGAATCTTCATACAGCATTTTTGAAGATTAATTTTCTGATTTTTGTTCTTCCTCAACTTTTCCTACTGAAAGTCTACAAGAAACTGCCATGGCCATTGATTCACCCCCTTTAAATTTTCCGTATAAGTTAAAAGTCTACGAAGATATTATTTTTGAAAGAGAAAGAACTTCAAAAACATCTTATGATGAACCCCCTACCCTAAAATTAAAAGAACTACCTGAGCATCTCAAGTACGCCTTCCTAGAAAAAGATTCCAAACTGCCAGTGATAGTTTACCTACCTGACTGAATTACAAAATGTCAAACTCCTTCTAGTTTTACAAAAAACATCGTCGAGCCATCGCCTGGCAGATATCTAATATCAAGGGCATAAGCCCATCTTTTGGCACCCACAAAATCTTAATGGAATATAATTCGCGTAACTCCATCCAACCTCAGCGCCGTATAAATCCAAACATGTAAGAAGTCGTAAAAGGCGAGGTTATGCAACTCTTAGACGCAGGAATTATCTATCCTATTTCAGATAGTAAGTGGGTTTGCCCTATTCAGGTAGTGCCGAAAAAGGGAGGGATAACTATAGTTGTGAATGAAAATAATGATTTAATCCCAATACAGACGGTGACGGGGTGGTGAATGTGTATTGACTATTGTAAGTTAAATGATGCCACCCGCAAGGACCACTTTCCCTTGTCGTTCATCGATCAAATCTTAGAGCGATTATCCGGCCATATCTTTTACTGTTTTCTCGATGGCCACTCGGGGTATTTTCAAATCCCTATCTCACCCAAAGACCAGGAGAAAACTACGTTTACTTGCCCTTTCGGCACCTTCGCTTACTGAAGAATGTTGTTTGGGTTGTGCAATGTGCCCGCTACATTCTAAAGATGTATGCTAGCTATCTTTAACAAGTACATAGAAAGTATTATGGAGGTATTTATGGATGATTTCTCCGTGTTCGGCGATGCCTTCGATAGTTGCTTAGAAAACTTAGAAAAAGTCTTAGGAAGTGCGAAGAAACTAACCTCGCCCTAAATTGGGAAAAATGCAATTTTATGGTGAGGGAGGGGTTAGTCTTAGGACATAAGATTCTTGCCCAATGGATTGAAGTAGATATCACTAAGATAGAAGTAATTGAAAAGCTGCCGCCACCTATGAATGTTAAAGCTATTAGAAGTTTCCTAGGTCATGCTGACTTTTACCACCGTTTCATAAAAGACTTCTCAAAAATAACAAAACTCCTAACTCAACTCTTAGAAAAAGATGCCCCATTTATTTTTGATCACCTTTGTCTATTTGCTTTTGAAACAATTAAAGATAAATTAATTAATGCACCAATTATGATAGTCCCAGTATGGGACCTTCCCTTTGAGATAATGTGCGATGCGAGTAGTTTCGCGGTGGGAGCTGTATTAGGTCAACGAATATCTAAAAACTTCCACACCATTTATTAAGCGAGTAAAACACTCACATCTGCACAAGACAACTACACCACGATGGAGAAGGAGCTCCTAGCTATTTTCTTTGCCTTCGATAAATTTTGGCCATATATTACGCTTTCAAAAATTATAGTTTTCACGGACCACTCGGCCCTCAAGTACTTACTTGCTAAGATGGATGCCAAGCTGCGCTTGATACGTTGTGTCTTACTCCTCTAGGAGTTTGGCTTAGAAATCCGTGATAAGAGGGGGGCCAAGAATTTGGCAACCGATCATCTCTCTCGCATAGATAATCCATATATAGAAAATTTAGATGAAAAAACGTTTAATGATTTCTTCCCAGATGAAAAGCAATTTTCTATTAGCACTTCTCCTTCCCCCTGGTTTGCAAACATTGCCAACTATTTAATGACCCCTATCTTCCTGAAGGAGTTCTCCTCTCAGCAAAAGAAGAAATTCTTCTGAGTTAAAGAACTATTTTTGGGAAGACCCACATCTTTTTCGAGTTTGTGCGGACCAGGTTATAAGGAGATGTGTTTCTTTTGAAGGACAAGATATTCTAAAACACTTTCATGAAGGACTGACTGGTGGTCACCATCAAGCTGCTCGCATCGCTCACAAAGTGCTTTGCACAAGTTTTTACTGACCTAGCCTCTTTAAAGACGCACAAACTTTTGTGAGTAGGTGTGAAAGTTGCCAACAGTCGGGCAATATTTCCAATAAAAATGAAATGTCGCAAAATTATTTCCTCGAGTGTGAAGTTTTCGACCTCTGGGGATTTTATTTTGTTGGACACCTTCATTCTAGCTTCGGGAAAAAATACATCTTAGTTGTTGTACACTATGTTTCACGATGGGTTGAGGCCCAAGATCTTCCTACTAACGACTCCCGAGTCATAATTATTTTCTTAAAAAAATTATTTTCTCGATTCAGTACTCCACGAGCCATCATTAGTGATAGGGGTTCACATTTCAGTAACATGCAGTTTTCTAAAACGCTTATAAAATATGGTGTTACACATAATCTTTCAACTGCCTACAACCCCCAAACTAACGGGCAAGTCGAAGTAGTGAACAGAGAGATAAAACTTATTTTAGAAAATACTGTCTCCACTTCAAGAAAATACTTGTCAACCAATTAGACGATGCTCTATAGGCCTACCGAACACCGTACAAAACTGCCATCGAATGTACGTCGTATCAGTTGGTTTATGGAAAATCGTGCCATTTACCCGTAGAATTAGAACACCGTGCTTTTTGTGCGTTATGGTTTTTAAATTTCGATCACCACTCTGTCGGAGATTTTCAAAAATTTCAACTTAACGAACTCGACGAGTGGCGCTCTTACGCATACGAAAATAACAAATTTTCTAAAGAGCGGATGAAACGTTTTCACGACAAACACTTAAGGCACCCAAAAACCTTCAAACCGGGCGACCAAGTTCTTTTATATAATTCACATTTATGTTTGTTTCCTAGTAAACTAAAGGCACGATGGTTTGGGCCATTTTCTGTTAAAGAAGTATTTTTGGATGACACTGTTTTAATTTCACACCTTGATAAGGGTGATTTCAAAGTGAATGGGCAGTGTCTTAAACTCTATTTTTCTTGTAATGATGATGTAAGTCCGAACAATGTTAAGTTTCTTCTGCACGAACTTTAACTAACTTAAGACTATCTATTTTTGTTAAAAACTTTAATTATTATTTTGTACAATAATATTTTGGACAATATTATTTTGTTGCGTCGAGCTCAAATGATGTTTTAAACAAATGGCACTCTTGGGAGGCATCCCAAATTATTCTTCTATTTTCTTTATTTTACACTTTTTGCCCCCGATGGCTCCGACAAGCTGATGCTTCTGCGATTGCCTGCTCTAATGCTGCTGAATCCATCACAAAGTCACAATGAAGGCATTTCAAGAAGTTCCAAAGCGCAAGCATGGGGGAGCAGCATCACTCAACATCCGCGACACATAAATCCGGGGAAGTACCTGTTTTTCAATTTAGTACTTTCATTTCTATTTTAATCTATCTCTCTCCTTCCCCTCCTTTCTCCATTAAGGACAATGTCCATTTTAAGCTTGGGGGAGGATTTCCTCCTTCTCTTGTCTTTATTTTGTTTCCTTTCAATAGTACCCCTTGCTTTTTGTTTTGTTTTTCTCAATATTCCCTATAACAACTTAGCTAATTATGATCTTTCTAATCGTTCTTTTTAATTATTTTTCATAAGTAAAATGTTGGTCATACTGTGTTTCTAATTCACGGTAGCATGTTAATGTGAAATGTTTTTCTAAAAACTCGCATTTTTATTATGGTATTCGTTCTTTATTTTCTTTACTTTCTTAAAAAAATTTCATCCACTATTTTCTTTTTTATTTTTGGATAATTTTTGTAATGTCAACTTTTGATTAGTGTAGTAGATATGAACGATCCAAGTCGCTTATTATTTCTATTTTCAAGATAATTTCATTAGTCTTCATTTATTATCTAGGATTTGCTTTTTGAAAATTTTCAAAGCTAATGCTTTAGAAAAATTTAGAAGCATAAAATTGATTTATGCCATTTTCGTTTTCGTTTGAGCCTTCTTTCTAACCTAAATTTTTTTTATCCCTAGTTAGCCGATTTTGAGTCTTTTTCTTATTTTAATTGATAGGTCCACTTATCATTACATTTTCACCAAAGCTAAAATTTTCCAACCTATCTAATCACACTAACCTTTTGAGTTTCATTAAAAAATTTCATGATTATGATAGAGTTGTTTTGTGATATATTTGGAGAACTTCTTAAAAAAGTATGCTCAAAACATGTGTTTATTTTTGTTTGGCCAATTTTAAAATGGAAAAAAAATATTTATGGCCTTTATTTTGAAAAAAAGAGAAGGGAATAAAAAAGAAAATGGAAAATAAAATTTTTTTAATTATGATGAAATTTTTGAAACTATTTATTTTGGTTTTGTGTGATTTTAAAGCCTCCTTGTTTATCTTTGAATTCCACTCCTAATCTTAATCATAAACCAAATGTTTTGGTCCTAATAAGCCTTTTTGATTTATGTTTTTGAATTTTATCTATTAGCTAAGCAAAGAAGAAAGTAGATTAGTAAAGTTTTGGATTTAAATTTAGATTTTTTTTATTTGATTGATATAGTTAAAATGTGTCTCTTGGATCTAGTAATAACACAATGCGCTTTTTCATTTTGTTGCTTCGATTAAGTTATTTAAAGAATTTTGTTAAAATTTTGGATGATTTATTTTCGTTAGTAAAGTTTATAAATTATTAAACCATGCCTAAGTAACTATTTTAGGTTTACGTTTCACTTTCTCCCTACTTAGAATTTCGCATAATACTTGTATAAGCATAATTAGAACTTTTTGATTAGTCACTTTTTATGTTTATTAATTTTTATGTCTTTGTTTGGGGACAAGCAAAGCTTAAGCTTGGGGGAATTTAATAGTATATTTTGTAGTCTAAACTATTAGGGTATTTTCAGGTTTTTAATACACAAATCAAGTCTTATAAACTTATATATTGACCTCCTTATATATATATTATTCTCACTAATGTTTTCACTTCTTTTTGCAGGTTTTCACAGCTTTCGACCAATTTTGCTGTTACACGCCCCCGGTTCATGCCCTACTTGGGTGTGTACTTGGGGAGTGTAACCCATTCCCGAGGTAGAAATCATCCAGAAGCCAGATCCCAAGAAAAACACTTGACACGGCCCCTATCACACCCTCCATGGGTGTGTCTCCGAGCGTGTAACCCGATCCCGAGGAAGTTTGCGTCCAGAAACTAAATCACAAAAAACACCTAACACGCCCCCTAGCATGCACTCCTTGAGCATGTATTTAGGCGTATCACCCTTATCTCGAAGCCTACAGACCTCCATTAAAGATTTTCCATTGCTGCACGTCAACAGTACTGACACGCCCCCCTACACGGGCGTGTCGCCGGGTGTGTACAACCTTTTTCTATAATTGACAGATTTTCGACCAATGATTTTGACGTGACATGCCTTACATGCCCCCTACATGGGCGTGTCCCAGGGTGTGTCCCCCATTGTACAGAAGCAATCATCATTGCCGCTTGAATCCTGCTCCCGAAGTTAACCCCATACCAAACATGCCCCCCAAACACGCCCTCCCAGGGCATGAACGGGGGGCGTGATCGACCCAGAAAAAATTTATAAATTCAAGGACTCCCCCTTGTGTATAGAGCAGTTTTGGTGTGAGAGGGGAGGTGCTAACCTTTTATTTCTTGGAGTTTTTGGTGTTCTTCCTCTCTCTCTTCCTCATTTTAAGCTTTTCTTAATTATAGCTTTGTGTACCCCTTTTGTAATAGCTCTTGTAATTTCTTTAGTAGCTTAATGTTAATGCTAGCCTAGGTTTTTAATTTCCATGCACTTGTAATCTTTTATTTCAAAGTTGTAGGTCTCTTTTAACATTAATATAAAGTGCCTTTTTTCTTTGTTTTCATAATGTTCTTCTACCCATCTCTCTTCCTCTACTTCTCCATGATTAACTAATCCTACTTGTACTCGATCTTGATGATTTGAGGTTCGAATTGATTAAGTTATGATGATTTAAGTTTACTTTTTATTTTTAGGGTTTAGGCTTTCGATTTACTCTTGAAAAAAATCATGTTTGGAGTTATATCATCGATATATAATTTCCATCTTTGTTTTCACTCTTAACTAGCCGAGAGGCTCATAGTTTGAAGTGAACACTCAAGAGTAAAGTGAGTTACACGCACCCCTCGAGAGAGGCAGACGTTAAATCGCCCGGATTGGAGTGAAATCCAATTGCGGGGTTCACCACGTTAAGAGAGCTTTAGGTCTCCGATTTGGAAGAGAGTTCGGTCGGACCTTCCTAAACTCAGTTGGGCACGACTTCGAGAGAAGCATGTTCAAGCTTTAGGAACCTCCACAGTCAAGGACCTTTACCTTATTAAGTTAGGGTTTATTATCGCATTTTTAAACAACTTTTGCCAAGGTGATTCTCAATCGAGTGCTTTTTTATTTCATCGTTTCAACCCCTCGTTGTAATCACTTTTAATAGTTCTTTATTTAACTGCAAGTAGTTCTCTTTTTAACGCAAATATTTCTTTTCTTAATTGCAATTAGTTTTCTTTTAACAAACCCTAAAACAATCCTTCGATAAGATAATAGTCTTCGTGTGAGTAAAATTACTCAACAGTTCTTGGATCTTAATACGATACTTGTGTCCCTTAGCTACAATTTGATAGGTATACTTGCCTAGATGGATTTCTAGTTCGGTTCTTATTCTCTTCATGATTAGTAGACACTAGAGGACAACCCAACCACAGATCCACTAGGGATCCTATCTCAGAGCAAATTTGCTTCTACCACTCAGATCCAAGAGGATCCTATAACTCAGAGAGCTTTACTCTCTTACAACTCAGGCAATATTTTCCTACCTCAGGAAAGGGGCCCTAAAACTCAGATCCAGTTGGATCCTATAAGATGGAAGTGGGTTGGTGAGTGTTGAAGCCAAAAATGACCGAAGCCAAAATTGACTTCCGTGGAGTTCGACCCTTGGGGAAAGGGGTGACCTCACACCTACTACACTCGGAAGAACGTCACGGACCGAAGACTTAGGAAGCTATGAACTGACCCTCGGCTCTAGCGTGGAGGTCCCACCTCACACCCGGAAGACCTTTGAGGTCTCCCCCTCCCTAGCCAATGCTTGAGCTAGGTGCCTTGGAGGAAGAAAGCCAAAGAGATTTGTGGCTAAGGAAAGAATGACAAGTCCTCTCCAAGGCACCTCTAAGGGTCTATTTATAGTTTTTCCAAGTCTTGGG
>CM077085.1:195169648-195387179 GCA_039513925.1 Platanthera zijinensis | reverse complement strand
AATTGAAAGAGGGATTGTGCACTAGTCGGTGTTGAGCTTGCTACCGAGGGATAGAGTATGTTGTTTATATAGATGCATTGCATATTGGAATTGGTTGCATTTTGATGCAAGACGGCAATGTGGTAGCGTATGGGTCGAGGCCATTAAAGACTCATGAAATAAATTACCCTACGCATGACTTAGAGTTTTTTGCTGTTATTTATGCTTTGAAGCTGTGGAGGCATCTGTTGTATGGTCCCTTATGTAAGGTCAAGACAGACCATAAGAGTTTGAAGTATGTTTTCACTCAGAAGAAGTTGAATTTTTGCCAGCAGAGATTGTTAGAATATGGCGCAGAGTATGATATCGAGATCCTTTACCATTTGGGCAAAGCTAAAATGATAGCCGACACATTGAGTAGGAAGACCGCGCAAATCTGTGTACTTTTAGTGGAATCCTTGGTAGAAGAGTTTTTGTTAATGGGTATCTCGGTCAGAAGTAGCGACTTGTCGAGCAGTTTGGAGGTGGCAGAGCCTTCATGGATTACGCTTACAAAGCTACATCAAAAGGATGATCCTTATCTGCTGCCCCCTTATTAAAGAACGGAGAAAGTGGAGTTACCACACTCTTCTATTGATGACACGGGAAATTTGTGGTACTGTGGTAGATATTGTATAGCCGCTGTTGAGGATATCCGATTTTAGTTGTGCAGTGAGGCGCATGGTTCCAGTGTTGCCTACCACCTTGGTTCTATAAAGATTTATAGAGATCAGAAGCAGATCATTTTGTGGTATAGTTTGAAGAAGGATATAGCGAAGTTCGTGTCTGAGTGCTTTACTTGTAAGCAAGTTAAGGTTGATCTTGGAAGGCATGTTGGTAAGTGGACGCCATTAGAGATTCCAAGTTGGAAATGTGAGAGTATTTTCAAGGATTTTATTATGGGTATGCAGAGATCTCCCCGAGGGTATGATTCTGTTTTGGTTATTGTGGATAGACTGACGAAGTGTGCTCACTTTGAGCCATTCCAGATTTTATTATGGTTATCTAGTTCTATGGAGTACGTGTTAGTATTGTGTTGGATCAAGACTCCAGGTTTATGTCTTGCTTTTGAAAAAGTTTACAAGAATGATTGGGTACCAATCTGAGGTATTCCACTGCTTATCATCTGCAGACAGATGGACCAACTGAAAGGGTAAATCAGATTTTGAGGATATGATCAGAGTTATATTTTGGACCACAGAGTAGTGTGGTACGAGCGTTTGAGGCTGATGGAATTTGCATAGAATTACAATTATCAAAAGAGTTTGTAGATGGCCCCGTTTGAGGCTTTGTATGGGAGGCATTGCGGAACTCCCTTATTTTGGGCTGATGTTTGCAAAAGGGCATTGTTGGGTCTAGAAGCCTTAGAAGAAATGGATATTTCTGTGTGACATATTCGAGAGATGCTTCTAATAGCTAAGGAGAATTATGAAAAGAACGCTAACAAGCGGAGGACGGATTTGGAATTTTCCATTTGGGATATGGTGTTTCTTAAAGTTTCCTAGATGTCTGATATCAAGAGGTTTTGTAAGAACCATAAGTTGGATGCTAGGTATGTGGGACCATTCAAAATTTTTTAATATATTAGAATGTCAACTTATAGGCTGAATTTGCCTGCAAGTTTTCCTGGTGTGCAAGATGTGTATCACGTAAGCAAATTACTGAAGTGTGTGCTTAGCGACCAAAAGGTTCTTGATTCTTTGCCCCAGTTGGAGCCAAACCTTTCTTATGTTAAGTGTCTGTATGTATTTTGGATACTCAAGATCGAGTGTTGCAGAGGAAGACAATACCAATGGTTAAAGTTTTGATGTGGAACCAGGACGTGGAGAGCGTGACTTAGGAGTTGAAGGCAGCTTATGAGGGAGGCTCATCCTCATCGGTTCTCCTAGTTTACTTCGGTAAGTATTTTACCCAATAACCTTTGGTTATTTTGTTACTTTTATAATAGATTAATTTATGTTTCAAGTTTTGGAACGAAACATCTTTTTAGGGGGAGTGACTGTAACGCCCCTGATTTTTCAATGTTTAATTTAATTCTTTAATTATTGTAATTTTAACGTCAGGTCGTAACGTTGATGCTTAGTTGGTGGGTGCCTTTATCAGAGCGTGATTTTTATATCGTTGGTATCCGAGGTTTTGGTTTGGGAGTATTAGCTTTGCTAATTCCTCCAATATTTTGATATTCCCCTGCGATCTGGGGTTTGTTTTGGAACACGGTGGAGCCTTTTTGGAAATAGTGATTTTTTGACTTCGGGAGATTTTTACCCGAGTTTTGTTTGTTAGATCTTAATTCTAACTTTGTCGTTGGATTCAAACAGTCAATTTTTAGCTACGGTGCGATTTTCATAGAAATTCGAGTTAGTGCGAGTTTTGGTCATTTGGACGTTTTAATTATAGTAATAATATATTATTACATTATATTATCTCTTTCATATAAATATCCTCCAATTAGACGTAAACTCTTTTCATCGGCTCCATCCCGAAACAATCAGCATGTTGGGAAAGAGAGAGAGAGCGGATGACACTTCTAAGCTTTTGGTCGCCGATTACAGGAGCTTTGGTGCTCGTAATCATCGTCGAAGATTAGATACAGATAACTCTCACAAAGATCTACATTTCTACGGTAAGTTTTTCCCATTTCATTGATTTTTAGAGATTAAGGTATGCGGTTTTTACCCTCTTTCATCCTGAAAAGTTTCAGGAATTGCTGCTTAGGTGTTTTCCGTCCAGATCCGTGAGGAGTGCTGGTGTTGCCTAGTTCAGCAATGTTTGAGGCATGTCCTCACTCAACACATCTGGACATAGACCAATTTTTTGTTTACATCTTCTTAAGCTTTGACTTCACACTGGTCTATTAACGCTTTATTCTTTGGACATTGAGTGAGCTGTCCTCACTCAACCCTTCTGAACTGAGCCAGAATTCTTGATAGATCTTAAGATGCTTTGACTGCTTGAGCTTGAGTCAACGCTTCTTTCTTCAGGCGTTGAGTAAGCGTTCCTCATTCAACGCTTCTGGACATAGCAAGTTTTTTTCATTGCAAATTCTAAAGCTTTGACAGACTGATCTTTACTCGATGACTCTTATTATATGGCGTTGAGTGAACTGCCTTCACTCAATGCATGTGCACTTAGCTAAAAATCCAACTTTGATAACAGTCATGCTTTTACTGTCCATACTTTACTCAACGTTTGTTGGCATCTGGCGTTGAGTGAACTGGTTTCACTCAATGCCTGAGGACTTAGAAAAAATTTTCTCTCTAACATTCTTCCTTGTGACCACCTATCACTATCACTTAGACAAGCTTTCTAAACTAGTTCTATAGAACACCCTGTACAAATTGAACTTGAACATATATCAAATACAAATATGCTCTTAGTATTGATGGTGATGCCTCTTCAAATCTAGGTAACATTGAGAGCAATATTCCAAACAATCTCCCCCTATTTGAAGAAGGCAGAACACACAATAATAATAAGATGCATTAACACATAAAACAAATCAATTTAATGCAGCTGTTAGCTTGTTGAAAGCTCTCCAATTCAATGCAGTGACACAACATGTCAAGTCATTTCTTTCCTCATACTACTTGAATGTTTCCAAGTAATATGAACTAACTCAATATATAGTCATTGATCTCCTCGTACTACTTGAAGCACTTTCCTCACGTCAATTGGAAGTGGGAAAGTAATATGCACTAATTTAACATGTATTCATTGCTCTCCAACTCCTCTAAGTTTGTGGAATTACTCAACAAGACTTGGTCATGTCAAGTATTGCTCTCCCACACCTCCGCCTTTTTGGCTTCTTCAAAAAGGCATTTATCTAATGAGGGAGGTGATAGGATCCTGACAAAGGTTTTCTCTTGATCCTAGCCCGATTCCACTACACTAATGATCATACTACTTGACTAGCGATCAAAACCTTTTAGTTGATAGCACTGACTCAACACTCCAATGCCACCACTTGAAACTTGAGTAGTCCATCCTTGATCCACTTGAGCTAATGCCACTCCTCAACATTTTTGACTTCTCAGACTCGGAGAAATTAATGAATATGTCATAAGAATTTCTGGAGAAGGGAGTTCAAGGTTGACCTCCCTCTTAGTCTATGCATTATCCTGAGGACATACAGGTCAGTACTGTTAATCTTTGATCCACTATTATAGCTGCTTGCTCCTTCTCAAAAGGAAGCCGAACATGTTCCTGTAACTGCTGGACTTGCTCCCCCTCAACAAGAGAATCTTGACTTGCTCCCCCTTTATAGAAGCATCTTTTATTATCCACTCTAATGGACACTTCAGTCCATTTAAGTCTTGATACCACTTGAGAGACTTAACAATCCTGCATGAAAAGTAATTCCTGCAACAAAAATATAATAAGGAGAAACTTAAGCTATGCCAAATTAAACATACACAACTCAATCTTGAAGGTATCAAACTTGACTTCATATAGTTGCTTAGTGAAGATGTCAGGTACTTGTTTGTCGGTAGGGACAAACTCAAGACTGATGTCTTCCTTCTCCACATGCTCCCTTATAAAATGATAACTAATCTCTATGTGCTTAGACCTGCTGTGTGAGATAAGATTCCTAGTAATAGAAATTGCAATAGTTGAATCATAAAACATAGGAGTTCTACTTATCTTGATGTTATAGTCTTGGAGCTAATGCTAGATCCATAGTAACTGTGCACAACAACTTACTGCTAAGATATACAATTACTTAACTGTTGAAATTATAATAATGGTATGCTTCTTGCCGCTCCAAGACACAAGTCTTCCTCCTAAGAACTTACAGGTGCCTGATGTGCATTTCCTGTCCTCTTTATAGCTAGCAAAGTCACTTCTTTCTTTTACAAATCTCTGCCTCTTCTTCAGAAACAGAATTTACTCTGGCTCTAGATATTTGATCAGCAACAGTTCAAGGGTGTTTAACCAATTGTGCAACATCTTGATCATCACTTTTATCTTCCCTCTGATCACTTTCTACCCCCTTTATGACTTCTTCAGATACATCTATAGTCAGGGTGGTTTTGGCTAGATCAATCTTTTCATCCAGATAGATCACTTACATCTGAAATTTAAATGACATTCACATCTTCTTGAGCAGGTAGTTCTGTTGGAATCTCCACCTCAATCTCTGCATTTCCAATAGGAAGTTAGTGACTTGTATCAACTATAACAGGAACAATCCAACTGTTCTTAAACTGATTGAACTTGCTTTCCTACAGCAGGTGCAACCATCTAGGTAGTCTCCACCTCAATAGTGGCACAGATACTGTCAACACAACTTTCAGTCATTATTTCAGCTGAGGATAATGTGCCCATTCCTTACTATTCTCAAAAGAGCTGCTTCCTGTGCTTTACTTAAAAATGAGTATAGCCTTATTTTTCTTCTCTTTTCAACTCACAATTCATATAAAATGGAAGCAAAACTTTGTCCCACCAGTTAAAAAACTTTGAGATTCAATGGTTGGATCATGTTGGTCTATTTATCCAGTCAGATACCACTTGAAGGTCTTTACCCAAGACTTGTGTACTTTTTCAATCATTTGGAATGCACACAATCATCACACCATCCTCTTCCTCTTAGGCAGTAGGAGGAGTATTCTTGATAGTCAATATTACCATCGCCAACTTCATACCTACATATCTTAAGTCCAATCCACACTAGAGTTTGATCCTTAAGATGGCTCCTTGTTCCAGTCTTATGCCTGGAACATCTTCTATCCAAGTACCCTATTTGCATTGTGTGGGCATTTGAACTATCCTGCAAACACAGATTATTTTTCCTTAGGACCCCAAATGGGATTGGGTCCTAGGTTCTTCATAGCAAAAAAATGCACATATCTACCTATAGTTGTCCTGTCAGGAAGACTCGCCCTTGCCCTTGGCACACTAGGGTTGTGCAAATAATCTATTGCAGAGTGGCCCACTTTACCACTACACCAACATTCATGGATGTTATATCTCCTCTTTTTAACAGCCTTTGAGAGTGTAAGCCATCACTAACTTCTTTTTCAAAGGGGTGTGTTGTAGCCTTATTCTTGTTTCTCTCAGCACGATTCTGACCAAAGGTGAGTATGCTAGAGGATACACATAGCTTATTCTACATTTCATCACTAGTAGTCTTCTTTCTAGTTAACATGCTATTGATGGCATCAAAGATCGCTAAATGATCCTTATTGACTGACTTCCCCTTGGTCAAGGTGGTTGTTGGTGGAAGCTAAGAATAGGCCACTGGCTTTTCCTTTACTGTTGGGGCTGGAGCACCAAATATAAATGGTTCATAATGGGCCATTTAGACTTCTTCATGGGGAGCCTTCAGTGCACTCAAACCATTTCCCTTTCTTCTTCCATTATAGAATACACTTGTACTCTTACAAAAATATTCCCATTCTTCTAGTGACCATACATCCTGTCTTGGTCATACTTGTTGGAAGGGAGGATTACCTTGTGAAAGGTGGGCTGAGGCACTACAGGAGCTTTTACTTTCCCTTTGGAATGGGCATCTCTAGAATTCTACATAAACCCTAAACCTCTCTTATCTTTTTGAGAGGTGAAGGAGTCAATCAGTGGTAATACTGCTTTGGGCATTGGGAAACTAGCCATAATTCTTTTTTCCCTCTTGAGTTTCTCTTCAAGATACATAATGATCCTATTCTTGTGGCGGATGGTCCCTATCTGGATGATTTAGATGGACTTTAATTGGCTAACTTCCCTAATTTTTTGTTCCAACAAAGATGTTGAATAAGACTGTAAGGAAGCAGCTAGCTATAGGCAAATAATCTCCTCATCCTACTTCTTGGCCAACTTCTTACTTCTTTTTAAAGCATCCAGAAGGGCACCATACTTGTCAATCAATTTATTGGCATCATTTTCAGATTCTGAACCATCATTCCCACTTTATGAAGTGGATGCTTCGGAGATTGAGCCAGACTCAGTGGTGGGAGAAGTGCAAGGGATAGAGGGTACCTCATTAGGAGTAGGGTTGTTCTAATTTTCTTTTGATGTGGCCATGAAATAGAATTCTTCATCCTCTTCACAACCACTATCATCAGAGGATAATGGAGCCCTTATGCCTAATAGGGTAGTTGGATGATAAGCCTCTTCTTCAATGGACATGAGATCAACGTTGCCCTCCTCTTCAACTGAATTTGAAGACTCAAAATCACTATTTGATAGTCTGACATTATTCTTGGCCAAGAAACTCTTTCCATTCTTCTTGTCCCTGTGATGCTTTTTGCCTTCAGACCTCATCTGCTCCTTCTTCTTTTATAGACAGTCAGCAATGACATGTCCACTCCTGTTGCAACAGTAGAAAAAAAATTAGACTTCACATGTTTGTTATGTTTGGAGTCATACCTTTCCCATTGGGGTCTTTTCTAGACTTGTCCTTGCTGGAGTAAAGCTTCTTTGAGGTGGAGCTAGAAGAGCCATTATTCTTCTACAATCTCCTTTTAATCAACAACTTCTTAAACTGCTTGGAGAATAGTGCTAGTTCTCCATCTGTTAGTCCATTCACAGAGGAGTTGGGATCTTAGCTTTCTAACTCTATAACTCTACTTGGTGAAGAAGGAGTCTTTCTCCTGCTTGTTCTTGTGGCTTCAACTATGAAGGCCACATACTTCTCTTTGTCATGAGAACTGGCAGCATCCTCTTTAGCCATCCTAGACTTCAGCTGCATCTCATTGGATAGAAGCTTCCAAAAAGAATTCTAGGGTAATGTGTTGGTCAGATTTCTAACTTCTCTGATGGAATATATCTTGATGTCCCATTCCTTATTAAGGGATCTCATTAACATGTCATTCAACTCATAGTTAGAGAACACTCTTCCATAGGTGATCATACTGTTTTGTATCTTGAAGAACTTCTCATAACAATTAGCTATGGAATCCTTCTTACCCTACTTGAATGCATCATACTGTTGGCATAGAAGGGATTTTCTATCATCCCTCACCTCCTCTGTTCCTTCCATGTAGAAAATAAGAGAATCCCACATCTCTTTGGCTGTCTTGCAATGGACCAAGTTCTAGAAGATTGAGTCATCTATGCCACTAACACTGATATTTTGTGCCCTCTTATCCATGGTTGCTTAGATGACTTCATCCTTGGTCAACTTTGAAAACATCTTTGGAGTCTGGACATTTACATCTATGATAGATACCTTCATTGGGAGAAAGGTCCTTCTTTGACTGTAATGAAGATCCTAGGATCTGAGTCTTCCATGAACATCCTGACCCTCTCTTTCCAAATCCCTAAGTTTTCTTTTCGGTAGAATTTAACCTTCATTGAGCTCCATCCTTAAGGTTATCTCTAGAACTCATAATTGCAATCATTTTAGCTACCCTTGGAGATCAACTCAATCTGTTAAGTCCTTTTTGAACAACCTCCCTCTAAGACAAAAAAAAACCCTCCCTCTAAGACAACTTGAAAGTCTTTAGTTTCAAAAATAGTTAAAAAAAATAGAGGGGGGTGAATAGGGTTTTTGTCTTTTTATATTTTTTCTTATATTGGTTGTGTTGTGATTTAGTTATATTTTGATATCAAGACAATCAATAACAGCAGACATAAGATGAAAGTTTTTGATTCAACGATAACTAAATCACCTAGAGGGTGGGGGTGAATAGTTTTCATAATCCTTAGTGCCTTATCTTTTATTTTCTTTTTTAGGTGCTTTATTAGTTGGTTGGACTTATCTTTAAAGAAAAGGTTCCTTTTTGAGCAATACCTTGGGTACATCCACTTTTCCTCCCACCCATCCAACTATCTTGTTAGACTGGGCACTTCTCCAAAACTATGCTCCTAAAAGCGTACACCTCAATCCCACAGGATCACTCAGTCTCCTCCAAGCCTTACTTCTCATGCACAAGGACCTATAGCTCAGTGATACTCTGATCACCTACCTCAGGCTATTGAGCCCTACAACTCAGGCTAGTAGGACAGCCCTACCTCTGATCCATAAGGGATCCTACTGCTTAGAGAGAATTACTCTCCTACCTCAGTCTGTTAAGCCCTACAATTCAGATCCAAAGGATCCTACAGCTCATGCACTAGTGCCCTACAGACCAGTGAGAATGACTCACATACCTAAGACTTGAAACCAAGTCCTACTGATCAGACCCAAAGGTACTACCCTCAGATTCCCAACAGAATCCTAACTCAGATCAAATTTTCTCCTACCACTCAGATCCAAAAGTATCCTACATGATGGAGGTGGGTTGTGTGGTTGATCTTGACACAAGAGATGTTTCGCTATGCCAAGGGTCTAGATAGGGATAAACTCAGTCCCATTATGACTCTAGGAATATATTTCCTGAGTCTACTTTTACCCAAACTAAGATATACTCAGTCCTCGCTTCTTCTTAACAACACCAGGGATTTTTCATGTTGGGACTGAGAAGTGACTGCAATAAAACTTGTTGCTACCTTAGCGGAGAGAATTCCAGCGCAACTTCTTCTCAATAACAAAGATGTATATCTTGCTTTGGCATGTGCTAGAAGTAGCTTGCAGACAACTGTTCTAATTTTTCTTTATTTCCTGGGCTGAGAAGATTAAGCCCTAACTTCTTCTTCACAGCCTCTAGTAATTATTCTTCATGGTTGTACAGCTGGATCTGTGACGAACTTGCTGGTGTAGATGGAAAATGACACCAACTATCCTGCTTTCTTTCTTCAGAGATTTGCTCTAATCTTGTTTACGTCGATGGACAAGACAATCAGCTGACTTGTTTAGCCTTCAAACTTGCTATCTTTAGCTTAATGTTCTTCAGTCACAGAATAATGACTATGAAGAAGAACAATACCAACAACTTCTTTTTCTATAAAAAGGCTTTACCTTTTATTGATTGTATCCCAACAGCTCTTTTAGCAGTGGTCCCCACACCATTAATGGGCAGCTGCAACCTTGCTTTAATGCCAATTATCATACAGTAGCTCTGCTGTGCTTTTTGTCATGTATTGTAGCTTTCCTGCTATCAGTTCTAATAATGTTGACTTGTTGACTTGTTGACGTCACTGCCTGCGGACTTAGCCAAAACCAAGCATTATTAGAATAGGCGTTGAGTTAATGAGCTTCACTCAACTCCAAGGCACTTATACAGAATTTTGTCTATCTATGCGTTGACTGCATTGAGTGAGCAAGCCTCACTCAAAGCTTTTTTCCTTAGCCTATTCTTAAGCCTTTTATGCATGCTTGGAATTGAGAGCATTGAGTTAGCACTCCTCACTCAATGCCTTGTTCTTTAGCCATGTTTTTTGTGTTTTAGGCATTGAGAGGGTTGAGTGAGCACTCTTTACCCAACGCTTTCTGCCTTAATCAATTTCCTGCTTCTTCAGTCTTTTAAGTGTTGATAACATTGAGTGAGCACGCCTCACTCAATAGCACGCCTCACTCAATTCTTTTTTGCTTTAGCCAGATTTTTCTCCTCCTTAACATTGAGTGAGTAAGCTCCACTCAATGCCAAACTACTTAACAGATTTTATTTTGTTTATCTGGCGTTGAGTGAGTAAGCAACACTCAACACATTTGGACTTAACAAAATTTTTGTGTCTATTTCTTCTTAGGTTGTTACTGCATTAGCCTGTCTCACACCCTTTTGCAGTATGATATTGAGTGAGTTGACTTCACTCAATTCCTGTGGACTTAGCCACTTTCTCATCTTGCTTCTAATTGGCTTTGACTGTATAGGCTCCACTCAACACTATAAGTTTTCTGATATTGAGTGAGTAACCTTCACTCAAAGCTTGTGGACTTAAACAGATTTCTGTCTATCCACAGGTTTTCCTAGACAGTACCTGTTTTGGCAACTTGGACAACCGATCCAATCAATTTATAGTATACTTCCTGTAATCACTTAACTTAAGCAAAAGTTAGATCAGCACATGTGTATACATTGTTTTCTAGGTCTTCTTCAAATCCAGGACATGTGGATCAATGGACCCAACAATCTCCCCCTATTTTAAGAAGTCAAAACCTAAGACAATGTATACACTAATACAAGTATACAACATATACAGTAAACAATAATCAGCATAATTCATAAATAATGATTATCAACAAAATGATTTTCATTTATCTTTTAATGAATAACAATTCTTGTGCATGCAACAAAACAACACACATTCCTTAAGCCCCTTAATCAAAACCTCAAACTTTTCAAGTTTCAGGTTCCCCTATCACAATCCCACTGCCCTTTGGCCTCTTGACTGCTTTGTCTTCAGCAACTGCATTCTTCTTTCATTTGATATCTTTCTTGTCTGCTTTAGCTGCTTAAGCTTCTTCTTTATCTTTCTGCCTCTAAAAGTAGATGAAGGGCTTGGTGAAGTACTTAGAGGGTTCAACTACACAAGGAAGTAAAGTGTTAGCATTCTTATTCTTCTAGTAAATCTTCATTTCAGTGTCCATCTTCCATCTTCTCCCATTCCATTTTGTTATACCACTTTCCTCTATTTTACCTCTTGTTTTTGACCTGATCTAAAGCAAGCATAATGATGGATCTGGACTCAGGGCTCTACTGTTCGAAATTAGGCCTCTTCTTAATTTCTTCTCTATAGTTTCTCTTCCTTAGCCTGATTTCTTCCTCAGTTTTAGAAGCAGTAATCTCGTATGTCTTTAGCGTCTTGTCTATAGTGGGGCTGAAAGAAGGAATCTCAACAGCAGTAGACTGCTCTCCCCACGGATCACTAGTATTATCACCTTCTTCTATATACTGTCCATACCCCTAATTATCTTGCTGAACAGACATTCTGTTCAAGGCATCTTAGACTTAGGCAGGCATCATTGGGAGCTTATCATACTGAATTTGCTCAATTCCCAGTGAGCCCCTCACCACATTGGTTGCCCAGACCATGTTTTCATTATTAGTTCTTATTGCTTCACTCTCCCCCTTTTTTACTTCTTCAACTATTTGAATGGTCTGGGAGGTGCATGCCTTTCTCATTTCTATTTATAGATGGTTGACTCCTGCAGTAACATGATTCTTGACTTCCAGCATATGGTCATCAAGTAGATAGTACATTTGTCCATCTTGGTAACGATTGTTGCATTCTATTGATCCCTCAAGACTTTATCAGCATTATGAATGGTCAGCATGTTCTGAGCCTGAATATTTTGATTTTGTATGACAGTAACAACATTATGGCTTGCCACTTATAGCTTCTCCATTGTGTAGTCTATAGCTTGACTAGCTCGTGTAAAGAACTTAACAGTTTCTCCTTTCAGCAAGTTTACTTCAAACCTGATCAGTTTAATTTCTGTGGCTTGATAATTTCTAATATTTTTGGGCATCAACCACAAAATTTTCTAATGCTTTCCTCTATTCATCCATCATACCTTTTAGTTGGGAAAGGAAGATAGGTGGAATTTTGTTTGTTTGAGCAAAGGTGCCTTCAACATGAGGTTCTAGAGTATGTCTGACCTCTTCCTTCTCACCAGAGTCATTCTCATTTTCATCTGTCTCTTTTTCTGGAGCATCTGTCTCTTATTCTGACATTGAGGATTCAATGTTGTGAACTTCTATCTGAGCAGGGAGTTCAGATTGAATCTCCCCCTCTACCTCTGCCATGACTTCATTGGCATTTAGTATAACAGCAGCCGCCATATCTGTATCACATGCATCGGTCTGAACTACTTTTTGAGGGACCTGTAGCTACTCCCCAACAACTAATGCATCCTGAATTATCTCTTGTGCAAGTTGTTCCCCCTCAACCATTGCAGTCTTTTTCTCAGCAAATGCAACATCCATAACTTGAGCCAGGAGTTGCTCACCTTTAGACATTGCTATGTCCATTTCAAAATTCAAATTCATCTCCCCCTACCTCTGAGGCATGGGAACAACAGCATCATCAGGATTTTATAGGTGATCACCTTCATCATCGGACCTGAAACCCTCGCCTTCCATCCTAGATGAAATCTTGTTAACAATTGGTTTAGCAATTTGCCCAAGAACTTCAGCTGAAGGAAAGTCATCATCCAGGTCAGGAGTTTCTTCAGACTGAGCACTACTCAACTGATTTCTGGAAGCACGATCAGAGGAAGCAAATACCTGTGCACTTCTGTCCTTCCTTATCTCTTCATCAATGTCACAACCCGCATTTTCACCGTATTTAATAACTTAACAGAGTAAGGGAAAATGTGCGTCATGATGCCACGTCAGCAGGGGATAACTGCAGACGCTCAGGCAAAACTCCTACTTTATGCATAAAGAGAGATCTTTAGGTTATTTAGAGGAAAATCTAGTTTAAGTTAAGCAGTTAGCCGTATCCCTCGGCTTAGTGGATCAACTAGTCCACGAATCAAAATATAATTATACGCTTCGGAAGATACTTGTTTAGATTGACTCCAACATCCTACATGAGTATAAACGTCCCCAAATGACAACTCATGCTATGCAAGACCGTAAATTTATCATAGTAGTAAAGATACCTTTTACGGTCGCTAAATATAACAAATTAAAGTTTTAAAATATGCAAATGCATGAAGTAATAATAGTAGACTTTATACTTGGAATTACCTAACATGCATTCCTAGCATAAATCATCCCAGAGAGCAAGTAATCCACAGAAAGAAAACTAAGCAGCTAGAAAGTATCCAAAAAATAACAATCCTATGGACGTCAACAAACTGACACGAACCCATATACAGTAAACTATGTCTGAACTAGTAAAACAAAAAAAAACAACTAACTACTTCACAAAGATAAGGTAACTACCACGGCCAACACTGCCGCTCTAGCAATCCAAACCCAGCACCAAACTCAGCTACAGCTCCGAACCTGAGGCATTCCAAAAACAGAACACCTCAGTAAGAATATACAAATAGTGGTAGAAATATAAGCTAAAATAAACAAAGGTCAAAAGGGTGTACCAACCCAAGAACAACAGTACTGAAGTAAAGTACAAAAGTAAAGTACAAAAGTAAAGCATTAAACAGGAAAGATCACTTACGTGAATCGTCACGTACATCAACTAATACAAGATGAACAAGGCTATAAGGTGAAAAATGTAAGTAAATCATAAGGAAGAAATTGCACAACCTTTATTCGGCCCCTGTGGTCGACTCTACCCAAAAACACGGTCGATGTGGTCACTTAACTGGACACACCCCAAATGAATATAATATCCGTCTAACTGTGAGGGAGTCTCATACCCTCCACCATACACCGCAAATGCCCCAAAACCCGGTAGACTTCCACGAGGCACCAATAAAGGAAACAAACCATACTGAGGTGGTTACGTCCACTAACTCCCACAATCAAGAAAACCCAATGATACCACATAACATATATCTCGAGACTTGGCATGTTGGATTTTACTCGACATTTGTAGATTTAAGACGTGGTTGATCAACATTCACGAAGGATACACACTCCTAGATAAACTCTATTACATTCTATACAAATGATCGGGCGATTAAAGCATAAAAAAAACTCTTCATCATATAGTACAATGCTACATGGTTGAGTTATCATGATAAGAACATATAAAATCGAGTGGACTCCAAAAGAAAATCTAACATATCTACAAATTAAAATGACAAAAGTGCATAAAGATTAAAGAATGAAGGTTTAGCTGTTACCATTGAATCGGGAAAAGTGGAAAAGATGGTAAACAACCACATGCCTTGGTTTCACCGGAAACGTTCACCCAATCACTCCACGTCGCAGATCGGGGCAAAAGAAGATAGGAGGAGTCGAAATCTGAATAAAATGGCTGAAATATAGGTTAGGGCCGAAAAACCCTAATGAGAAAACTCAAGGAATGGGGAATGTTTTTACCATGATAGCGTAGCTCTTGATGAGAGCTTTCATGATCTATACTCAGTTGAAGATTTCGAGCATCGGGGCACCGTCGGTGGCCACTGGAAGATTCACAAATGTGAGGGAGTCGCCGCACAGATGGTTTCGGTTCGGTCGAAGTCTTGATGAAGAAGATGAAGTTTTCTTTCATTCCTTATTATCCTAACTATAAGAATATATATGTTTAGATATATAAGTATTTATATAAAGTTATGTCTAAATTAGAATAAAAGCGGTTTATTTACGAGTCGTTGCACGAAAAATGAAAATAGAGATCTAGGATTGCTTCATATCGAAAAGTGCCCAACATGAAAGTTGTAGATCTCGTCGTGAAGAACAAATTTCTTGTTAACCATTGTTTTATAAGACACCGTTTTGACACTCAAAAAGGCGTCCGAACGCAAACTATAACGGACTACTCGGGAAGGGCTGAAGACCACTCGAGAACAGTTTTACAGGTACTCGAGAGTTAGAAAACAGGCTACTCGAGAGGTAGAAAATTCACTCGAGAGTTTGGAAAGCAACACTTGAGTATTAGATGACAGCACTCGAGTACAGAAATAATTCACTTGAGAAGAAGCCTTCAGCCACTCGAGAAGAAGCCTACAACCACTCTAGAGAACAAAGTTAATTTTTTGCATGAACAGTTTTTTTTACAAATATATTCAAAAAAATTAAACTATAGAAATGAATATTAAAATACTTTATTGAATAGTACTATAATATAAAAATAATCATATTTATATATTTTTGAATAACGAAACATGAGTTCAAAATGGAGGCTCAAATGGGAGCCGAATTAAACGAAACTCAAAAGAAGACTTATTTCAAGAGCCTAAAAACCTAGAGGGGGGGGGGGGGTGAATAGGTTCTAATTATCTTTAAGAATTTTAGACTATTAAACGGTTCTTATCACAGCGCAGAACATACAATCACAGCACAGCAAACACAGTATAGCATAAACCAGATTTATAGTGGTTCCCCAAGGTATGGGTACATCCACTTTCCCCCTTCGCCTATCCAGTATTGAATTGGATTCAACACAACTTCCTTCCACTGGTTCAGATCCACAGATCTTACAACTCAGAACCAGATGGTTCCTACACCTCAAACTTATATAAGTCCTACCTCAGATTCTTCCCAAGAATCCTACCTCATGCCACATCCCTACCTCAGCCTTTATAAATAGGCTTACAACTTAGACTATCAATAGTACTACACCTCAGACACTCAGCCCTACCTCATCCTTTATAATTATAGGCTTACAACTCAGATCTAACAAAATATCCTACAAGTAATTGAGTATTTGAGAGATTAAGGAATATCACCAGATAGATAACTCTATAACTAAGTGCTTCTTGATCAGTTCTTGAATGAACTAAAACTTCAGATCCAACCTGACTTAGCTATTGCAAAGCTTCTTGATAGAACAAAATAAGGTTGAACTATACTTGATGTAGAAGTTGATCTCCTGTTAGCTCCTTCCTTGACTTCAGAATAAGATCTGAATCTTCTCTGCAGACTGTTCAGAATCTGCCTTCTTAAGGGTCACCGCTTTACTTGTTGTGAAATTCTTCCTTTGGATGATTCACTTTTTTTTTCTCTATATCTATTCCTTTGTTCTTAAGTTGTTACGGATTAGTACTTTACATAGATATTTCTACTGGTTACTGGCTGATTCGTTTTGTAACAACCTTCTGACAATTCTTACAAAGGTGTCAGACCTGTTGGTAATGACAGCTGTCAACCCACCAGTCATGACAGTTGATTCCTTAGAGACTTAACAACTCAGCATGATCCACTCAACAATCTGCTTCATATGTGTTGACACCAATATACTAAGTGTCGACACAAGCCTTGGTGAAGTCGACATTACACTCTAGGTGTTGAAATAGTCATTCTTCAGCTACTCGACACTTCTTCTCGTTGTATGTGTCGACACAAGTCCTGTGTGTCGACACAACTACTCTTGGTCTCGACATAATGGCTCCAGACAGATGGCGTTGAGTGTATGTCCAGCCGTCGTTGAGTATATGTGTCGACACATGTCCTGTGTATTGAAACAACTGCTTCTGTTCTTGACTTAGCTGCTGCAGAAAAGTGTTATTGAGTGTGTGTCGACACAAGTCCTGTGTATCGACATAAGCCTTCTGACTCAGAATAGTCGTTATTGTAAGATGGCGTTGAGTGTGTGTTTAGCTGTCGACACAAACCTTCTGCAGGTATCGACACAATTCCTGAGTGTCGACACAAGCCTTTCTTTTGGTGTCCACATAACTCCTAGGTGTTGACACAGCTTCTTCTATAGGTGTCGACATAATTTCTGCATTAGGTGTCGACACAATTCTGGGTGTCGACACAACCTCTTCTTCAGGTGCTAACACAATTCCTGGGTGTCGACACAGCTTTGCTTCTACTATCGATATAACTTCTGGGTGTCGTCACAACTTGTCTTCTGGTGTAGACATTTGTACATAGAAAAATTTCTTTACAAACCTTGTACCTGCACAATGAAACTCAAAGATACATTAAATACAAATTGATGAATATCATTGAGTAAGATTAGGCTTCTCCAAATCTGATACACATTTTTCAGTGTACCCAACAATCTCCCCCTATTTGGAGAAGTCATAACCCTTAGTCAAAGATATACATCACTTATAATAAAACATATAAGAATAGATGTACATACATTTCAGTTCATGATAACATATAAACAATGTAAATAACTAAGATTAATAGATAAGGTGATCTTATTATTTAATATGAAAATACACCAGTTTACATGTTTTCCTTAGAACAAAAACAAAAAGTTACATTGTTTTATACTTAAGCCTATCTATCCTACGATTGGCTAGGCTCCTTAATCACTATGCTTTCCCAGACTTAATCTTTGCCTGCACAGAAGGTTTTGTATCCTCAGCAGGTTTCTTCCCTTTGAGATCTTTCTTCTTTAATTCTTTAGCTTTTATCCTTTGCCTTTAAAAATAGTGAAAAGGCTTGGGGAAGTACCTGCTAGGCTATAGAGCATTAGTAGCTAACTTCCCAGCTTTTGGCACTTCTTCTATTCTGAAGAATGGCTTCCTGCCTGGCTTGATATTTTTTCCATTCCTACTCAGAATACCACTTACCCCTGTCATGGGTATTATCCTTTACAGCCTTCTAGGAAGTCAAAACGATATTCCTTGAAGTAGGGCTCCATTACACAAAATCTTACTTCAATTCAGCCTATTCCCTGAACCTTTTCTTGGACAATTGTGCCTCCTTTTGAGCTTGCTTGGCAGCCTCTGACATTTCTACTTTTTCAATGATCACCTTTGATGCCTCCTGTGAAGGACTGTACATTGTCTGCACTTCTTGTTGAACCATGTGAAAATCAGTAGGAAGGTAAATAACTTGTGCAACTTTAGGCTGATCTCCTTCAATATGAGCAGGTTATATTACAGATTCAGCAACATTGTGATCATCAGATAAAGGAAGAAAGCCAAGTGTAGCTTTGATGTAATTAGAGATCCATTTAACATGGTCAGTGCTAGCTTTGACTAACAATCTCTCCCCCTTTATGACTTCTCTAGTAATATGATCCCTTAGATCAGTCTTCAAAAACCTTATCTAATCAGCCAGATATTATGTACCTTCTTTGTAATAGTCTTTGAACTTCTGTAAGGTATCATAAATTGTCTTTTGGGAGGCTTCAATAGCTGTCTAAATAGCAGCTATATCTATTTGTATCTGCTTTGATATTTCCGTTTTCAAATCTGTTGAAATACTGCCCAGTTTCTGGATTATTTCCACATGGGAGTCTTTGAGGTTTTCATTAGATCTGAATTGATTTTCCAAAACATACCCTTGCTTTGTAGCAATGTCCTCAATCTAAGTCTTGATAAGCTTTTGCTTCTCAGCCAAATACAGCACAACATTGCCTCCCTTATGGAAGTAATCTGTCATTTCTTTCTTGTGTAGATTGAACTCAAATCTGATGGACTTTTTGTCCTAAGCTAGCTGAAACTGTAGTTCTTTACTTGTTTCATCCACATATATTTCTAGGGACTTCCTTTGCTCATCCATCTTAACTTGCAATTGGACCAGTAGTTAATTTAAATCCATGCTTGGAGCAGGTTTTGGAGTGACTGATTGCAAGGCTTTCTTGTAGCCTGAGCTCCTTTTCTTAATGGCAATAATTTTTCTCTTCATACCCAAAGAGTCTTCCTCATCATCAGAGGGTTGTGAGGAGCTTTTTATATCAACAAATTCCTTAGTAGATAGGACATGTAGCATCTCCTCCCCCTCAGTCCTTGGCAAATCCATTTAAATCTGGGATTGCTCCCCCTCAGTTCTTGCATCATGTAAATCAGAAAAGAGCTCTTCCATAGTTAACTTTTGCTACACATATATAGGAGGAACAAGATTAGTTTGAACAGCACAAGGATTTCCCTGGACATCCAAATTTTTTTCTAGGGCCCTCTCTTGAAAGGAGATACTTAATTGCTCATTTTGAGCTTCTTTCTCAACATTGTCTTGAGCTTCATTTTTGATTTATGATACTATGTTAATAACAGTATCAGCAGCTATTTCAATCTCTAGGGCAGCCTTAGCAATTCCTCCCCCTTGGGCAGACAGCTCAGTTTGTTTAGGGTTTTCTTCTCCTGGAGTTGAGACTATATGTTGTTCCAGGGGCTCACTACCATCCACTTGAGGATTCTGCTTGTTGTGCTACTTTCTTCTGCTTTTTATCTTTCTTTATTTGTTTCTGTGGTGTAGATACTTCCTTTGTCAACACCCTATCCCATCTAAAAAGTATTCTCACATCCATTCTCCTCATGTGGTTGATTTTGGATCCATGCAGTTGGTTCATTACATCTGGTATTAATGAAGATAAATATAGACTTAGGATCCTACCCAAGTTTGGCTTCTTTACTCCTTCTTGAATCTTATCAAACACTATTGTTGCCCAGTCAGTTTTCACTTTGAATATGACCCTTGTCATTAAATTAAACATGTGAACTTAAATTCTGTCATGTCCACCAGTTTTACACAAAATTACGTTGCATATTATTTATGACAGAAACTTTCTAATTCATCCCTTTCCGAGTAATGGATGATCCAACTTTGATATCAGGTTTCAGCCCGCACCAACTTAGTGCTTCTTTAGTCAGGGATCGATTTATTTCATCAGTATCCTAAACAAAAGGAAGCTGAAGAGATTTCCTGATTGACTTCAGTGTATGTTTTACTCTGGAATCCTGTACAGGTGCTTTGATCTTCTTCTTGTCTGTGTCCATAGATGCAGAAGTATAAAATTTCATGACCTCCTTCTTCCAAATCTTTGTTGGTTATGAAACCAAGAATTCAAACCCATTTTCTGAAATTTGGGTAATTACACCCTGAATTTCTAGAGACGCTGTCGTGATTCCATTACAAACCAGTTCATAGCCTTCATTCACCTTGTCTTCTTTGATGGGCGATATTGATGGAAGGGAGAGAGAGAAGAGAGATGGAAGAAAAGAAAAGATTGAAGTCAACATGAGGTCTAGAGTCGAGAAATTTGAAAGCGTAGTCGACATGATTTTGTCTTCACCTATTTATAGTCTAGGTGTAAGGGGAAGTTTAAAAGACGCTCCTTACTAATAATACTAGGTCTTGACAATACTTAGGTTTAGTCAAAACGTCTATGTGTCCACATACTTATGTCAGTGTCGAAATTGACTTGTTAAGTCTTGACACAGAGTGTCGACTTTGATTTTTGTGTGTCGACACAAAAATCAGCTAACTTAAAGTCTCGACAGAGTTTTGTCGACACCTATACTCCTGTCGACACAGATACAGTTCATGTGTCGACACATCCTTTTCTTTGTCGACATAACATACTGAGTGCGTTGATACAATGTTTGCTTGTGTCGACAAAAACATTGTTCTTAGACAAATTTCCAGAGAAATTTTCTACAGACATATCCTACTTAGGAAAACTTGAGCTGACCTATTCTAGGTTCAACATACCTAATTCAATTTTAAAATAATTGAATTTAGTTTCATCCAGAGGTTTTGTAAAAATATCAGCATTTTGATTATTTGTGTTTACAAATTCTAGAATAATATCTTCTTTTTCCACATGTTCTCTTATTAAATGAAACTTAATTTTTATATGCTTGATTCTACTGTGTGATACAGGATTCTTAACAATAGAAATAGCACGTGTAGAGTCACAAAATAGTGGAATTCTACTTACCTTTATATCATAATCTTCTAGTTGGTGTTTTATCCACAATAATTGTGCACAGCAAGTGCCTGCAGCTACATATAAAGACTCAGTTGTTGATATGGCTACATTTATCTGCTTTTTGCTGCACCATGACACCAGCCTTCCCCCTAAGAATTGACAGGTTCCTGTAGTACTTTTCCTATCTTCTTTGCAACCTGTAAAATCTGCATCTGAGAAACCAGTTAGTGTGAAATCTCTATTCTTAGGGTACCAAAGACCTAGATTAGGTGTGTCCTTAAGATATCTCAAAATTCTCTTAACTGCAGTATAATGAGATTCCTTTGGGCATGCTTGGTCAATAGCACAGAAACATGTAGCATACATGATGTCAGGTCTACTAGCAATCAAGTAGAGTAGGGAGCCAATTATCCCTCTATACAAAGACTCATCAAAAGGTTTCCCTGTCTCTTCTTTGCCTATAGGCATACTTGTTCCCATTGGAGTTTTCATGATGGAGGCTGAGTCCATACCATATTTCTTAATCAAATCCATGGTGAACTTACACTGAGATATGGATAATCCATTATCAGTCTGTCGATTTGAAGTCCCAAGAAGAACTTCAGCTCAACCATAATGCACATCTCAAACTTCCCTTGCATAAGTTTGGAAAACTTTCTACAAAGGTTGTTTTCAGTAGATCCAAAGATAATGTCATGAACATATATCTGGACTAGGATTATCTTGCCTTTAGATTCCCTAAAGAATAGAGTTTTGTCTATCTTTCCTATAGAGAATTTATTCTCAATAAGAAAAGTAGAAAAGGATTCATACAAAGCCCTAGGGGCTTGTTTCAAACCATATAGAGCTTTCCTAAGCCTATATACATAATCGGGATAATGAGAATCTACAAAAGCTGAGGGTTGTTCAACATAGACTTCCTCTTTTAAGTCACCATTATAAAATGCTGACTTTACATCCACTTTATATACCTTGAACACTTGATAGGCAGCATAGGCCAAGAACATCCTTATAGCCTCTAGCCTTGCTACTTGGGCAAAGGTTTGATCAAAGTAGATCCCTTCCCCTTGTTTGTAGCCTTTTTCTACCAGCCTTGACTTGTTCTTGATAATTGTGCCATTTTCATCAAGTTTGTTTCTGTAGATCCACTTAGTTCCTATGATGTTGTGATCCTTAGGTTTAGGAACCAGTTCCTAGACTTTGCATCTTATAAATTGATTCAGTTCTTCTTGCATAACATCAACCCAGTTAGTATCTAGCATGTCTTCTTCAAACTTCCTGGGTTCTATCTGTGACAAGAAACTTGAACAAAAAACTGTGTTCATGTTCTTTCTCCTTGTTAGAACACCTTGACTTGCATCACCAATGATTTGGTGAGCTTGATGATCCTTTAGGTGTCTTCAAGATGGAGGAAACCTGTCTACCTCATGGACTTCTTCATTATTCTCCACCTGATGCTCCTCATTGTCTTCATCATCCAGTGTATTTTGTTCTCCCCTGGACAACATGCATCTTTTCCATCATCCATCCTAGCAGGGGCTTCATCATTGATGGTCATTTTGTCTAGCCTGTCTGTTAGACCTTTAGAAATAACTGAATAACTAGACAATTCATTGTTAATCAATCTTGACTCATCAAAAACAACATGGACTGACTCCTCTACAACTTAGGTAGTCAAGTTGTAGACCCTGTATGCCCTACTGTTATTGTTGTACCCAACAAATATCCCTTCTAGGGATTTGGCAGCACACTTTGTTTGGTAGTGTTTACCATAAACTAGGACATAACACTTGCTACCAAAGATTCTGAAATAAGAAATGTTTGGTTTTCTGCCTTTCAAAATCTGATAGGGAGTCAACTTAAGTTTCTTATTTATGGATGCTCTATTGAGAACATGACAAGCAGTGTTTACTACCTCAGCCCAAAAATATTCAGGGAGAGTAGTATAACTGAGTAGAGTTCTACCAGCCTCAGTAAGAGTTCTATTCTTTCTTTCAGCAATTCCATTTTGCAGAGGTGTTATAGGTGAGGAGAACTCCTGATGTATCCAAAGTTCTTATCAGAATTTTTTCATACATTCAGACTGAAATTTAGTTCCATGGTCACTTCTGATTTTCACCACTGAATTGTTAAATTCATTCTTAACTTGTCTAACAAAAATCTGGAAAACACTAGGGGTTTAAGATTTCTGCCTCATGAATAACACCCAAGTGTATCTAGAATAGTCATCCACAACAACTAGTTTATATACTTTTCTACCAAGACTATGAAATGGCATAGGACCAAACAAATCCATATGCAAGAGATATAAACATCTCAATGAATCTTTGGTATCTAGTGTAGGAAATGAGGACTTGGTCTATTTGCCCTTTTGTCAAGCTAAACACACTCCCTCTTTAATGCACTTGACTTGAGGACCATTCCTTACCAAACCCATGCTAAAAAACAGTCCTATGGACTTATAGTTCAGATGATCTAGCCTTATTGTGCCACTTGACACGTCGTGAAGCTTTCTCATCTACAACTACGCAAATAGGTGAGTTGTTCAACTCACAATCTAGGTTAAGACAATAAACATTTCCTTTCCTAGAGCAAGTCAAAATGATCTCTTGATCACTTAACCTATTAATTTGGCACTCCCCTTTGTGGAAGGAGATGTCATAACCTAGATCACTAAGCTGACTTATGCTAATCAGGTTATGTTTCAGACCCTTCATATAAGCCACTTGAGTGATAGTAATTGAGTCACAAGAAATGTTACCAAATACTTTGATTACTCCTTTTCTAATCCACCAAAGATGACTTTAGGACCATTCTCTATGGGTACAAAGTCATCCAACATTCTTCTTATTCCAGTCATGTGTTTGGAACATCCACTATCCAAGTATCATATAGGGGTATGGTCACTTGGATCCACCAACATCAAATAAATAATTACTTATCCTTAGAACCCAAATTATTATTGGGTCCTAGGTTCTTGTTTGTTTGGGAAATAACCTATTTACCTACAGATTTTCTGATTGGTAAACTACTCTTGGTTCTTACACTTGTGTTAAACCAACAATCCATGGCAAAGTGGCATACATTGCCACAACACAAACACTCAAACCTGTTGTACCTTCTCTTAGGTTTAGACTTCACAACCTTTTTACAAGCAGTCCTGTTAAGTGTAGGTGCAGGAGCAACCAACCCTAAGACTTCCTTTTGAACCTGATGGGATTGCCTACAGAGTGGCCTACTGGCATTTGAACACTTGCCAATGTGATCTCCATACTCACAGTGAGCATGAGTAATTTCATGATCATGCCTGTTTGTAGGTTGCATCTCATTCCTAAAGAAAATAGGGGGCTTAAAGGCTAGTGGTTGAACTGGGGCATTACCTTTTCCATGAGAATTTGTGGCCCTAGTTCTTCCCTTAAAACCTAATCAATTCTTTCCTTTTTGAGGAATGAAATTGTCTATTAAGGGCAAGACAGATTTGGGCTTAGAGAATTAAACCACTAGCTCTCTTTCTTTCTGGAGTCTTGCCTCCAGGTTCTTGATATGATTTTCCTTGAAAGTGATTGTGCCCATCTGAATAACACATAGGTTCTTCAGTTTGGCAACCTCTTTCAGTTTAAAATCAATCAGCTTGGTTGATTCTGATTCTGCCCGCTTAAGAGATTCAATCTCCTTGGCATGCTCATTGACAAGAAGCTTACTTATCTTTAGAGCTTGCAACAACCCACCATACTCATCAATGAGTTGGTGTACATCCCCTTTAGACTCAGAAACATCCTTATCTCTTGATTCAGATGCTTCTGATTCTAATCCAGTGAAATAGTCAGAAGCTGAGGGAGAATTATATATCTTGCTAGGACCAGCCTGATCTTGGCATTGATCATTTTCTGATAGGTCCATCTGCCCTCTGCAGCAATATTCTTCCACTCCATTTATGAAGTCCAGCATTTGTAGGAATTCTAACACCTTAGAATCCTCTTCAGTTTAGAATAGCCTAGCATATGCTTCAACATCTTCTTCTTCTCCTTATTCAGATGATGAAGAATCTGTCCAGCTCTTCTGCTTCTGGGCAACAAAAGATTTCTCCTTCTTGCCCTTCATTTGTTGTTTCTTCTTGTCTTTTGATTCAGCCCTCATGTCTTAACAGTCTGCTATGACATGTCCTTGCCTATTGTAACAATAGCACACAATCTTAGAATTAGATTGTTTACTAGGTTTAGAAGTATACCTGTCCTCCTTGGGAGTCTTCCTTTTCTGGTAGTACTCATCCTTGGAAAATGATGTAGAAGGTCTGGTTCTCCACTTCTTCTTCTTCATGAATCTTTGGAACTGCCTTGTGAATGCTGTAAAATCATCATCAGAGGTGTGTCTGTCTGATGAGGTGTTGTAAAGAATTCCTTCTTCTGCCTCAGCACTCCTTCTGGGAGGAGATGGAGATTTTCTCCTACCCTTTCTTGTGCCTTCAACCTTGAAGGAAACTGATTTTTCCTTGTGTTCAGATCTGCTGCTCTTCTCTTCCTCCTTCCTAGATGTAAGCTGCATTTCATATGAAAGAAGCTTTCCAAATAGTGTGGGGGAGGTGTATCTTCCAGCCTTTCCACCTCTCTGATGGCACAAACTTGTCATTTAGTTCATAAGTGTTGAAGACTCTTCCATAAGTAATCAACTCATTTACAATCCTGAAGAAGTTCGTGTAGCATTCAGTTATGATGTCATTCTTAGCTTGTTTAAAGCTCTCGTACTCCTGATTCAGCATGGATTTTCTGTGTTCTCTAACTTCTTCTATTCCCTCCATGTAGACAATAACGGTGTCCCATATTTCATTGGTGGTTTTATAGTGCACCAGATTCTGAAAGATGGCATCATCTATGGCACTTACAATGATATTCTATGCCCTTTTGTCTAAAGTTACCAGGATGATATCCTAGCACTGGATGCAAATGTGAAAACCCCAAAGAATCCTTCCTGTACAGTGATGTAAATTCTTGGATCAGAAGCTTCCATAAAAAATCTGACCCTTTCCTTCCATATGCCAAAACAATCCTTCCTGCAGATAGGTAGTTTCATAGATCCAAGTTCTTTTTGATTCTCACTTGAACCCATTCTTGAAATTTGTTAATTGCCTAGGAGATTCACTCAGACTGTTAAGTCAATCTTTTATTAACCTCCCTCTGATACCACTTGAAAAACTTATTTCAAGAGCCTAAACACCTACAGGGGGGGGTGAATAGGTTCTAATTATCATTAAAAAATTTAGACAATTTAACAGGTTCTTATCACAGCACAAAACATACAATCACAGTACAACAAATATAGTACAGTATACACCAGATTTATAGTGGTTCCCAAAGGTATGGGTATATCCACTTTCCCCCATAGCCTATCCAGTAGATAACTGGATTCACCACAACTTCCTTCCACTAGCTCAGATCCACAGATCTTACAACTAAGAACCAGATGGTTCCTATACCTCAGACTTATACAAGTCCTACCTAAGATTCTTCCCAAGAATCCTACCTCAGGCCACATCCCTACCTCTGCATTTATAATTACCGTCTTACAACTCAGATCTAACAAAAGATTCTACAAGTAATTGAGTATTTGAGAGATTTAGGAATATCACCAGATAGATCACTATATAGGTGAGTTCTTCTTGATAAGTTCTTGAATGAACTGAAACTTCAGATCAAACCTGACTTAGCTATTTCAAAGCTTCTTGATAGAATAAAATAAGGTTGAACTCTTCTTGATGTAGAAGTTGATCTCCTGTCAGCTCCTTCCTTGACTTCAGAATAAGACCTGAATCTTCTCTGCAGACTGTTCAGAATCTGCCTTATTAAGGGTCACCCCTTTACTTGTTGTGAAATTCTTTCTTTGGATGATTCACTTTTTTACCTGTATCTATACTGTTGTTCTTAAGTTGTCACAGATCAGTCCTTTATATAGAGATTTCTCTTGGTTACCGGTTGATCCTGTTTGTAACAACCTTCTGACAGTTCTGACAAAGGTGTTATGCCTGTTGATAATGATAGCTGTCAACCCACCAGTCATAATAGTTGATTCCTTATAGACTTAACAACTCAGCACGATCGACTCAGCAATCTGCTTCATATGTGTCAACACAAATAGAATAAGTGTCGACACAAGTCTTGGGGAAGTCGACAAAACACTTCAGGAGGTTACATAGTCATTCTTCAGCTACTCGACACTTCTTCTCGTTGTATGTGTTGACACAAGTGCTGTGTGTCGACACAACTGCTCTTGGTCTCGACATAACTATTGCAGACAGATGGCGTTTATTGTATGTGCAGCCGTCATTGAGTGTGTGTGTCGACACAAGTCCTGTCTGTCGACACAACTACTTCTGGTCTTGACTTAGCTGCTGCAGACAAGTGGCGTTGAGTGTGTGTCGACACAAGTCCTGTGTGTCGACATAAGCCTTCTGACTCAAAATAGCTGTTATTGTAAGATGGCGTTGAGTGAGTGTCTAGCTTTCGACACAACTCTTCTTCAAGTGTCGACACAATTCCTGAGTGTCGACACAAGCCTTTCTTATGGTGTCGACATAACTCCTGGGTGTCGACACAGCTTCTGCTATAGGTCTCGACACAATTCCTGCCTTAGGTGTCTACACAATTCTTGGTGTCGACACAACTTCTTCTTCAGGTGTCGACATAAGTCCTGGGTGTCTACACGGCTTTGCTTCTTGTGTCGATACAACTTCTGGGTGTCGACACAACTTTGCTTCTGGTGTCGACACTTGTACTTAGAAAAATTTCTTTACAAACCTTATACCTCCACAATGAAACTCAAACATACATCAAATACAAATTGATGTATATCATTGAGTAAGATGAGGCTTCTCCAAATCTGGTACACATTTTTCAGTGTACCCAACATCACACCGTTTGCAAATACTGACGCTACGAACCCAACGGTGAAGTCAAAAGCAAAATCCGACGAGCAATTCTCGAGATACAAATTTTCAAAGTCTACGGCAAACATAAATTCTACAAAACTTTGGAAAATCGCCGAGGCCCGAATATCCCTCAGATCGCGACAAAACTTGACGAGCAAGTCCAAAATTACTTAAATTAATTTCAGAATGCAAAAATTTCTAATTACAACAAGAATTTGGCCTATTCGGCCGCACGAACGCGAAAATGCCTTAAAACGGTGATGCGTCGTTAACTCGACGTTAAAAGTAATGCCATGACATCAAAATATGACGATCACATATCAAATAAAATCATCGAAAAATCGGGGGCGTTAATGTCACTCCACCTAAAAAGAAGTTTCGTCCCGAAACATAACACAACTCCAAAACCAAACCAAAATGAGAAAATCAAACATGACTGAAAAAATAAAGACATACCTTAAACTAAAAGAAGAGGTGTGGATTAGAATCCCTCATCGCCGATTCAAATTCCCATGTTGCACTCTTGACGTCTTGATTTCTCCAAAGAATATTGACCATGGGGATGGTCTTTCTCTGCAACACACGCTCTTGAGAATCCAGAATACGAACAGGTTCTTCTATATATGTATGGTTTGATCAAATCTGGGTCACCGAGTCGAGGACTTGGCGATCACTACGGACACACTTCCGCATCTGACTCACATGGAACACATCATGGACAATGGGGAAGATAGCAGGCAATTCCAGCCTATAAGCTGACACTCCGATGCGCTCAAGAATCTGGAAATCTCCAACATACCGGGGGTCTAACTTGTGGTTCATTCCAAACCGTTTAACACCTGAAATCGGAGAGACTTTCAGGAAAACAAAGTCCCCAACCACAATCTCCAGATCGACCCTTCGTCGATTAGCATACTTCTCATAACTCTCTTGTGCTACATGGAGCTTCTCTCGAATATGATTTACAATATAATTTATCTCTTCAAGGGATTCCAGAGCTACCAACAGTCCCTCACCAACTTCAGCCAAAAACAAAGGAGTTCTACAACGCCTACCATATAAGGCCTCAAACGGGGCCGTCTGCAGACTCTCTCGATAACTATTAGTGTACGCAAACTCCATGATTCTGAGACGATCGTCCCAAGCGCCACCATGATAAAAGATTTATCACCTGATCATATCTTCTACGATCTGAGTCACCCTTTCCATCTGACCATTTGTCTGCGGATGATAGGCGGTGGAATACCTTAAATCGGTATCAAACCCCCCCTGTAAACACTTCTAAAAGCGAGGCATAAATATAGAGTCTCGATCCGATATGATGCTAACTGGCACTCCATGTAATTTGGTGGCCACTTTAAGATATAGCTCAGTTATCTTCTTCAGCGAATACCCAATCTTAAATGGCACAAAGTGAGAACATTTGTCAATCTATCAACTATCACCCAAATAGAGTCGTGCCCACGGGGAGATTTCGGTAGACCGGTGATGAAATCCATTGAAATACTCTCCCATTTCCAACTTGGAATATCAAGCGGTGATAATTTACCTCCCGTCCCTCTATGGTCAGCCTTGATATGCTGACACGTATAACATTCATTTACAAAATTCGCGATATCATTCTTCATCCCTGACCACCAAACAATTTTCTTTAGATCTTTATACATCTTAGTTGAACTAGGTTGGAAGGCTACACTAGATGCATGAGCTTCAGCACAGATCTTAGCCCAAATGTCGCCAAAGGCAGGTATGCAAAATCTACCCCGATACTTAAAGGTATCCAACTATTCCAAGGAGAAATCAGGTAGCTATCTCTTCACAGTTCAATTCTGAAGGTGTAACAAATCCGGATCATCCTTCTGATATGCTCGAGTAAGGGAAATCCTTGAGGGCTCTTCTTCTTCTAGACTAGCAGGCATAGTACTACTCCGACCCTCAATATCCATCAATAGGAATTCTTCCACCAAGGACTGTATCGACAGATTAAAAATTTTGGCGGTCTTTCTACTCAAAGCATCAGCTACTACATTAGCCTTTCCTGGATGATAATGAATGTTAACTTCATAATCAGCCACATCTTCTAACCACCAATGCTGGCAAAGATTTAGTTCCTTCTGAGTGAAGACGTACTTAAAACTCTTATGGTCTGTATAGATCTTGCTCAGCGTGTCATATAATAAGTGTCTCCAAAGCTTCAGCGCATAAATTACAACAACGAACTCCAAATCGTTTGTAGGATAGTTTCTCTCATGAATCTTTAGTTTCCTCAATCCATATGCGATCACCTTACCATCTTACATTAAAACACATCCATGTCTGATGTGTGATGCATCAATATACACAGCATACTAAACTCCTTCAATGGGTAAGGTAAAAATTAGAGAAGTACATAATCTCTTCTTCAGTTCTTGTAAAGCCTCTTCACACTTATCTCTCCAAATAAATGCAGTGTTCTTCTGGGCAAGTCTGGTTAGAGGAGCAGACAACAACAAAAACCCATCCACAAATCTTCTATAATAGCCAGCTAGGTCTAAAAAGCTCCTAATCTCCTTAAGTGTAGAAGGTCTCTCCCATTCCATTACAACAAAAATATTAGAAGGGTCCACGAAAACACCATCCTTGCTTACCACATGACCGAGAAAGGACACCTGAGGTAGCAAGAATTCGCACTTGCTTAACTTCGCATAAAACTTATGCTCCCTCAGGGTCGACAAAACTAATCGCAAATGCCGAGTATGATCCTCAACACTACGAGAATACACCAGGACGTCATATATAAACACAATAACAAATCGGTCAAAGAAATACTTAAACACCATATTCATTAGATCCATGAATACAGAGGGTGCATTGGTCAAACCGAAGGACCTCAACAAAGACTCAAAATGTCCATACCGCGAACCGAAAGCGGTCTGAGGAACATCTGCCTCACGAATTCTCAACTAGTGGTAGCCTGAGTGAAGATCGATCATCTAAAATACAGAGCTACCATGCAACTGATCAAAAATATCATCAATCCTTTGCAAGGGATATCTATTCTTAATGGTCACCTTATTAAATTCTCTATAATCGATGCAAAGCCTCATCGATCCATCTTTCTTCTTAACGAACAAAACAGGAGCACCCCACAGAGAAGAACTTGGTCTAATAAAACCACACCTTAGCAACTCATCGAGATGAGTGTGCAACTCACCCAACACACGTGGAGCCATACAGTATGATGATTTTGAAATAGGACGAGTACCTGTCTCGAGGTCTATCACAAACTCTATCTCACTCACCGGAGGAAGTCTTGGAAGACAGACAGGAAAAACATCTTGAAACTCTCGCACCACCGAGATATCCTCAAGACGTGGTGTAATAAAAGCAGTTTCCAAAGGAGAAATAGAAACCAAAAATGCATTGCAACAAGACTCTATAGCACGACAAGCACGTACCACAGAAATAATAGTGGAAACCCTTTCCTGAAATCCATTGATACTCATAGGTTGGCTATTGTCCATCCTGAAGTCTAGTCTTTTTGCCTTGAACTGGATGACTGCATCATACTTTGACAGCCAGTCAATGCCCAAAATCACATCAAAGTCTGCCAGATCCGACACCATCAGATCGACAATGGCTAGGAAAACACCTAGGTATATAGGGCATCTCAGAACTCCTTGATTAGATATCACTGAATCACCAGAGTGAAGCTTGACATTGAAGGAGTATCCTAATTGATCCACATCCAGGCGATGTTTATCTACAAACCTCCGAGCCACAAAAGAATGGGTGGCACCCAAATTGAAATGGACGCGCGCCCACCTATTCCGCACCTTAAACTCCCCTAAAACAGTAGCATACATAACTAAACAAACGATAACTAGGGCAACAATGATAAATAATAAAGATAAATTAAATTGGGGCTAACCTGATATAACTTTTATAGAGGTTTGAGCTTCCTCGTTGGTCACCACATTCAGCTTTCCTTTGACTTTTTCCTGGTTTGGTGGCTGCGGCAAATCTCAAAGCCGCGCAGGCTGTAGTGGGGACTGTGCCTCGGGGCAAGAAGACTTAAGATGCCCCTTCTGCCTTCACTGTAAGCAAGCCTTATCCTTTTTCCAACAAAGACTCATGTCATATCCATTCCTAGAACAGAATGTACACAACAAATCTCCTTTGGGTGCACCTTGGATGGCGTGCACCTGCTGCTGCTTCAGGGAGGCAGTCGTCTTGAAAAACCTTTCGTAAGGGTGTCCTGGTCGACCAAAGAAGCTACATATTTCTCCGCTTTTCTTTTTCGAATAAGGTTCGGATGCCCTAATGCTTCAATCCTAAACACCGTTCCTCTTCTCTTTCCTTGTCGAAGCACCTCAAATCTTGGCATTCTCGATCGCCTCGACTTTTAGTGCGGATTCCACTACCACAGCATAACTGTCAGCTCCATAAGCGCATGCCCACTGCTGGACATCACTTCTTAGTCCTCCTAGGAAACTTTAACTCCACCGTCCTCCGAAGCTACCAAATCGGGGGAAAACCTACTCAATTTTATAAACTCAATCTCATACTCGCTCACCGAGAGCTGTCTCTACTTCATATACAGGAAGTTATTCATCAGGCGGTCCTGCTTAATCGAGGGTAGAAACTTTTTCAGCAGCTTCTTCTTAAAAGATTCCCAAGAACAGCCTTCCTTCAGACTCTCCCTTTCCTAAATCCACCAACTCTTTGCCAGGCCTTTTTACTGATAGGTTGCAATCATTACATTCTGGGCTTCTAGAATTCCAGAAAATGAAAACATCTCCTCGATGAAGATGATCCAATCATCTAAAATCATAAATCAGCACTCGTGTTATAAGTAGGAGGTCTCCATAGCTGGAAATGCGAGATGAAATTCATCTATGGTGGTAGCATCACTGGAGGCACCAAAGGAGTAGGGGCATCAGGTACGGCCTTATCCATAGAAGGATTTTCACTAAGGGTTGATGCGTGGGAGCGACAGACAATAAGGTATGAATTTTCGATTGCATTGCAACTAATTTCCTAGATAAAGCCGCGTTGCTCTGGCGCAGACTCTCAAACAATGCATAACTCTGCACACCTGACAACTCACCCTTTGATTGGGGAGCTGACCTCATTGCAATACGCTTTGGCGGCATTTATAAAAAATGCAAACGAATAACCCATTAAAATCCTAGATTAACACTAGGCCACACAAATAGTTCAAATCATACTTAAATGAAACTTGCTTATGCTGCAACTTGCTTTAGGATTTTCTAATTATGTAATGTCCTACTTAGGATGACATCCTCTCATCCTATTAACTCTTGTGCATATGACATGAAGGCATGGATTCTTTATTCTTATTTAAAATCATGTGTGTACATGTGTCATCATGTAAACCTTAACATAGCATGCATGTTTATGCGATGATATGCTATGTATACAGTGCTATGCCTTCTAAAAAGGCCTTAATGCATGCATGAGTGGCTTACACATGAAATGTTATGCATCCCATAGTACATAACATCGCATGCAACGAGAAAAGAAAACGTGCTAATGGGCATCCATATGATGGCGGTTATACATCCCATACTACATAACCGTCACATGTTGCCTCCTATGGTGGGTCCATATACAAACACATATTATGCATCTCAAACTACATAATATGCCCCGTATACTTCTTATCAATATATGAGTGTAATGACAATGCTTCGGCTAAGGCATTTTAATGACACATCGGTGTGTGTATGAAATGTCACTAAATAACTAACACTAACAAGGGAAGGTTGCCCGACCAATTGACAAGAAACCTCCTTCTAATACTAAATGTCATAACTCGGATTTTTCACCGCATTTAATAACTAATCAGAGTAAGGGAAAATGTGCTTCATGATGACACGTCAGCAGGGGATAACTGCAGACGCTTAGGCAAAACTCCTACTTAATTCATAAAGAGAGATCTTAAGGTTATTTAGAGGAAAATCGAGTTTAAGTTAAGCAGTTATTCGTATCCCTCGGCTTAGTCTATCAACTAGTCCACAAATCAAAATATAATTATACGCTGCGGAAGATACTCGTTTAAATTGACACCAACATCCTACATGAGTATAAATGTCCCCAAAGGACAACTCATGCCATGCAACACCCTAAACTTATTATAGTAGTAAAGATAGCTTTTACGGTCGCTAAATATAACAAATTAAAGTCTTAAAATATGAAAATGCATTAAGTAATAATAGTAGACTTTATACTTGGAATTACCTAACATGCATTCCCAGCATAAATAATCCCAGAGAGCAAGTAATCCACAGAAAGAAAACTAAGCAGCTAGCAAGTATCCAAAAAATAACAATCTTGTGTCAACAAAGTAACACGAACCCATATATAGTAAAGTCTGTATGAACTAGTAAAACAAAATAAACAACTAACTACCTCGCTAAGATGAGGTAGAAAGGTGTTGACCGAGTTCACCGAGTTAGTGCCCTGAGAGCACGGGGTGTGCGGCAGTGTTACCCTGTACCTGTGATGTGGTGCTTATTCATTATATTACTTGCTATGCTAACATGTGCAGGGAAGAAGCTTTGGCGCCCCGAGTTTGGGGGAAGAATCGTTATAATTTGGTCATCTTTAGTTGACAGTTATTCTTGATTGCCACTGTTGCGATGAATTGTGCTTGCAGGTGCTGTGGAGCCGAGCGACAAATAGTGGGCCAAATCCCAAGTTGCTGAGCTGGCCCTTGAATTCCTTGTTTGTTTACTTGTTTATTCCATGTGTGGCCGGCTTGCGAGCCGAAGTTTGTAAGATGCTGTTTTAAATTTAGTTAACTATTATAAGGCCATAAGGCAAATACTTTTAGTACTTTGTATTTCATTCATGTTTGGTTATGCTAGTGGACATTCATGCTTGTTGTTGGGTTCTTATTTCTTGTAACTTAATAAATTGTTTCTGCTAGAATGTACTCTGAGTAGGACGTATGTTATTGGTTGAATTGTTTCAATGAGTAACCTGTCGGTTTGTCCATGGTATATATCGTCAGGCCTTGGCCGGACCTACTGGTATATGCTATGTGATGGATAGGGGTGTTACACTACGTCTATCGGTCGACGATCACCCATATCGAGTCATTCCCTGCATATGACTGAGGAATACCATATATGAACTCCATGGCGATGTCATCGAACTTATACTCCGGCAGCGGAAGTGGCTACAATAATCCGGTCGAGTTCCTACACTCCGTCTTTACTAACTGACAGGCCTCGCAATGGTTCACGAAGTATGTGATATCCATCTTCATGCCCAACTAGTACATTGTCCTCTTCAAGTCGGTCATCATCTTGGTGATGTGTGGGTGCACCGAGGACCTGCTGGAGTGAGCCTCATTCATGATGTCCTCCTGAATTCTGCCACCAGCCGGTATGTACACTATGTCTATGAAGCATAGTAACCCATCACTCTCTGTATATTCCCCAGCCATGCCTGCTTTTAAGGTCATAAGTAATGGCTCAAGCCTGTCATCCCTTCTCTGCTCAGCTCTGATACGATCCCGAAAGTCATCGGGGGTAACTATCGATGACAGGTACTCCCAGTATAGCTCTGGGCGATTCTCGGATACCAGAGATATTTGCATCTTCTCTAACATCTGCACCAACTCAATGGCCAACAGCTGAGGTCCCTGTCCTGAGGTAGTAGCCTTCCAGCTCAACGCGTACGCAATCATGTTCGCCTTTCCTGGGTAATAGTGTATCGTGTACTCATAATCAGATAAGAACTCCACCCATTGTCTCCGGCGAAAGTTTAACTCCTTCTACATATCAACATATTTCAGATTCTTGTAAACGAAAAATTTGTCGAAGTGCACACCATAGAGGTAATGCCGTAAATCTTCAGAGCGAACACTACTACTCCCATCTCCATATCATGAATAGGGTAGTTCTGTTCGTGCTTCTTCAGCTGCTGTGAGGCGTATGCTATCACATCACCATGATTCATCAGTACAACACCCATCACCAAACACCTGGAAGCCCTCCTTACTAGATGTAAGGGAGAGGATAGGGGCCGACAATACTAAAAAACTATCAAAGTATTACATAAAAATGAAAATACAGTAATCAAAGTATCTCTATGAGTATATAAATCCGAAAGTTAGCAAACACTAGACAAAAACTAAAAATAAGTTGAATTAAAGCAAGTAATTATCATCATTATTTTTGTTTAAGACCAGATTTATTAATCACAAATGGAATTGCATACGAGTTCAACACATTTTGAGCAAACTTTCCTACATTACTCAGATCCAGGCCTTCAACCCAAATTTTTCCCTAGTTCATCCTTTTATGATTAAATATATAACCAACCTTCTAATCAATCTTCTACCAATCATTTTATACCCAAATCATAAGACTTTAGTTTTAAGCATGAGCTCTTACATTAATGATTACTATGATGGCAATAAATTATTGATGAAGTGATGAATACTATTGTACTTATATTAGCTTGTGCAGGGTACATGCATGTAGATTGACCAAGCATAAATAAAGAATTAGGACTATTTGTGCCCTAATTTAAATGTATTGTAAGAAAAATAAACATTATTGACCGAGTCACATCAAATGTCACTTGTAATCTTTAGGAAAATTTTATATTCATAGCATATAAATTTATGCATTCTCATGATCATTTTACAGTCCTTATATCATTGATCAGAATCTACATTCAATCTTGGCCCTTAGATTAAATATGGACACTTGAATCAATATTTATAAAATTTAATTACCACAAATTATAGTATATGACCTCATTATGATTGGGAGAGCTTCTAGTTGAAGGAGGCGTGCATAACAATAGGTAACAACGGCTCTTCTGGGTGATTGAAGGAGGCGTGTTGAGCCTAGGAAGAGGAGAGCCTAGGCAGAGGAGAGTCTTGGCAGATTCTAGGCGGAGGAGAAGAGGTCCGGTGGTGGCACACAGACAAAAGGAGAGGTCGTGCTTAGCAGATCCTGGGTTGATGAGTTTGATTTGTCGGGCGGCTAGGGTTGGGGGGAATGTAGGAGAGGAATCAAGGTGCAGTTACATGCTCATAGTGGATTTTTGAGTGTATTTTTTATCTTTTTTTTGTTTTTTTGAGAGTTTAACATGTGGCAATTTTTACCGTTCTTTAAGTAATGTAGATAATGTTAAATTTTTTTTGGGGTAGGGGGGAATTTCTCTCCAAATATTTTATCTTCATGAAATATTATATTTGTAAAGTTTTAGGGAGCAATTCACGTGGAAATAAAAACTCGTGTGTCGTCATGAGCAAAAAATATTTGAGCTAGACCTATCGACTTGTAAATGAGCTCAATCTCGACTCGTAAATGAACCCAAGCTAGAGAGGCTCTAGCTCAAGTAGAGCTTTTTCAATAAGTAAATCGAGCTCGAGTCGAGTTATTTGTGTGTACGTCAATGTTCATGTATAAGCATTTATGTGTAGTTGTGTTCCTATGTATCTCTGTTCCTATTGGGGTTTGTGTTTCAATCTGTGTTTGTGTATGTATCTCTATGTAGTCTATATGTTCTTGTACATTAGTGTCCCTATATCTGCGTGCAGTGTCTTTGTGTAGTGTGTGTCTGCGGCTATGTGTGTCATAACCCGCATTTTTCCCAACAATTTAATTATATCAGAGCAAGGGGAAAATACGTGTCGTGATGCCACGCCGTGCAGGGGATAACTGCAGACGTTTAGGCAAGACTCCAAACTCTACAATTTTAATAAAGAACATAAATGGTTATGAATAAAATCCAGTTTAAGTTAAGATGGTAGCCGTATCCCTCGGCTTAGTGAATCATCTAGTTCACGATTTAAAATATAAATTATACGCTTGCGGAAAATACTTATTTAAATTGACTTTAATATCCAACATGAGTATAAATGTCCCCGAGGAACAACTCATACAATGCAAACCCTAGATTTATAATAAGTGTAGGAAAGTCTTTACGCTAAATAAAAAGTAGTGGCTTAGTTTTGAAAGAGATGACAAGTATGCTTTACTAATAGTAGGGTTTTATAGGTTAAAAATATCTAACATGCAATCCTAGCAATAAATCATCCCAGAGAGCAAGTAATGTAAACCAAACATAAGGAAACCATAACAGCTAGCAAGTGTCCAAAAAGGTCAACAAACCTGTGGGCATCAACAACCTGACACGAACCCACAGTATGAATATGTCTGAAACTAGGCAAAGAAAACTAAAAAAACAAACTACCTCGCTACGGCAAGGGGGAAAACTACAGCCAAACTGCTGCTGCTAATGCTCCAAAACCGGCTTCGCTACCTGCTAATGCTCCGAACCTGAGGCATTCCAAAGATAGAACACCTCAGCAAAAGGGTACAAATGGTGGCAGAAAAATAAACAAAATAAAATAAAGGTCAGACGGGGTACCAACCCAAGACCAACAGTACTGAAGTAAGGTGTCGAACAGGAAAAGAAAGAAATACCTACGTGAATCGTCACGTACTCCCACAAATACACCAGATTTCTCAAGGCAAAAAGGGAACAACAAAAGTAAAAACATAAAGAAGAAATTTAACTAGCTTTACTAAGCACCTGTGGTCGACCCTACCTCAAAAACACGGGCGAGGTGGTCACTCAACTGGACACACCCCTCACGAATAATTTATCCGCTTTACTGCGAGGGAGTCTCATACTCTCCCCCATACACCGCAGATGCCCAAAAAAACCCGATAGGCTTCCACAAGGTACCATAAAGGAGTCAAACCATGCGGAGGTGGTATTATCCACTAACTCTCGCAAATTTTAGAAACCCAAAGAAACCACAACACAAATATATCTCGAGATTTGGCTCGTCAGATTCTACTTGACACTTCTAGTTTCAAGACATGGCTGATAAACACCTATGAACGATTTACAATCCTAGACAAACTCTAATACGATCAATAACGATATGTAATGCATTTAAAGTCATTAATAAGACACATCAAGAACGATTAAATATATCATGACAAGATCAAGTTCACCAAGACAAAATCTTATAATCTCGAAAGATCATCCAAAAAGGTTAATCGTAGCAATAACTTGAAAAACAAAGTGAAGAAAATTTTAAAGAACATAAAAACTGAACCGTTACCATCAAATCGGACAAGGAGAAATGAGGGGAAACCACCACTTGCCTTGGTTTTACCGGAAAAGTTCTCCAAATTAGTCCACGTCGCAGATCGGGGCAAAAGAGGATGGAGGAAGTTGAAATCTAGGCAAAAATGGTCGAAAAGGGGGTTAGGGCCGAAAAACCCGAACGAGAAAACTCAAAGAAAGGGGAAAAAATTTACCACGATAGCGCAGCTCTCGGTGAGAGATTTCCAAATCTACGCTCGGTTGAAGATTTCGAGCTCCGGAGCTCCGTCGGCTGCCACCGGAAGATTCACGAAATATTCTCTCTCTCGCTCACGCCGCTCTGGTTCGGGAGAAAGAATCGGAGAAGATGAAGTATTCCTATTTTTCTAAATAACCTAAGTATAAGAATATATATATATATATATATATATATATATATATATATATATATATATATATATATATAAGTAGTTATGAAAAGTTTTGTCTAAATATATAAAAAAAATAGTTTAAGTACGAGCAGTTCGCGGAAAACAAAATTAGAGGTCTAGAATGCCTTCAAATAGAAAAGTGCCCAACATAAAAGTTGTAGATCTCGTCGAGACAAACAAATTTCATGTTAGCCATTTTTTCATACGGCACTGTTTTGACCCTCAAAAAGGCTCCCGAACACAAACTATGACGAACTACACGAGAAAGACAGCAGACTACTCGAGTATACAGAAGGCTACTCGAGTATGCAGAAACAGACTACTCGAGTATGCAGGGACAGACTACTCGAGTATACAGAAGGCTACTCGAGTATACAGAAACATACTACTCGAGTATACAGAAATAGACTACTCGAGTATACAGAAACAGACTACTCGAGTATACAGAAGGCTACTCGAGTATACATAAACAGACTACCCGAGTATACAGAAACAGACTACTCGAGTATACAGAAGGATACTCGAGTATACATAAACAGACTACTCGAGTATACAGAAATAGACTACTCGAGTATACAGAAGGCTACTCGAGTATACATAAACAGACTACTCGAGTATACAGAAACAGACTACTCGAGTATACAGAAGGCTACTCGAGTATACATAAGCAGACTGCTCGAGTATACATAAACAGACTACTCGAGTATACATAAACAGACTACTCGAGTATACAAAATTGGAGGAACAGAAGATTTACATAATAAGCAGAAACTTCACACGAGTCAAGGTTGCAAGAAAAACAATTTCTTGGCAAATCTAACCTTTTGATCAAACTATAAGAATGAATAGTACTTTTCATTTTTGAATAGTAATTTAATATTAAAATAATCGTATTAATATACATTTGAATAAGGAAACACGAGATCAAAACGAAGGCCCAAACGAGCGCCGAATTGAACGAAACTCACGCCGTAGGCGAACACAGACGCTACGAACACAACGGCGAAGTCAAAACCAAGATCAGACGAGCCATTCTCGAGATATAAGTTTTCAAAGTTTACGACGAACATAAATTCCACAAAACTTTGGAAAAACGCCGAGGCCCAAATATCGCTCGGATCGCGACAAAACTTGACGAGTAAGTCAAAAATTACTCAACTTAAATTCCAAATGCAAAATTTTCTCATAACAACGAGAATTCGGCCGACTTGACCGCATGGACGCGAAAATGCCTTTATGGCATTACGTCATCATCTTGACGTTAAAGGTAACGCCATGACGTCATAAATATGATGTTTCCCATTTAAATAAAATCGTCGAAAAATCGGGGGCGTTACAGTCACTCCCCCTAAAAAGAAGTTTCGTCCCGAAACTTAACACAACTCCAAAACCAAATCAAAATGATAAAATAAAACGTGACTGAAAACATATCGACGTACCCGAAACTAGGAGAAGAGGTGCAGATTAGATTCTCTCATTGCTGACTCTAATTCCCACGTCGCGCTCTCGACGTCTTGATTTCTCCAAAGAATCTTAACCATGGGGATGGTCTTCCTTCGCAAGACACGCTCTTGAGATTCCAAAACGCGGACAGGCTCTTCCACATACGATAGATTGGGCTGAATTTGGGGCACCGAGTCAAGAATTTGACGATCACTACGAACACACTTCCGTAACTGGCTCGCATGGAACACATCGTGGACACCAGGGAAGCTAGCAGGTAATTCTAGTCGATAAGCTGACACTCTGATGCGCTCCAGAATCTGAAAAGGTCCCACATACCGGGGGTCTAACTTGTGGTTCCTTCCAAATTTTTTTACTCCTGGCATCGGAGAAACTTTCAGGAAAACCAAGTCCCCAACGACAAACTCCAAATCGACCCTTCGTCGATTAGCATATTTCTCATAACGCTCTTGTGCTACACGTAGCTCCTCTCGAATATGAGTCACCGCACAATTCATCTCCTCAAGGGATTCCGGACCTAGCAATGGTCTCTCACTAACCTCAGCCCAAAATAAGGGAGTCCTACAATGCTTCCCATACAAGGCCTCAAACGGGGCCATCTGCAAGCTCTCTTGATAACTATTATTGTAAGCAAACTCCATGAGTCTGAGACGCTCATCCCAAGCACCACCATGATCCAAAATATAACATCTAATCATGTCCTCCACGATCTGATTTACTCTTTCTATTTGCCCATTCGTCTGTGGATGATAGGCGGTGGAATACCTCAATTCGGTACCCAACCCCTCTTGCAGGCTCTTCCAAAAGCGAGACGTAAATCTGGAGTCTCGATCTGATACAATGCTAACAGGCACTCCATGTAACCTGATGACCTCTTCAAGATATAGCTAAGCTATCTTTTTCATCGAATACCCAATCTTAAACGGAACAAAGTGGGCACACTTTGTCAGTCTGTCGACTATCACCCAAACTGAGTCATGCCCACGGGGAGATTTTGGTAGACCGGTGATAAAATCCATTGAAATACTTTCCCATTTCCAACTTGGAATATCAAGAGGTGTCAATTTACCACCAGGCCTTCTATGATCAGCCTTGACATGCTGACACGTATAACATTCTGATACAAACTTTGCGATATCGCCCTTTATCCCTGCCCACCAAACAATTTGCTTTAGATCTTTATACATTTTGGTGGAACCAGGATGATAGGAAACACTGGAACCATGAGCTTCTTCACAAATTTTAGCCTGAATGTCACCCTTGTCAGGAATACAGAATCTACCCCGATATTTTAGAGTACCTAGCTCGTCCAAAGAAAAATCAGGTAACTCTCCTTTCTCAGTCCTATTCCAGAGGTGCAATAATTTCGGGTCATCCTTTTTGTGTACCTTAGTAAGGGAAATCCGAGAGGGCGCTTCTACTTCCAAACTAGCAGGCGTAGAACTACTCCCAATCTCGAAGTTCATCAACAAGAATTCTTCTACTAAGGACTGTACCGATAGATTAAAAATTTTAGCGGTCTTCCTACTCAAGGCATCAGCTACTACATTAGCCTTTCCCGGATGATAAAGAATTTCTACTTCATAATCCGCCACATATTCTAACCACCGACGCTTGCGTAGATTTAGTTCCTTCTGAGTGAAGACGTACTTCAAACTCTTATGGTCCGTATAGATCTTGCACAGCGCACCATACAATAAGTGTCGCCATAGATTCAGCGCATAAATTACGGCAGCAAACTCCAAATCATGCGTAGGATAGTTTCTCTCGTGAATCTTTAGTTGCCTCGATCCATACGCGATCACCTTACCATCTTGCATTAAAACACAACCAAGTCCGATGTGTGATGCATCGACGTACACAGCATACTCGACTCCTTCAGTAGGTAAGGTTAAAATTGGGGCAGTACACAGTCTGTTCTTCAACTCTTGGAAAGCCTCTTCACACTTATCACTCCAAATGAATGCAGTATTATTCTGAGTAAGTCTAGTTAAAGGAGCAGACAACACCAAAAATCCTTCCACAAATCTTTTATAGTAGCCAGCGAGGCCTAAGAAGCTCCTAATCTCCTTAGGTGTAGAAGGTCTTTCCCATTCCATCATGGCAGAAATCTAGGTCGGGTCTACAGAAATACCATCCTTGCCTACAACATGACCCAGAAAGGACACCTGAGGTAGCAAGAACTCACATTTGCTCAACTTCGCATATAGCTTATGATCCCTCAAGGTCGACAAAACCAAACGCAAATGCTGAGTATGCTCCTCAACATTGCGGGAATACATTAGGACATCATCTATGAACACAATAACGAATCGGTCCAAGAAATCCTTAAACACCCTATTCATCAAATCCATGAAAGCAGAGGGTGCATTGGTTAAACCGAAAGACATCACCAAAAACTCATAATGTCCATGACGTGAATGGAATGCGAATCGTGGAATATCTTCCTCGCAAATCCTCAACTGGTGGTAGCCTGAGCGAAGATCGATTTTTGAAAATACCGAGCTACCACGCAACTGATCGAACAAATCATCGATCCTTGGCAGGGGATATCTATTCTTAACAGTCACCTTATTTAATTCCCTATAATCGATGCAAAGCCTCATCGATCCGTCCTTCTTCCTTACGAACAAAACCGGAGCACCCCACGGAGAAGAACTTGGTCTAATAAAACCACACCTCAGCAACTCATCGAGCTGAGTACGCAACTCATCCAACTCACGCGGAGCCATACGGTACGGTGCTTTGGCGATGGGACGAGTGCCTGGCTCGAGGTCAATCACGAACTCAATCTCCCTCTCAGGAGGAAGTCCTGGAAGACTATCAGGAAAGACATCTGGAAACTCTCGCACCACCGAGACATCCTCGAGACGTGGTGTAACAGAAGCTGTTTCCAGAGCAGAAATAGAAACTAAAAACGCTTCGCATCCAGACTTTATAGCACGTACCGCAGAAATGACAGGGGAAACTCTGTCCTAAAATCCATAGATTCTCATAGGTTGGCCATTGTCCATCCTGAAGTCCAGTCTTTTTGCCTTGCACTGGATGACTGCATCATTCTTGGACAGCCAGTCCATGCCCAAAATCACATCAAAATCAGTCAGGTCTAAAATTAACAGATCCGCAAGGGCCAGAAAATTGCCAAGATGAATAGGGCATCTCAGAACTCCTTGATTGGATATCACCGAATCACCGGAGGGAAGCTTGACGCTGAAGGAGTCTCTCAATTGATCAACATCCAGGCGATGTTTGTCAACAAACCTCCTGGCCACAAAGGAATGGGTGGCACCCGAATCAAACAGAATGCGCGCCCACCTATTCCGCACCTTAAACTCCCCTAAAACCGTAACATACATAACTAAACAAACGATAACCATTGCAACAATGATAAATAATAGGGATAAAATAGACTGGGGCTAACCTGAAATAACTTGCGTAGAGTTTTGAGCTTCCTCGCTAGTCATCACGTTCAGCTTTCCTTTTCCTTTATCTAGGGTTGGTGGTGGCGGTAGAGCTCGAAGCAGGGCAGGCTGCAGTGGGGTTTGAGCCTAGGGGCATGAAGATTTCTGGTGTCCCTTCTGCCCGCACTGGAAGCAGGTCCTTTCTTTCATCCAGCACCGACTCACATCATGACCCTTCCTTACACAGAACGAGCACACGAGCTCTCCCTTAGGTGCACCTTGGATGGCGTGCACTTGCTGCTGCTTCAACGTGGCTGTTCTCTTGAAATATCTTTCGTAAGGGTGGCCAGAACGACCACAGAAACTACACACTTCCTTACCTTTCTTCATCGAAGAAGGGCCAGATGCCCTGGAGCTACCATCCTCAACACCCTTCCTTTTCTCTTTCCTCGCCGCAGCACCGCGGTTCTTGGCATTTTCAATCGCTTCAACTTTTAGTGCGGCTTTCACTGCCATAGCATAACTGTCAGCTCCATAAGCGCATGCCCACTGCTGGACATCACTTCTTAGTCCTCCCAAGAAACATTTCACTCTTCCCTCCTCCGAAGCTACCAAATCGGGAGCAAATCTACTCAACTTGCTAAACTAAATCTCATAATCGCTCACTGTGAGCTGTCTCTGCTTCAAATGCAGGAAGTTATTCATGAGACGGTCCTGCTCGACTGAGGGCAGAAACTTCTTCAGCAACATCTTCTTGAAAGAGTCCTAGGTACAGCCTTCCTTCAAACTCTCCTTTTCACGAATCCACCAACTCTTTGCTAGGCCTTTTAAGTGATAGGCTGCAATCATAACCTTCTAGGCTTCTAGAATCCCGGAATACGAAAACATATCCTCGATTGAGATGATCCAATCATCCAAAATCATAAAGTCGGCACTCCCGTCGTAGGTGGGAGGTCCCAATCGCTGGAAATGCGATATGAAATTCATTTCTGGTGGTATTGCCACCGGGGCCACCAGAGGAGCAGGGGTATTGGGCACGACTTGACCCAAGGCAGGCTCTTACACTGAAGGTTGCCGCGCTGGAGCGGTAGACAACCATGACTGAATTTGCGTTTGCATCGCAACTGCTTGCCTTTACAGAGCCTCGTTGCTCTGGCGCAAACTCTCAATCAACACATCACTCTGCGCACCTGACGACTCACCCTCCGACTGGGGATTCGATCTCGTCGCAATACGCTTTGGAGGCATTTCTAAAATGGCAAACGAACAAACTAATTAAAATCCTAGATTACGACTAGGGCAAACAAAACTAGTTCAGACCATACTTGAAAGACACTTGCTAAAGCTGTCACTTGCTCTAGGATTATATGATGATGATATGTCCTACTCAGGATGATATCTTATCATCCTATTTACTCATGTGCCTATGATATGAATGCATGAATTCTTTACTCTTATTTAAAATCATGTGTGTACATATGTCATCAAGTAAATCTTTAGCTTGGCATGTTGTGCTTATGTTATGTTATGATATGCATATGGGGCTATGAATTCTATAAAAGGCCTTAATGCATGTTATGAGCGGCGTACACATGCAATGTTATGCATCCCATACTACATAATATTGCATGCAACGAAAAGAAAATGTGCTAATGGGCATTCATGTGGTGAGGTTATGCATCCCATACTACATAACCCTCACATGTTGCCACCTATGGTGGATCCATATACAAACACATATTATGCATCCCATACTACATAATATGCCCCGTATACTTCTAATCATGCTTATGAGTGTAGTGTTCATGCATCAGCCAAGATATATTGATGACACATCGGTGTGTGTATGACAGGACACTAAGCAACTAACACTAACAAGGGAAGGTTGCCCGACCAATTGTCAAGCAACCTCCCTCTGATACCAACACTAACAAGGGAAGGTTTCCCAACAATTTAATTATATCAGAGAAAGGGGAAAATACGCGTCATGATGCCACGCCGTGCAGGGGAAAACTGCAGACGTTCATGCAAGACTCCAAACTCTACAATTTTAATAGAAAACATAAATGATTATGAATAAAATCCAGTTTAAGTTAAGATGGTAGCCGTATCCCTCGGCTTAGTGAATCATCTAGTTCACGATTTAAAATATAAATTATACGCTTGCGGAAAATACTTATTTAAATTGACTCTAATATCCTACATGAGTATAAATGTCCCCGAGGAACAACTCATACAATGCAAACCCTAGATTTATAATAAGTGTAGGAAAGTCGTTACGCTAAATAAAAAGTAGTGGCTTAGTTTTGAAAGAGATGACAAGTATGCTTTACTAATAGTACGGTTTTATAGGTTAAAAATATCTAACATGCAATCCTAGCAATAAATCATCCCAGAGAGCAAGTAATATAAACCAAACATAAGGAAACCATAACAGCTAGCAAGTGTCCAAAAAGGTCAACAAACCTGTGGGCGTCAACAACCTGACACGAACCCACAGTATGAATATGTCTGAAACTGGGCAAAGAAAACTAAAACAGCAAACTACCTCGCTACGGCAAGGGGGAAAACTACAGCCAAACTGCTGCTGCTAAGGCTCCAAAACCGGCTCCGCTACCTGCTAATGCTCCGAACCTGAGGCATTCCAAAGACAGAACACCTCAGCAAGAGGGTACAAATGGTGGCAGAAAAATAAACAAATTAAAACAAAGGTCAGACGGGGTACCAACCCAAGACCAACAGTACTGAAGTAAGGTGTCGAACAGGAAAAGAAAGAAATACCTACGTGAATCGTCACGTACTCCCACAAATACACCAGATTTCTCAAGGCAAAAAGGGAACAACAAAAGTAAAAAACCTAAAGAAGAAATTTAACTAGCTTTACAAAGCACCTGTGGTCGACCCTACCTCAAAAACACGGGCGAGGTGGTCACTCAACTGGACACACCCCTCACGAATAATTTATCCACTTAACTGCGAAGGAGTCTCATACTCTCCACCATACACCGAAGATGCCCAAAAAAACCCGGTAGGCTTCCACAAGGTACCATAAAGGAGTCAGACCATGCGGAGGTGGTTTTATCCACTAACTCACGCAAATTTTAGAAACCCAAAGAAACCACAACGCAAATATATCTCGAGATTTGGCTCGTCAGATTCTACTTGACACTTCTAGTTTCAAGACATGGCTGATAAACACCTATGAACGATTTACAATCCTAGACAAACTCTAATACGATCAATAACGATATGTAATGCATTTAAAGACATTAATAAGACACATCAAGAACGATTAAATATATCATGACAAGATCAAGTTCACCAAGACAAAATCTTATAATCTCGAAAGATCATCCAAAAAGGTTAATCGTAGCAATAACTTGGAAAACAAAGTGAAGAAAATTTTAAAGAACATAAAAACTGAACCGTTACCATCAAATCAGACAAGGAGAAATGACGGGAAACTACCACTTGCCTTGGTTTTACCGAAAAAGTTCTCCAAATTAGTCCACGTCACAGATCGGGGCAAAAGAGGATGGAGGAAGTTGAAATCTAGGCAAAATTGGTCAAAAAGGGGGTTAGGGCCGAAAAACCCTAACGAGAAAAATCAAAGAAAGGGGAAAAATTTACCACGATAGCGCAGCTCTCCGTGAGATCTTTCCAAATCTACGCTCGGTTTAAGATTTCGAGCACCGGAGCTCCGTCGGCGGCCACCGGAAGATTCACAAAATATTCTCTCTCTCGCTCACGCCGCTCTGGTTCGGGAGAAAGAATCGGAGAAGATGAAGTATTCCTATTTTTCTAAATAACCTAAGTATAAGAATATATAAATATATATATATATATATATATATAAGTAGTTATAAAAAGTTTTGTCTAAATATAAAAAAAAAATAGTTTAAGTACGAGCAGTTCGCGGAAAACAAAATTAGAGGTCTAGAATGGCTTCAAATCGAGAAGTGCCCAACATAAAAGTTGTAGATCTCGTCGAGACAAACAAATTTCATGTTAGCCATTTTTTCATACGGCACTGTTTTGACCCTCAAAAAGGCTCCCGAATACAAACTATGACGAACTACACGAGAAAGACAGCAGACTACTCGAGTATACAGAAGGCTACTCGAGTAAGCAGAAACAGACTACTCGAGTATGCAGGGACATACTACTCGAGTATACAGAAGGCTACTCGAGTATACAGAAACAGACTACTCGAGTATACAGAAGGCTACTCGAGTATACATAAACAGACTACTCTAGTATACAGAAACAGACTACTCGAGTATACAGAAGGCTACTCGAGTATACATAAACAGACTACTTGAGTATACAGAAACAGACTACTCGAGTATACAGAAGGCTACTCGAGTATACATAAACAGACTACTCGAGTATACAGAAACAGACTACTCGAGTATACAGAAGGCTACTCGAGTATACATAAGCAAACTACTCGAGTATACATAAACAGACTACTCGAGTATACATAAATAGACTACTCGAGTATACAGAATTGGAGGAACAGAAGATTTACATAATAAGCAGAAACTTCACACGAGTTAAGGTTGTAGGAAAAACAATTTCATGGCAAATCTAACCTTTTGATCAAACTATAAGAATGAATAGTACTTTTCATTTTGAATAGTAATTTAATATTAAAATAATCGTATTTATATATATTTGAATAAGGAAACGCGAGATCAAAACGGAGGCCCAAACGAGCGCCGAATTGAACGAAACTCACGCCGTAGGCGAACACAGACGCTACGAACACAACGGCGAAGTCAAAACCAAGATCAGACGAGCCATTCTCGAGATATAAGTTTTCAAAGTTTACGACGAGCATAAATTCCACAAAACTTTGGAAAAACACCGAGGCCCAAATATCGCTCGGATCGCGACAAAACTTGACAAGTAAGTCAAAAATTACTCAACTTAAATTCCAAATGCATAATTTTCTCATAACAACGAGAATTCGGCCGACTTGACCGCATGGACGCAAAAATGCCTTTATGGCATTACGTCGTCATCTTGACGTTAAAGGTAACGCCATGACGTCATAAATATGATGTTTCCCATTTAAATAAAATCGTCGAAAAATCGGGGGCGTTACAATGTGTGTCTTTGTCTATTTTTGTTTGTGTGTGTGTCAGTGTTTGTGTATATGCATGTATGTGTGTCTGCATGCCTATATATGTTTGTTTGTGCCTATTAGGGTCAGTGTATGGGTCTGTGTCTACGTGCCTATATATGTTTATCTGTGCCTGTTGGGGTCTGTGTTTGTCTCTGTGTCTTTGCATCCATATATATGTGTATGTGTGTTTATGTGTTTAATTTTGTGTATTTGTGTCTGTGTAGTATCAATGTGTGTGTCTGCGGTTGTGTGCGTGTCTGTGTCTGTGTGTCTTTGTTTGTGTTTGTTTGTGTGTGTGTGTGTGTTTGTATTATTATCAGTCTGAGTTTATGTGTGTCATCCTTTATATATGCTTTTAGGGTCTGTGTCCATATCTGTGTGTCTGTGTTTGTGTATTTGTGTCTATTTGTGTTTGTGTCTATTTTTGAAGATTTGTTTGTCTATGTTTGTGCGTGTGCTTGTATATGCATTGTTGGTACCCTAGTTTGATTTGAGTTTAGTGTTGTCTTTTAAGTTCCTTGACCCAAGAAATATCTATGGTCAATGGTTAGTGGTCTAGCTGTAGAGTCCCCGCTTTTCCAGATGAAGAATTTGGTTAAGTAGTTTGTTCGTTCGACTATGGTCGAACGCCGCTCGACTATCGTCTATCGGCTGATCGACGATCGTCTATCAGTTGGTCGATGTTCTGTCTGCATTGATAGCTCGACTATCTGTTGATAGGTCGACTATCTGTTTGTCTTGATAGTTCGACTATCTGTTGATAGGTCGACTATCTGCTTGCCTTTGATAGTTCGACTATCTGTCCTGATAGTTCAACTATCTGATAGCTCGACTATCTGTTGATAGATCGACTATCTGTGTCACTTTGATAGTTCGACTATCTGTTGATAGGTCGACTATCTGTGTTGCTTCGATAGTTCGACTATCTGCTTGGATAGCTCAACTATCTGATAGTTCGACTATCTGTTGATAGATCGTCTATCTGTTTTGTTTTGATAGTTCGACTATCTGTTGATAGGTCGACTATCTGTTTTCTGGGATAGGTCGACTATCTGCTTGATAGGTCGACTATCTGTTTTCCCTGGGTAGTTCGACTATCTGTTGATAGTTCGACTATCTGTTCTGCGTTGATAGTTCGACTATCTGTTGATAGGTCGACTATCGGTTTTTGCTTTGATAGTTCGACTATCTGTTGATAGGTCGACTATCTGATAGCTCGACTATCTTCTGATAGTTCGACTATCTGTTGTGATAGTTCGACTATCTCCTTTGATAGTTCGACTATCTGGATCGTTCGACTATCTGTCCGATAGTTCGACGATCTCCGTTATTCGGTCGACGATCTCCGAAGGTCGTTCGACGTTTTCTGTCTGCCTTTTTATTTTGTATTTATTTATTCTATTTAATAAATTAATACATTATCTGGCATTTTATTTCAGTTGTTTTATGATAATATTTCCAGGCAATATCTGCTCCATCTCTTTTGCCTGAGTAAAATCTTTTAAGATAAAGTTGTTTGTCTTATTAGTTGACAGTGTATTTTACTTTATCTGATGTCAGTCCTTTATAGTCGTTAGACTGAAAAGTCTTCGTTATGCTATAAAGAGTTTGTTTCTGATGTGATTTTATTTAGTACCTTTATTATCAGATTACTTCCTGCAGCTTCCTTGAAAAAGGTTTATCCCTTTTATAGAATATTTTGCTGTAGAGTTTATTTGTCTTTGTGATATTTGCAGCCCAGGCTTCAAGTTTCAGAAGAAGACAAACAGTTCAAATTGAAAAGAGCCGTTGCTTGTTGCTGCTATAAAAGGAATCTTTTGGAGAAGGATTTCAGCTAGCTAACCAGTTATTCTAAGAGTTATTCAATTAGCATTCAAGCGTTCATCAAGACCAAGTTCACTGCTCTCAGCAATCTTCATTCAACTGAGAAGTGTTAAGCTCTTCTGCTCTTCTTTAACCTGAGTTCTCCTGCCTCCAGGAAGTTCAGACTCAGAGTTCTTTTGAAGAAGAAGAAGAAGAAGATAGCTGCTAGAAGATTTCTATTTTATTATTTTATATCTTCTTGTAGTTCTTCCTTCAGTTTTTACTGAAGTGTTTTCTGCACTGAAGCAAGACTTCACCTGGACATTCTTTGAGCCAGGGGGAGCCTTGATTCCTTTGAGCTTTCTAGCTCAGTGCAAGTCTTTGTGCTTCTCTAATCTATTGTAAAATAGAGAAGACATCTTAACCTTCTTTCCCCCTCCTGTACAGGGTTATTACTCCCTTCAAAAGTATCCCTTGGTGGCAGGGCACCTGATCAAAAACCTGTGTTCGGTTTTTAGACACCTGATCAAAAGTCTAAAGGGTTTCTAGATCTACCTGAAGTAGATCTTGTGGTGGCAGGGCACCTGATCAAAAACCTGAGTGGATTCCTACCTTGTTGGTAGAAGAGTGGACGTACCCAAGTTGTTTAGGGAACCACTATAAATTCCTTGTGTCGTCTGGCTTGCTTAATTTAATTACTTGCATTGTGGCTGTGATTAGATATAACTAGGATTGCTAGTTGCTGATTAGGTTTTCCAAGCCTTAACTGTAATTACAGTTAGCTTGAGTTTGTGCACATCACTTGTGTTAGGCTTCAAGGTTAAATCAATATCTATAATCTTTTCATTCCGCACTTCACTCCAAGGGAGTTGGGTAGACCATTAAGTTTTGTCTAGTGCAAAATTTGATAACTCTATTCACCCCCCCTCTAGAGTAGTATCTATCCCTTCACTTTCAATTGGTATCAGAGGGAGGTTGACTGACTGAATAGGCTAACACCTAAGTCACAAGATCCTGATAGATACCAAGGATTATTGATTCTCACTTCATGGCCCAGTCCAAGGATTATTCTAGCACCAGACCTCCAGCATGCAACTTAGCTAAGTTTGGCATCTGGAAGGCAAGGATTAAATTATATATGAATTCTATTGATGAAAGTATCTTTGCTTCTATTTTGTCAGGACCCCCAAGAGCACCTGCTGCTGCTTCTGCCTCATCATATGATATGAGTGCAGTGCCTCCTCCAGACTACAATGATGAGTACAAGAAGGCAAAGATAGCAGATGCCAAGGCGATGAACATTCTGGCTCAGACAATGTCTGATGAGGTATTCCAGAAGGTTGCTGACTGCTCCTCAGCAAAAGCTATGTGGGATACACTGAACCAGATTGTAGCTGGTTCAGCTGATGAAAGGAAGGACAAAAGGTCCAACCTTATCTCACAATATGAAAACTTCAAGAAAACTGATGCTGAATCAGTTGAAGCCATATATACAAGGCTCAGCTCAATCATCAATGAGCTGAGGACCCTTGACAAGGACATATCATTGACAGAGGTCAATGATAAGATTCTTATGTGCTTCCCTAGCACATGGGATCTGAGGATCTGGCCCATCAAGGAGGCCAGAAGCACAAATGAGATTTCAACTGAAGCCCTTCTCGGCAAGCTCAAGTCTTTTGAGCAAGTGCTGAAGTCCAGGGAAGCAGAAGCTGAAGCAAAGACCCCTACTCCAACAAGAAAAGAGCAATCTCTAGCTCTTAAGGCTGCTGATGCTTCTGAAGGCAGCCAATCCAATGAGGAACTAATGGCATTATTTGCCAAGAGGTTTCTCAAGATGGTGAGAAAGGAATTCAGAAAGAAGTCTTCACGCTATGAAGACAAACCAAGGTATGACCGTTCACCTGCTAAAGAAATTATCTGTTATGGTTGCAGGAAACCTGGACATATCTTACCAGATTGTCCAGAGGAGAAGAACAAACATAAGAGGAAAGAAAAGGAACTGCACAGGAAGCACTCCAAGCCATCCTCCTACAAGAACAAGAAGAAGGAGAGAGGCTTCGTCGCTGAAACCTGGAGTGATTCAGATGAGGAATCTTCCTCCTTAAGCTCCAGTGAGGATGAGGAAGAGAAGAAGGCAAAGGAAGTTTGCCTGATGGCAATAGATGCCTGCAGCAATCACTCAGCTGCAGAGAGTTCAGATTCAGAGGAAGAAATGCCAACAGAAGATGAGGTACTATCTTCTTATGATTTCACCTCTATAGAATTCAAATTAGATTTTAAATCTTTATGCTTAGATTTAATTAGTTCTGAAAAGGAGATTAAAGAACTTAGACATAGGCTAGCTGAATCAGAAATCATATCTACTGAAAAGATTAAGTTAAAGGAAGATCTCACTAATTATAGTGAAGAAATTAAGTTTCTTAAAATTGAGTTAGCTAAGTCTAAAAGGTTAGAAGAATCTCTAAATGGTAGAAGCCTTAAGCTGTTAGAGATAACCAGCATGACTAACACTAGGTCAGGTAATAACAAACTAGGCTTAGGAGCTTCTCCCAGTAAACCCCCAGTTATTCTTAAAAATAATCTTTCAACTCCAGTGAACTTTATCTCAGCTGATGGGATAAAGAACACTGAGCAAGTAAACCAAGTTAATAAAACGTTAAATAAAGCTGAGAGAGAAAAGAGGAAGAAATTTTTTAAGGAAATACAAAGAGCGTCGAACGCTGCTCGACGATCGGAAGCTCAATGGTAGAACAAAGCTCGACGATCTGAGCGCCCATCGTCGAACGTCGATCGACGTTTTCAATATGATTTTAAAAATCATCATCAAACCCGTAGAAACCTAAATGAAAATAGAAACCCTAGGTTTGTTGACCCATCATCTGCATGGAGAATCCCACCTAGGAGATCTCACCCATTAGGTTATCACCCTCAGCCTGCATTTTCATTTATTTCTAGCTTTTCTTATGTGAAAAACAAGGGACCCAAGGTTACCTGGGTCCACAATGTCTAAATGAATTTCATGCAGGTGAAGGCTTATACTATCACTCAAGATAAGTGGTATTTGGATAGTGGATGCTCCAAGCATATGACAGGAAATAAAAATCATCTGTCAAAGTTCAAAGCTAAGCTCGGCCCAAAGGTTATCTTTGGAGATTCAAGCTGTGGTCAGACAGAAGGCTATGTCAGGATCACAATTGGAACTGTTACTTTTAAGAGAGTTGTATATGTGACTGGACTGAAGCACAATTTGATCTCAGTCAGCCAGCTATGTGAAGCTGGCTACCAGGTTTCATTTTCTAACTCCTCTTGTAATATTACTTTAAATAATAATGTTGTTTTAGTAGGCATTAGATTAGGTAATATTTATTTAGTAGATTTCAATTCAACTCATTCTGAAATCTGTTTATTTAATGAAGTAACAATTAATAATAATTCTTTGTGGCATAAGAGGCTTAGTCATATTAACCTTAAAAATATATCTAGGTTATCTAAACACAACCTTGTTAGAGGTTTACCTTCTTGCCCCTACAAGAAGAAGAGCCTATGCAATGCTTGTCAGCTAGGCAAGCAAACCAAAAACTCTTTTAAATCTGTAAATAAAAGTGATTCTCCTAGAATCCTGTATCTATTACATTTGGACCTTTTTGGCCCAATAAATGTACAGAGTTTAGGAGGGAAGTATTACACCTTAGTCATTGTAGATGACTTCTCTAGGTTCAGTTGGGTTTTCTTTTTGAGAACTAAGGCTGATAACTTCAAAGCCCTTACAGACTTTCTATTATGTGTGCAGACTGAGTACTCTACTCATGTGGCCTTGATCAGAAGTGATCATGGTACTGAGTTTGACTCTCTTCTCATGCAAGAATTCTGTGAGAGAGAAGGTATCAAACATAGCTTCTCAGATTCTAGAACTCCCAAACAAAATGAGGTAGTTGAAAGGAAAAATCGAACACTCATTGAAGCTGCTAGCACATTGTTGGCAGATGCTAATATGCCTCTTTCCTATTGGGCAGAAGCTGTTAGTAAAGCCAATTATGTCTTGAATAAAAGTCTGATACACAAACTTAAGTGTAAAACTCCTTATGAGTTGCTTAAAGGAAAGAAACCTAAAATTAATTATTTTAGAGTATTTGGTTGTGTAGTGTACATTCATAATAACAATAAAGAATACCTTAGAAAATTTGAAGCAAAAGCTTCAATGGGAATTATGCTTGGATATTCCTAAGTAAGCAAACCTTATAGGGTTTATAACAAATCAACCTGTAAAATTGAAGAATCTGTGCATGTATCTTTTGATGAGTCTCAGATGTTTTACAAGGAGAAGGAAAATTCTCCTTCCTCCAGTTCATTGCAGGTACCTGATGCTACTCAAGAGATTCTTCAACTATCAACTCTTCAGATCACTGAATCAGACAGTGATGAAGACATTGCTGAAGCTATTATTGTTCCACCAACAGTAGATCAAATTCCTCCTGAGGAATTAATCCCAACTGTTGCTGAAGATCACATCCCAACTGCTGATATTGTCACACTTAGAGATAACCCCACATCTCAAGTGATTGGAGACATATCAGCTGGTGTGCAAACAAGACACCAATTAAGACAGGATGTGATGCATGCTTGTTTCCTCTCACAGGTTGAGCCCCTCACCTTTAAAGATGCTGAGCTAGATCCCCACTGGATCATTGCTATGCAAGAGGAACTCAATCAGTTTGAGAGATATAAAGTTTGGACTTTGGTTCCAAGACCTAAAGGCCAACTGATCATAGGCACCAAGTGGGTGTATAGAAACAAGTTGGATGCAAATGGAATTATTGTAAGGAATAAAGCTAGGCTTGTAGCTCAGGGCTACAGACAGGAGGAAGGTATAGATTATGACCAAACCTTTGCTCCTGTTGCAAGGCTAGAAGCAATAAGGATCTTCTTGGCCTATGCAGCCTACATGAAGTTTAAGGTCTTTCAGATGGATGTCAAAAGTGCATTCCTAAATGGTGAGCTTAAGGAAGAGGTGTTTGTTGAACAACCACCAGGGTTTGTTTCTTCAACTCAGCCCTCACATGTTTTCAAGTTGCAGAAAGCTCTATATGGACTAAAACAAGCACCCAGAGCCTGGTTTGAGACTTTAGCTAGTTTCCTGTTACAGCACAACTTTACTAGGGGAGTAGTTGATAGAACCCTTTTCGTCAAGCACCACAAGGACACAATCCTGTTAGTTCAGGTGTATGTAGATGATATTATTTTTGGTTCCACTGATCCCAAACTTTGCAAAAGGTTTTCTGACCTAATGCATTCTAAGTTTGAGATGAGTAGTATGGATGTGCTGTCTTACTTTCTTGGTCTCCAAGTTAAGCAAGATGCTTATGGTATCTTCATCTCCCAATCCAAATATGCCAAGGAATTGGTAAAGAAATTTGGGATGGCTGATGCTTCAGCAATGCCTACACCTATGGCTACTAATGTAGTTATTGATTCTGATGATCACGGCAAGCCAGTTGATCAAAAGAATTATAGGGCCATTGTTGGTTCCCTATTATATTTAACTGTAAGTAGGCCTGATATAATGTTTGCTACATGCCTTTGTGCTAGATTCCAGGTCAACCCCAAGGAATCTCATTTGATTCTTCTAAAGAGAATCCTGAGATACCTGAAGGGATGTCCAAATCTAGGACTTTGGTACCCAGCAGAATCAGAATTTGAGTTAATTGGATACTCTGACTCTGACTATGCTGGTTGCAGAGTTGACAGGAAGAGCACCTCAGGAACTTGTCAGTTTCTGGGAGAGAGATTGGTCTCTTGGTTCTGTAAGAAGCAGGCTTCTGTCTCAACTTCAACTGCAGAGGCTGAATATATAGCAGCTGCCAGTTGTTGTTCACAGATCCTGTGGATTCAAAACCAGCTTGTGGATTATGGTTACTCACACAAGAACACCAAAATCATGTGTGATAGTACCAGTGTTATATCAATTGCACAAAATCCAGTGCACCACTCTAAAACGAAGCACATTGAGATTCGGCACCATTTCCTGAGAGATTGTGTGGAAAAGAACAAGATTAGTCTTGAGTTCATATCCACTGAGTTTCAGAGAGGTGATATATTCACCAAGCCCTTAGATGAACAGAAGCATCTGTTCTTTTTGGTTCAACTAGGCATGATCAATGGAAGAGACTAAGTGTGACTATATCTGCCAATGTTGAAACTTGTTTGAAGATAGTCGAACGACGTTCGAAGATAGTCGATCGGGTCAAGCCCATCGTCGACCTATGGTTGATGAAAGCTTGTCTGGTTGAAGATTGTCGACCGGCATTCGACCATAGTCGAATAAGTCGATCCCATCGTTGATCTCTGGATGACGACAGCTTGTTGTTTGAGAAGACAGAAGTAGTCGAACGATTGATCGACTACTCTGCTTCTGGATCGATCATTGAACGACTGTTCTACCATCGTGTTCAGTATCTTTTAAATAGACCGATTATCTCCGGTCTAATATAAAGCCGATAGTCAACCTAGGTTAAAAGATCTTTGCTTTTATCGTCGACGGAGAGCGTCTTTTCGTATTCCGTCGTCGTGCTTGCTCTGTCTCTTTTCTCTGCCGATTCGTCTTCTCTGTTCCTCTCGCGCCTTCTCCAGCATTTCAATGGCGATTTCTCCAGCGCTCCTCGCAGTCGTGAAGTTCGACGCCGGTTTCAGTGTGGACTTTGACGCATTTAGTTGCTGCGAACCAGATATCGTGGAAATTCTCAAGTTATGCAAAGATCAAGGTTTGGAAAGGTTAATGTCTACAAGGATCAAGTTAAATGTCCCAGAGATAAAGGAATGGGCATTTACCGCATCTTCTACTGAAGATTCAATGACAGGAACAATTGGCGGAGTAGAGGTAATTTTGACTCCCGCCATTTTGACTGATTTATTTGGATTGACTAATGGCGAAGAAGAATTTGAGCAAGATGCTCCAGAATTTGGAAGGATGTTGTTAGAGCTGGGACATGCCGAAGGCATTCCCTCCAAGCTCCTCAAGGTAAATTTTCCTTTTAAGATAAAATTTCTTGCTGAATTAGTTGGAAAAGTGCTTCTAGGAAAGCACTCCGCCCATGATAACATTACTAGACAACAATTTGCACTGATGTGTGCAATTGTAAATCAGAAAAGGATTAATTGGGCAGGGGTTTTGTTCGATTTGATAAGGAAGAAGAACAGTAAGAAAGAGGTTACCCTAGGCAGGGTTATTGGGATTTTTCTGAAGGAAAGATATCCCCAGCTGCTGATTTCAACTGCTACAACAATTAATGCCAGTAAGAAGATGGATCCCAACTTGTTCTCAAAATGGAAGAGGACATTCGTGAAGCCCGCTCTTGCAGGGGCTGCTCCAGCTGCATCTGAGAGCACAAGGAATGACTCTGTCGCTCCCCACCCTCAAGAAGTTGGCTCAGCTCCTTCATCTATTCCTTCATCTTCTTCTGCTATGCCGTCTACTGCAGTTGAAGTTCCTTTAACTTCAACTGTAGTACGACTTTCTACCTCTCCTCCTGCATCTTCTCAACCCAACTTTGATTTGTTGGCGTCTGATATTGCTTCTCCAGTTCATTCTCCCATTCCAACTCCTCCTCACTCACCTTCTCCACATCATTCTCCAGTTAACTCTCCAGTTCGATCTCCAGTCCTCACCGCATTTCATCCTGACACATCAACCATTTCTGCTGCTCCTCCATCCACTGCAGTTCCACCACCTTTTGAAATAACTCCAGAATTTATTTCCAGCATTGTGGAGTTAATTACCCCTTCAATCAAAACCTTGATTGAAGAGGCAATTGCTCCACTTGCTTCCTCCATTGCTTCTTTGACTGATGCCATCAAAATTCTTTCTAACTCTGCTGAGCCCTCTTCATCCAGGGGCCTGGTTTCAGTTCCCACCAAAATCAGGCAGGGGGAGATGTTCAATGAAGATGTCTCTGAGCAGCTCCCAGCCTCCCCTCCAGCAGCTCAACTTGCAGTATCAGAAAAAGCAGCAGTAGTTTCAGCTCCTCCTCCATCTGAAAAAGAAAAAGAAATATCTGATGCAATAATGATGACTGAATTTGTTGTAAAAGTTTACCTGGAAGAAACCTCAACTCCCTTAGTTGCCCTGTACCTATAAGGATTAATCACATCCTTTCTAGATGATTTATGGGAGTTAGGTCATCCTGAAGAAAATCCTGAAGGTATGTCTCTTTCCCAATTTGTAGATTACTTAATTGATAAGTTAGTATGGGAATATTTGGAAGGGATGACTAGATATCATTTAGCAAGATTTTACTCCTAATCCTACAGATTTAATGAAAGAAGTAGATGTTGTTAAAGAGCCTGAATCTGTATCAGCTCCTGATGTCCAAATGGCTGTAGAGCAAGCAGTGTTATCTGAGGCTGTAGAGCCTGTTCTAGTTTCTGAGGCTGCTGAACCTGCTCAGCAAGCAATGCTATCTGAACTGGTCCCCTCGACAGTTCCAGAGCTTCAACAAAAGGATCCTGAAACTGAAACTGAAAAGTCTACTTTATGGGATGATTCCCCAGGTTTGGATCTAGATACTCTTTTGGCACAGGATGCCTTGGAAGAAGAGAAAGAGAAAGCTGCTCTGAAAGAAAAAGAAAAGGCTGTATCAGAAGCCTATGATCTGTATGATCATCCTCCCTCATCTCATTCTGAGGATGAAAGTGATTCAGATCTGTCTGAGGAATCCAAGAAAAAGAAAGCTGCAAAGAGAAAAAGAAAAGTTGTAGCTCCTCCTGCTCCCAATCCAAATCATGATATTCCCTATTACATTCTGAAAGGAATTGATCCAAAGTTGAAAGAGTTCCAGCACTGGATGTGGTTCTCTAAGAACCAGCAAAAGGAGAGAAAGAAATCAAAAAGGTATGATAGTCCTGCTCCCAGATGGACTCGGGAGGTCCTCCTCCTCCACCTCCCAGTGCAGGAGCCTCTGGCAATTTATCTGCTAATCCTTCTGCTCCATCTGCAAAATCTGCTCCTTCTCAGCCTCATTCAAGGAAAAGTTCTCAAAGCCACCAAGGCAAATCATATACTGGTACTCAAAGGCATGATACTGAGGTTAAAGAGCAAGTAAAGGAGGTTGTATATCAAAAGCCAACATTTTCACCTCCTCCTTCTCCCAAGAAAAAGGTTTCTCCTGCTATACCAATTCATGTTGCTAAGGATATTTCAAAAGGTAAAAGAACTGTTTTCTTTGAAAAATCCAGTAAGAAGTTTGCTGAGTTTGCTCCTCCATCATCTTTAGTTATTCAAGAAGTTAAAGATACAGCTGAAAGTTTATTAGATTTATCTGTTATGTTTAAAGCTGTGAAGCCTATTGTTACATCATCTGAAAATGTGTATGAAAGCCAAGAGTTAGATCCTGATTTCAGGATGGCTCGATTTCTAGAAATTGTTGGATCAGCCCAGATAAAGAAAGCTAAGGCTGAAGGAAAGGACTCTGCAGGACTTTCTACAATGTCAAAGTTCAGAATGAAGGAACTCGATAAAATCCAGGTTAGTCCTGAAGTTTTTGACCCTTCTAAATATATGGAAAAGCACCCAGAAGCAGTTGTTCCAAGGGCTGCAGAACTGAAGATTATTGGCGTGCAAGATTTGGAGATGTCTAAGAAAGAAGCCATTGATCCCTTGCGGAAAGTTTATTTTGTTCCTAGCTCTTCTGATCCCAAGCCTGATTCTGTAGATTCTTAATTTTGATTGACTGCTGTTATTTATCTGACTGATTGTCAATTGCTATTTAGTTGCTTAACTATTTCCTGTATTGTTTTTGTTGTTCTATAGCTAGTTCTGTGTTTTAGTTTTTGAGAGACTTAACTCAAATAGGTGGAGATTGTTGGTACCCTAGTTTGATTTGAGTTTAGTCTTGTCTTTTTAGTTCCTTGACCCAAGAAATATCTATGGTCAATGGTTAGTGGTCTAGCTGTAGAGTCCCCGCTTTTCCAGATGAAGAATTTGGTTAAGTAGTTTGTTCGTTCGGCTATGGTCGAACGCCGCTCGACTATCGTCTATCGACTGATCGACGATCGTCTATCAGTTGGTCGACGTTCTGTCTGCGTTGATAGCTCGACTATCTGTTGATAGGTCGACAATCTGTTTGTCTTGATAGTTCGACTATCTGTTGATAGGTCGACTATCTGCTTGCCTTTGATAGTTCGACTATCTGTCCTGATAGTTCAACTATCTGATAGCTCGACTATCTGTTGATAGATCGACTATCTGTGTCACTTTGATAGTTCGACTATCTGTTGATAGGTCGACTATCTGTGTTGCTTCGATAGTTCGACTATCTGCTTGGATAGCTCAACTATCTGATAGTTCGACTATCTGTTGATAGATCGACTATCTGTTTTGTTTTGATAGTTCGACTATCTGTTGATAGGTCGACTATCTGTTTTCTGGGATAGGTCGACTATCTGCTTGATAGGTCGACTATCTATTTTCCCTGGGTAGTTCGACTATCTGTTGATAGTTCGACTATCTGTTCTGCGTTGATAGTTCGACTATCTGTTGATAGGTCGACTATCGGTTTTTGCTTTAATAGTTCGACTATCTGTTGATAGGTCGACTATCTGATAGCTCGACTATCTTCTGATAGTTCGATTATCTGTTGTGATAGTTCGACTATCTCCTTTGATAGTTCGACTGTCTGGATCGTTCGACTATCTGTCTGATAGTTCGACGATCTCCGTTCTTCGGTCGACGATCTCCGAAGGTCGTTCGACGTTTTCTGTCTGCCTTTTTATTTTGTATTTATTTATTCTATTTAATAAATTAATACATTATCTGGCATTTTATTTCCGTTGTTTTATGATAATATTTCCAGGCAATATCTGCTCCATCTCTTTTGCCTGAGTAAAATCTTTTCAGATAAAGTTGTTTGTCTTATTAGTTGACAGTGTATTTTACTTTATCTGCTGTCAGTCCTTTATAGCCGTTAGACTGAAAAGTCTTCCTTATGCTATAAAGAGTTTGTTTCTGATGTGATTTTATTTAGTACCTTTATTATCAGATTGTTTCCTGCAGCTTCCTTGAAAAAGGTTTATCCCTTTTATAGAATATTTTGCTGCAGAGTTTGTTTGTCTTTGTGATATTTACAGCCCAAGCTTCAAGTTTTAGAAGAAGACAAATAGTTCAAATTGAAAAAAGTCGTTGCTTGTTGCTGCTATAAAAGGAATCCTTTGGAGAAGGATTTCAGCTAGCTAACCAGTTATTCTAAGAGTTATTCAATTAGCATTCAAGCGTTCATCAAGACCAAGTTCACTGCTCTCACCAATCTTCATTCAACTGAGAAGTGTTAAGCTCTTCTGCTCTTCTTTAACCTGAGTTCTCCTGCCTGCAGGAAGTTCAGACTCAGAGTTCTTTTGAAGAAGAAGAAGAAGAAGATAGCTGTTAGAAGATTTCTATTTTATTATTTTATATCTTCTTATAGTTCTTCCTTCAGTTTTTACTGAAGTGTTTTCTACACTGAAGCAAGACTTCACCTAGACATTCTTTGAGCCAGGGGGAGCCTTGATTCCTTTAAGCTTTCTAGCTCAGTGCATGTCTTTGTGCTTCTCTAATCTATTGTAAAATAGAGAAGACATCTTAACCTTCTTTCCCCCTCCTGTACAGGGTTATTACTCCCTTCAAAAGTATCCCTTGGTGGCAGGGCACCTGATCAAAAACCTGTGTTCGGTTTTTAGACACCTGATCAAAAGTCTAAAGGGTTTCTAGATCTACCTGAAGCAGATCTTGTGGTGGCAGGGCACCTGATCAAAAACCTGAGTGGATTCCTACCTTGTTGGTAGAAGAGTGGACGTACCCAAGTTGTTTGGGGAACCACTATAAATTCCTTGTGTCGTCTGGCTTGCTTAATTTAATTACTTGCATTGTGGCTGTGATTAGATATAACTAGGTTTGCTAGTTGCTGATTAGGTTTTCCAAGCCTTAACTGTAATTACAGTTAGCTTGAGTTTGTGCACAACACTTGTGTTAGGCTTTAGGGTTATCTCCTTATCTATAATCTTTTCATTCCGCATTTCACTCCAAGGGAGTTGGGTAGACTATTAAGTTTTGTCTAGTGCAAAATTTGATAACTCTATTCACCCCCCCTCTAGAGTAGTATCTATCCCTTCACTTTCATGCATATTGTATGTCTATGTTAGTATCTGTGTGTCTATGTGTTTTTGTGTTTATGTCTGTGTTTGTGTATGTGTTTGTGTGTTTGGTTGTCCGTGTCTGTGTGTGTGTCTGTGTTTTTGTGTCTGTGTATATGTATTTGTGTGTTTGTGTCTATATAGTGGAGGTCACTGTATATCTCGCGGTGAAGAGGAACTTCATGTGCATTGTCAGTGATCGATCATCATATCCAAGAACTAGCCAACGAATTGAAATCGGGCAGAGAAAATTCATATTTAAAAAATAAAAAATCTTATTTAAAAGGTAATTCTTATTGAACCACATATTGTATTTTTTCAATCGAATTGACATGTATTTATGAATTTCATTACATCTATTTTCAGTAAATGGCGTATCATATAGCAATCGATAAAATGCGTATATATTTCGAAAAAATGTGTGAATGGGTTAATTTTTGTTCAAAATTTTACGGTGGTAAATTTCCCTCTGTATATTTCATTCATGTGAGAGAGAGGGAGAGAGGAAGAAAAACATTTATAAAAAGGTAAAGTTTTATCAGAACTTTTTATACACATTTTAATAAATTTTAATAAAAACTTTATATAAAAAAATGTAATATATAAGGTGTTTCGCAAGATAACGCTAGCTGTGCAACTCCAACGCATTGGCAATACCCGCGCGGGCACGTGCTCGTGCTCCATGTTAGCGAAAAATATGTTTTATGACCAAAAATACGTGCGTGCGAAAATGCGTGTCATTGCCAAAAAGTTGCTTCCTAGTGAAAATGCACCCCGACACAATACGCGCTCTCAAGCAAAAAAAAGGGAAACTACAGGCATGAAAGAGAATTTGCGTGCGCGTGCGAGTGCATTTGCGTGCGTGATGAGTTCGATTTATATATGGCTTTTTCGGACTCATCTGGGCTTATTATCTTGCATGTGCACTACTATTTCAGTAGGAAAAGTCATATATTTAATAAGGGCTTCACATAGCCATTGTTGCACTGTTTCGGCCCATTTTGGATTGTGAATTGCACCGGGATGTCGGGGGTAAGTACTAGGGTACTCTCTGTGCGGATTTGGTTATTTTATTTTGTATATTGATGCTGGGAGCTTTTGATCCAGCTATGGTTTTTGTTGTGCAGGTGGTCAGTTTTCCCCCGAATCAGGAATTCTGACTTGTGGAAAACGCATGATCGTTGGATTCCTTAGCGCACAATAACAACCAAATCATGTGTTTTCTGCAGGTTTCTCTGGATGATTGACCAACCCGTGCGATTTGTTCATGCACGGTTTCTTCTGAATCGTGCGCGAAGGAGACGCACAGTTTTCCTATAGCTGTCTAGTTTCTTAGCGCTTAGTGGTTAATCGTGCGATTTGTTCACACACTGGTAGAAGTGCTCATGCGCGAGTAAAAGGCATGGTTCCACCTGCTTACTGGGAATTTCAGCGCTCTGTGGTTACCCACGCATTTTCCTTCATACATGTGCGGAAGCGTCTGTGCGCGAGTAAAATGCATGGGTCAACTCATCTTCATCCGCAAGCTTTGTCCTGGAAATTGATTTCACACTATTAACGAACGGTCGTGCGCCAAACCGTGCATGACCATTTTTTTACCTGCTCGTATTTAAGCTCAGGAGTTGACTTGATCCAGGTAATTCTTCCATTTTCGCTCCTCTTAGCGGGAAAATCTTACAACAGTCGCTTTTTCCTCACACCTCCTTGGAGAACTCGTCAGACCACCATTCTTCCTCCAAGCTTCACCGCAAGCAAATTTCTTCCGTTGTTTTCTTCATCTCCATCTCAAGAGGAGCATTTAGAGCTCCTTCTTGTGGACATTGGAGAGTTTTTCAGCGATTACCAGCCTTCACGGGTCGTAAAGAAGATGGGGAAAACACCTTTGAAGTAGGTGACAGCACTTCAAGCTTACTCTGACATCAACCACCGACCGAGCCTGGACGAAGACCTAAAACCTTCGACTCCGGCTTAGAATCGTGGATAGCCTTCACACGTTGGGTTTTAAATCTCCTCTTTACTATCATTTGGATGTTGTTTTTATGCTTTGGATGTTAGATAAACTTATTAGGAACTCTTAACAATGTTCATGATGGTTCACTATTGCAAATGTTGTTATAGTTCATAGTTTGGCTTTACTTCATTTGCTTGCTTTGAGTTGTTGCTTGGTGATACGCCTTACAAACATGTGTTAGGGGCTTGCTGGGCAAAGAGGTGTTTTTCACCCTGAACGGTTATGACCACACGCCCTAAAACTCATTGGAGTATTCCACCCCTGCGAAGCGGTGAAGGCGACCCGCGTAATTAATTATCGTTGTTCTAAAGAAAAAACTCAACCCCCAATCTTTCGTTGCGTTTGCAATTGCTTTTCAATGAGGAAGATCACACTCCCACTCTGCACTCTCGAGATATTCGATACCCGGAGGATAACTCCCCTAGTTTATTACTTGACGACAGTCAGTGCACTTGCCGAGATTGCATCAAATTTTTTGTGCAGTTGTCGGGGAGTACAACAGTTGTGTGTAGTTTTCTATTGGAAAATTTGTTGCAAGTATTTTTTCCATTTTGATCTGTTTTTGTTTGTTGTATGATAGATCCAAACCCCAGGGATAAAGGTGAAGATCTTGGAGTTTATCTTAGAACCGCACGAGCAAGGTGTGCCTGCCGGCGTGCTGCTGCTGCTGAAGGAAGAGAAAGAATGGAAGAATTAGGTTAAGGAGGAAATGGCCTCTGTGAATGGGTCGTTGAGGACAAGGAGGAGGTCCGACCCTGCATTAGGACAATGCACGACTTCACGACCCCTATAATGGGAAGTGTTTACCCGGGTTTTGGCCCGGTCATCGTGAACCAACACATCGATATAAAGCCCGCCAACTACAACATGATCCGCAATAATACGCAGTTTTTGGGCCTGCCAAGTGAGGATCCGTATCTTCATCTGGCAGAATTCTCTGAGATCTGTGGCACCTTCCGCTATGCCGGCATTATAGATGACGTGGTGAAGCTAAGGTTATTCTAATTTTCGCTAAGGGACAAGGCGAAAACCTGGCTCCATACTATTGCTCCTGGGACTACAGCTATGTGGGAGGCTCTTTACTCAAAGTTCTTAGCCAAATTCTACCCAGTGGACAAAATAGTGAACGCCCAAAGGGAGATAGCCACCTTCCGGCACCTGGACCAGGAAACGCTATTTGAGGCCTCAGAGAGATTTGCTGATCTACAACGTCGTGCACCCAACACGACTGTGAGCCATGAAATTTGGTTGAAATATTTTATTTTTCTGTTGAGTCTAATTACAGGGCCATGATTGATGCGGCGGCTAAAGGCACTATCATGAACTTTACTCCCGACGAGGCTTTGTGACTCCTTCGTAACACCGCTTCTCATATCACATATTGGATTGCTGGAAGAAACGCACCTAGGGGTGCGAGAAATTTGTTCGAGGTGATGGCTATTTCGTGCCATGGTTTTGGAAACCCCAACCATCAAACATACGAGTGCCCAACTAGAGAAGCTTTTGTTGATCCCTCAAGTATATCTGCTGATGAGAGTGTGAACTTTATAAATAATCAGAACCCCGCTGCTCCATATAGCAATGCTAATAACCCCAATGCGATAAATCATCTGAATTTCTCCTAGAACAAAAATGCTCCCAATCAAAGGTGGCAGGGAAGCCAGCATCAGTTTGATGCAAAAGCTTCTAATATCCCATGTGTTCTCTGAGCGTACTCGCGGCACCCTCCCGAGCGACATGGAAAAAAATTCTCGTGAGAAAGGGAAGTGTGTTGGGGTAGAAGGATGATTGTATTAAAAATTAAGTGGGTGTGAAGTGTGAAATAAATATGGTAGAGACAGTGGTCCTATGTGTTTTCTGATCTTCTTGCAACATTCTTGCTTTGATAGATGTTGAAAAATTTAATTTAAATATCAAGTCGAATGTCTGGAAATCACTCGTGCTAGCCAATAGGTCGGTAGTGAAGACCGACTGTGAGATAAAGGAGGTGGAAGTGATATTGAATGGGGATGTGGTGGTCACTAACTTCCAGGTGCTGGGACCATTGGGGAATTCTTCAAAACCCATCTTAGGGGTCCCCTTCCTGAAAGCTAGTGGGGTGACGTTACAGTTTAACGCGAGCGGCATCACCATGGCATCCAATGTAATATCCCTCAGACAAATAGACCCCCTAGGAGTGGTTTTGTCATGACTGGGTCATGACAAAACCCTAGGAAGCCCTAGAAGACCAAGTGGACCTAGGAATATAGGTGAGATCATTATGGTCTACAAATAGTAGATTCCTAAACCCTAGTTTATGATTATCATGGGTATTCACCTTGAATTCAAGACCCCACCATAACCTCACGAACCCATGGGAAGGTCCATTAAAGACCAATGGGTCCATTGGAGTCAAACTAGGGTGGCCAAGTTAACTTAGGACCATCCTAGGCCTAAATTGGGCAAGGTGCCCTAACTAAGGGCAATGTGCCACTAATGAGCTCAACCAACCCTACAAAGGTCTTCCTAGACCTAAAGTGGGATCAATGGGTCACAAAATATCCATTGGGGTCAACCCTAGAGCCTGAGTTGACCCAAGTCAACCCTAACCCTAAAGTGGTCAAAGTGCCCTAACTAAGGGTCAAGTGACCTTCAGTGTGCAAGTTAATCCTACATAACCCTTCCTAGGCCTTAAGGGAAGACAAGGGGTCACCAAGGACCCCTTGGGGTCAACTCAAATGGTCATGTTGACCAAAGTCAACTCTAGCCCTAACTTAGTCAAAGTGCCATTCCTAAGGGTCAAGTGACCCCCAAGTGCTAATATAACCCTACCCAGCCCTACCTAGGCCGTAGGCGAGTCCAAGTGGTCAACAAGGACCAATTGGAGTGAACCCAAAAGGTCAAAATGACCAAGGTCAACCCAAGTCTAGTTTAGGTCAACTTAGCCCAAGTGGGCTAACCCAAGCTAAAGCCTTTTCATTTGGGCTAACAACCTCTTAATTATATATGATATGGATAAGTGGACTGCAAATAGCTTAAAGGGATAACCAAGTCAGCCTTGGTGACTAGGAGAGATAGAGAGCTCCACCTCACCCTTAGTGGAGGAGAGAGAAAGAGGAAGGAAGAAGCCATTCATTGCTTAGGGAGGTCGAAGGCAACCTTTAATGGCTGTATTCAACTCCTTTGGGGAAGAGGAGAAGTTTCCATCCATTTCCCGGACACCCCAAGTCAGATTCACCCCTCCACCATGGCCAAGAATGGCCTTTAATTGCCATAAATGGCCATTCAGCCCACACCCTTCCTCTTCCTCATTTAGTGGTCTTAAAAGCTTCACTAGACTCAGGGGAGTCGTTTATACATTTCATTTGATGAAGATAAAGCATTTCACTGTGCAGTTGCAGAAACCCAATTGACGGCACAACCACCATGGCAACCCATCGATCGACGCGTCTCTAGACCACCAATAAGGTCATCCTCCTCTCCTTACTCTATGGGTAGATCTTAGGTTTTAGTTAGAATAAAAAACCGTGCTCAATTGTGCTGATCCAAGCTTTTGATTTCCTGTTTTTTTGGGAAAATTCCTCTTATTGGGATCACCGAAAAAGTCACCTCCAGCGGCTGTGCCGCTGCCTGGCGAAAACCACCTCCTCGACGGAGGTGGTTGTGGCGGTGCCCGGCCAAGGAGGTGGCTAGATGGCTGGGAATTAGGCTAGGAATTTGCTCCTGGTCGGGACGATCCTGGACATTAGTTGGAGGTAAACAATGACCAGATGCCATCCATCATGCGTCAAGATTCTTGCCTATATTATATTTAAACTATAGGATAATATTCATTTCATTTCTTTTCTTTTCTATCACAGAATATGTATTTAATGTTTTAATTTATTAAAAATATCTAGTTTCACCTACAATAAAAGTAGTAAACATAAATGTTGTAGCCCTAGGGGTGTACTTTATTTTAAGATTGGTTTGAACAAATTTGGGTGCCTGGCTTGACAAGGGCTCTCATTTTGGGGGGGTCTATATCTAGGGTTAGACAGAAACCAAAATGAGTGTCCCAACTTGTAACACCCCAAAACTTGGAAGGGGAATCGACGGCGTCGTTTTAGCCAAGTTTGGGTTTTGGAGCAGGCGACACGGGCGTGTCAAGGGCGTGACACAGGCGTGTCAGGGCATGGTCGACTGCGGAGCCGTGGTCGACGTTTTGAGGGTCGACGTTCGTCGAGCTCAGGAACACGGCCTGGTACACGAGCGTGTCCCTGGCCGTGTCCTTCTCGGGCTGTTTGCAGGATTTATTCTGCTAGGCGTGACACGGGTCACGACACGGCCGTGTCGGGTCTGACATGGGCGTGTCTAAGGCCGTGTCTTTGGCCGTGTCTTTGGCCGTGTCCTTCTCTGACTGGAAAAATTAGTCGGTGGGGTGCGTGACACGGGTCTCAACACGAGCGTGTCAAAGGCGACACAGGCGTGTCGAAGGCCGTGTCAAAGGCCGTGTGCTGGTTTTCGAATCGGTCGAGACGGCAAATGGGTAACACGACATGGCACACGGCCGTGTTGCAACCCGTGTGCGGCCCAGTTTTTGTAATTTTAGGCCGAATCGTGGCCGTCCGTTTCTTTGGGATGAGATCCAACAGCTGGGGGCTAGATCTGAGGGATTAAACTCGGGAATAGGGTTTGAAACCCTCACTTTTCTCCTATCTTTATCTCTCTTGATTCTAGAGAGAAGGGAGAGCAAGGAGGAGGAAGAAGGCCAAGATCCGGCCGCCGGCGAAGCTTCGGAGGTCCGTTTCGCGAGCGGAGTTCAGATCCGCGAAGGTGGGAGCGTTGCGCTGGTTTTCAACCGAGCAAATATTCTCCATGGCTAGGAAGAGGGGACAGAAGGTAACGACACTTCTCCTCTCGGTTTTTAGGATTTAGGATGCATGAATAGCATCCCCTTCCTTTCGTATTTTGAGCACCGAATCTCTCAAATGAGAGGGATTCGTGTAGCCTAGGTTCAAGAGGAACCTCCGGGTTGAGTTTGTTCATCCTGGCATGCTTTGCATTAGAGATCCGCTCCGTTAGCAAATTAGGCATCGTGGGTGAAGCCGTGGTCGCGACCGTTAGTCCGAACCGGTGATGTTGCATAGCGAGATGTGAGGTTTCGGTAGAAATCCGTTGCGGCAATACGCCGTTGTGTGTATGCGTTTTCCCCCTTTAATTGAGTGAGTACTCGTAGTCGGAACCGGACAAGGCTAGCTCCGCTTCTAGCAGTAGATGGTTTCCTTGGAGCACAGGAAAGATACGGTATGAATGGTGATTGGGGTGGGGAAACCTTTGTTTGTGCTGTGCAAAGGCGCTGCTATGTCTCCGTGGTCGGCTGGCTATCCTGTGACGTGCAAGTCATGTGGGGAAAGTGTCCCGGCGAGACTAGCCCCTTGTGTGGGACTGACGAGAATGTCGAGCGGAGGGCAAGCCCGGGCAATGTGGCCATGAGCGGGTGGGGTCCAGCAAGGCTTCTTAGAATCGGTCAGTGTGAGACGGAACCCTAACGTGCGAAGTCAGAATGTGCGGGCAAGCTCGAGGTATATGACCCTTGTGCAGGTGGGGCCTTTGCGAGGTTCCGTGTGACGGCGTGTGTGTCGTTAGGGACATGGTGGTTCCCTTGTGTTTGCGGCTTTAAGCAAATGGGGAAACGAAAGTACCTAGTAATTGATGTTGTTCTAGATGCATACGAGCTAGGGTGCCTTGGGTGAAACCCGGGTTGCATACATGTTGCTTAGTAGGCCCTTTCACTGTACAAAACATAGAGAACATGTATGCTGTATGAGACATCCAAGCCTGTTTTACCACTTTATTATATATACTCTTTTAGTATACGAAGTGCTAACTTGTAGGTGGAGTGGTACCCCGGGGTCCGTTAGGGACGGCCGGGAGGAGATGTGTTTGTTACACAGTAGAGGTCAGCCTTTGCTGACCCACGTTACTTCAAAACCTTACAGGGCAAGGATCGCATGCAGGAGCTAGCTCGCCGGGCGAAAAGCCCTAAGCCTCATGAAGTGTTGTTGTGCTTGGCTATTTTCTTTTCCTTATTTTGCTGCTGTTGTTTGACTATGTCCGGATTGCATACCGAGGTAGCCTAGGGGTGCTTGGCACTTTTATATTTGGACTTATATTGTGTAAGGCCTTAAGGCCATTTGATACTCTTCTGTTAGTGGATAACTTCTGCCTGTTAGTGTTCTGTTTCCGCTGTGTTTGTCTGGAGTTTTGAGATTGGGTAGTTTTATACCATCTTTTAATACTAAAGTTGTGGCGTCCGTATGTTGTGGGGCCCCAGCCGGACCCATATTATATGGTCTTTACAGGGGAGGTGTTACAATTTGGTATCAGAGGGAGGTTCGCGTTCCAATGAGAAGTTTTACGGTCGAAAGTATAAGTCGAGTCGCGTATAAGAAGTTATCCACATAGGAGTATCCCGGGACCATGAGTGTCCTGGTGTTCGAGTCTTACAATTAGAGACTGATTTGCGTTTTCTTGCTTGTGTTTAGAGTGCAAACAACGAGGCTGGGACCTCGAGGCCAAGAGAAGAGCTCTCGGTAAGTAGTGCGACTGCGCAAGGTCCGCTAGGGATGGGGGTCACACCGGTCGACTTCTGCTGTATGCTTGCAGAAGCGATGGTGGCGGCCCAAGCTGCAGCGATAGCACAGGTAGCAGCTCCCGTTGCTCAAGTAGCAACTCCTGCTACCCCAGTCACGGCAGCGACCGTGCCGGTTGAGGAGGCAAGGCGGGCGGAGCCGTAGGCCGAGAGAGTGGTTGTCGGGCAGGGGGACCGGCAGATGAAGTACTTTCTGAGTTTCTACCCTCCAACATTCAAGGGAATCTGCACGCCCACAGATGCAGAGGATTGGTGGGCTAGAATTCAGGAGCTTCTGAGGGCGGCAGAGGCGCCAGAAGAGAAAAAGGCAGAGTTTATAGCCTTTATATTGGAGGGAGATGCCAAGTTATGGTGGGTGAGCCACAGTGGCCGGCAATTTCTAGGACGCACACCGTCCATCGAAGAATTTGGGAATGCCTTCCTGAAGCAGTACATTCCTGCCTTAACGAGGCTAGCCCTCCAGAGGCAGTTTCTACATCTGGTGCAGCGAGACAAGTCAGTGGATGAGTATGTTCAGGAATTTACTCGCTTGGGTCGTTATGCAGGGACGACCATGGCAGACGATGAAGAGAGGGACAATCTCTTCTATCATGGATTGAGGGAGAATCTAAGACAACCCCTCATATCGATGAAACGTGCGGGTTTCAACGAATTGGTGGAGGCGGCCCAAATTCTGGAGAGTGACATGGAGCGATCCCAGCATCGCAAGGGTTTCACACCCAAGCAGGGGGAGGAGAAGAAGCCTGCTCAGTCCCATGGAAAGACGGAAGGGAGCCAATGGAAGAAGAAGCCTTCCCCATATAAGTCGGGCGAGAAAAGTAATTGGACGTCCGGAGGGTCACGCTCTAAGGGACCGCAGACGTGTTATAGTTGTGGCAAGCCAGGCTACATAGCAAGATTTTGTACCCAAAGGGGCGCTGAGCAAGAGACAAGGCAGGAGCAGACCGTACGCTCCGGATCAAGTACAACAGAGAAGGGGAAAATGGCGGAGTCGAGTGCTTCCCGGTTTCAACCAGTGCAGCCAAGGGCCTACAACCTTGGGCAGTAGGAAGCAATCCGCCAAATCGATGTGGTGACAGGTATGAGAGTTCAACCTGCATCGTAGATTTCTTCCTTTCAAGCCTTTTTATGTTTGTTGCTTGTGTGTAGGCTTTGTAGTGGTATCTGGGTACCCCGCTAGAGTACTTTTTGATACGGGAGCGTCGCACTCCTTCCTTGCGGAAAGTTTCACTCGGAGGATTGGAGTTGAGTCCTTTGCAACGGACTCAGAGTTGAAAGTGTGCATGCCCAATGGGTCGTCTTTGACAACCAGGGCTAAAGGGCGGATTTGTTGGAGTCTTGAGGGAGTCGACATCATATTGGTAGCAGCGATCTTGCAGTTGTCCGAGTTCGATGTGATTTTGGGGATGGATTGGCTAGCGGAGCAGCGTGCCAGTATCGACTGTTTGTCTAAGGTGGTAAACCTGAGGGGCGTGGGGCAAGCAGAAGTCAAGTTTGAGGGCCTGCATGGAGTGGCCTGTTCCCTAGTTTCGGCATTTCAACTAGTGCGAGCTGTTAACCAGGGGGTGTAGCTCTAGTAGCGTTGTTGGAGGTTAGCCTTTCCAGGCTGTCTCTTGGAGAAGTGCCCGTGGTGGCGGAGTTTGGAGATGTTTTCCCTGAGGAGGTACCGGGAGCACCTCCTCGGCGGGAGATTGATTTCTCCATCGAGTTAGTGCCTGAGGCTAGACCGGTGTCACGACCACCCTTTAGGATGGAACCAAAGGAGTTGGCCGAGCTCAAGGTTCAGTTGCAGGAGCTTTTGGAGCAAGGTTATATCAGGCCCAGCTCTTCACCGTGGAGTGCGCTAGTGTTATTTGTAAAGAAGAAGGACGGCAGTATGCGTCTGTGCATAGACTACCGAGAGTTGAACAAATTGACTATCAAGAATAAGTATCTGATTCCTCAGATAGACAATCTCTTCTACCAGTTGGTGGGATCGGTGGTGTACTCCAAGTTGGACTTGAAGTCCAGATATTATCAGTTGCGGATTCGTGACGAAGACATACCTAAGACCGCGTTTGGTACGAGGTATGGTCATTTTGAGTTCTCGGTGATGCCGTTCGGGCTCACGAACGCGCCGTCCGTGTTCATGGACTTGATGAACCGAGTGTTTCGCGAATATTTGGACTGGTTCGTAGTTGTCTTTATCGATGACATATTGGTGTATTCCAAGTCGGAAGCAGAGCACGAGTCGCACTTGCGGACAGTGTTGCGAGTACTGAGAGAGAACCAGCTTTATGCGAAGTTCTCCAAGTGTGAGTTCTGGTTGGAGAAAGTGGCATTTCTAGGCCATGTGATTAGTGGGGATGGGGTGGCGATAGATCCAACGAAAGTATAAGCCATTAGAGAGTGGCCAGTTTTGAGGACCGTGGGGGAAGTCCGAAGTTTTCTTGGACTAGCCGGGTACTACCGAAGGTTTGTGGAAAACTTTTCGCGGATAGCTCTACCCCTCACTTCACTAACTCGCAAGGATCAGAAGTTTGTATGGACTCAAGAGTGCAATGAGGCATTTGAAACCCTAAAGGAAAGGCTAATGACGGCGCCGATCCTAAGTCTACCAAAGGGGACCGAAGGGTTCCAAATTTTCAGCGACGCATCCGGATGCGGTTTAGGGTGCGTGTTGGTGCAGCATGGTAGTGTGATAGCTTTTGGGTCGAGGCAACTGAAGCCTCATGAGAGAAATTACCCCATCCATGATTTGGAGTGGGCGGCGGTAATTTTTTCTTTAAAGTTGTGGAGGCACTACGTTTATGGTGCAAAGGTGGAGATCTTCACGGACCACAAGAGTCTAAAGTATCTCCTAGATCAGAAGGAACTAAATATGCAACAGCGTAGGTGGGTCGAGTTCCTTGGGGACTACGATGTGGCGATTCAGTACACACCAGGGAAAGCCAATGTGGTGGCAGATGCTTTGAGTAGGAAATACTTGGGGCAAGGAAATTGGATTGAAGCTCACGATGAGTGGTTAAGGCGGGACTGGGAGTCCCTTGGTTTGGAATGTGTGGCAAGAGGCGAGTCTAGCGTGGCTCGACTAAATTGGATTGAGATGCAGAGTGATTTATGCAATCGTATTCGGGAAGCGACCCGTGTAGATGCGGAGTTCCAACCTTTCGTGGAGGAAGCTCTAAAGGGCGAGGGTAGCGCCTGGGAGATGGTTGATGGGATTCTGAGGAAGGGCGGAAGGAATTGTGTACCATAGTTCGGCAAGCTCCGCGAGGAATTGATGTTTGAGGCCCACTTCACTAAGTACTCCATTCACCCGGGTAGTAAAAAGATGTACTTGGATTTGAAGAAGTCCTATTGGTGGCCTGGGATGAAGCGGGACGTAGCGTTGTGTGTGAGTCGGTGCCAAACATGTGCCTTGGTGAAGGCCGAGTGTCTGAAGCCGGGCGGGTTCTTGAAGCCTCTTCCAATCCCCGAATGGAAATTTGATGACATCTCCATGGATTTTGTGCATGGGTTGCCTAGATCGCAGCAGGGTAATGATGCCATTTGGGTGATTGTGGACCGCTTGACCAAAGTGGCACATTTCATCCCAAACCGGAAGGAGGACGGTGTGGAAAAGTTGGTGGAGTTGTACGTCCGCAATATTGTATGACTTCATGGGATTCCGAAGAGTATAGTCAGCGACCGGGATGGACGTTTCACGTCTAAGGATTTGCGGTTGGTGTAGAAGAGCTTGGGCATAAAACTCAAGTTCAGTACGGCCTTTCATCCTCAAACCGATGGGCAAACTGAGAGAATGAACCGTACTTTGGAAGATATTCTAAGGATGTGTACTCTCGACTTCGGCAAGAAGTGGGAGGATCACCTCTTCATGGTGGAGTTTGCTTATAACAATTATTACCAAGCTAGTATCAAGATGGCGCAATACGAAGCTTTGTATGGGAGGCGGTGTCGAACACCGATGTCTTGGACAGAGGCGGGAGACACCAGGCTTTTGGGGAAATAAGTGGTAGCCGACGCTAGTGAGCTAGTGCAGACCATCCAAGAGCGCATGAAGGTAGCTCAAGATCGGCAGTCGAAGTATTTCAATGCTCGCCACAGGCATGTGGAATTCGCTGTGGGCGACTGGGTGTATCTTAAGATCAAGCCGTTCAAAGGCGTTTCGCGAATTCGCCAACTCAAGAAGCTGAGTCCGAGATTTTTGGGACCATTCAAGGTCATCGAGCGAGTGGGAGAGGCAGCGTACCGGGTGGCGTTGTCCACAGAGCTAAGTGGATTGCATTACATTTTTCACGTCTCCGTCCTGAGGAAAGCTTTGTTAGAAGCCAGCGTGGTGATTGAGCCGACGACGGTGCCGGTAGAGGAAGACTTGAGGACGCGAGTTCGTTTAATCGAGATAGAAGACTCAAAGATTCGGCAATTGTGGAACAAGGAGGTCAGACTCGTAAAGGTCCGTTGGGACAACTGTGGCTGCGAGGAGCTCTCATGGGAGCCAGAGCAGGCCATGCTGGAGGAGTACCCCGAGCTTTTCTCCTCAGGTACCGTTTAGTTTTGTTTACCTTCCATGTTTTAAATTTCGAGACGAAATTCTTGTAAGGGGGGGGGGGGAGAATTGTAACACCCCAAAACTTGGAAGGGGAATCGACGGCGTCATTTTAGCCAAGTTTGGGTTTTGGAGCAGGCGACACGGGCGTGTCAAGGGCGTGACACGGGCGTGTCAGGGCGTGGTCGACCGCGGAGCCGTTGTCGACGTTTTGAGAGTCGACGTTCGTCGAGCTCAGGAACACGGCCTGGGACACGGGCGTGTCCCTGGCCGTGTCCTTTTCGGGCTATTTGCAGGATTTATTCTGCTAGGCGTGACACGGGTCACGACATGGCCATGTCGGGTCTGACACGGGCGTGTCGAAGGCCGTGTCTTTGGATGTGTCTTTGGCTGTGTCCTTCTCTGACTGGAAAAATTGGTCGGTGGGGGGCGTGACATGGGTCTCGACACGGGCGTGTAAAAGGCGACACGGGCATGTCGGAGGCCGTGTCAAAGGCCGTGTGCTGGTTTTCAAATCGATCGAGACGGCGAATGGGTAACACGGCCTGGCACACGGCCGTGTTTCAACCCGTGTGCGGCCCAGTTTTTGTAATTTTAGGCCAAATCGTGGCCGTCCATTTCTTTGGGATGAGATCAAACGGCTGGGGGCTAGATCTGAGGGATTAAACTCGGGAATAGGGTTTGAAACCCTCACTTTTCTCCTATCTTTATCTCTCTTGATTCTAGAGAGAAGGGAGAGCAAGGAGGAGGAAGAAGGCCAAGATCCGGCCGCCGGCGAAGCTCCGGAGGTCCGTTTCGCGAGCGGAGTTCAGATCCGCGAAGGTGGGAGCATTGCAGTGGTTTTTAACCGAGCAAATCTTCTCCATGGCTAGGAAGAGGGGACGGAAGGTAATGACACTTCTCCTCTTGGTTTTTAGGATTTAGGATGCATGAATAGCATCCCCTTCCTTTCGTATTTTGAGCACCGAATCTCTCAAATGAGAGGGATTCGTGTAGCCTAGGTTCAAGAGGAACCTCCGGGTTGAGTATGTTCATCCCGGCATGCTTTGCATTAGAGATCCGCCCCGTTAGCGGATTAGGCATCGTGGGTGAAGCCGTGGTCGCGACCGTTAGTCCGACCCGGTGATGTTGCATAGCGAGATGTGAGGTTTCGGTAGAAATCCGTTGCGGCAATACGCCGTTGTGTGTATGCATTTTCCCCCCTTTAATTGAGTGAGTACTCGTAGTCGGAACCGGACAAGGATAGCTCCGCTTCTTGCGGTAGATGGTTTCCTTGGAGCACGAGAAAGATACGGTGCGAATGGTGATTGGGGTGGGGAAACCTTTGTTTGTGCTGTACAAAGGCGCGACTATGTCTCCGTGGTCGGCTGGCTATCCCGTGACGCGCAAGTCTTGTGGGGAAAATGTCCCGGCGAGACTATCCCCTTGTGTGGGACTGACGAGAATGTCGAGCGGAGGGCAAGCCCGGGCAATGTGGCCATGAGCAGGTGGGGTCCAGCAAGGCTTCTTAGAATCGGTCAGTGTGAGACGGAACCCTGACGTGCGAAGTCAGAATGTGCGGGCAAGCCCGGGGTATATGACCCTTGTGAAGGTGGGGCCTTTGCGAGGTTCCGTGTGACGGCGTGTGTGTCGTTAGGGACATGGTGGTTCCCTTGTGTTTGCGGCTTTAAGCCAATGGGGAAACGGAAGTACCCAGTGTTTGATGTTGTGCTAGATGCATACGATCTAGGGTGCCTTGGGTGAAACCCGGGTTGCATTCATGTTGCATAGTAGGCCCTTTCACTTTGTACAAAACATAGAGAACATGTATACTGTATGAGACATCCAAGCCTATTTTACCGCTTTATTATATATACTCTTTTAGTATACGATGTGCTAACTTGCAGGTGGAGTGGAACCCCGGGGTCCGTTAGGGACGGCCGGGAGGAGATGTGTTTGTTACACAGTAGAGGTCAGCCTTTGCTGACCCACGTTACTTCAAATCCTTACAGGGCAAGGATCGTTTGCAGGAGCTAGCGCGCCGGGCGAAAAGCCCTAAGCCTCATGAAGTGTTGTTGTGCTTGGCTATTTTCTTTTCCTTGTTTTGCTGCTGTTGTTTGACTATGTCCGGCTTGCATGCCGAGGTAGCCTAGGGGTGCTTGGCACTTTTATATTTGGGCTTATATTGTGTAAGGCCTTAAGGCTATTTGATACTCTTCTGTTACTGGATAACTTCTGCCTGTTAGTGTTCTGTTTCCGCTGTGTTTGTCTGGAGTTTTGAGATTGGGTAGTTTTATACCATCTTTTAATACTAAAGCTGTGGCGTCCGTATGTTGTGGAGCCCCAGCCGGACCCATATTATATGGTCTTTACAGGGGAGGTGTTACACAACTTCATCCCTTATCCAATCGACCTGAAATTTGGACTGGGAGTCACCCTAACCTGTGCCTAGGTCTTGTCCAAAAATGGGAATTTTTAGAGACAATTTTTCTATAGTTTTAGAAATTGTTTAATAATCGTAGGTTAAATTTATTAGGAGACCTAATGACCTCCAAACCCTCCCTAAATTTTGGTGAGTGGTCCTTTGGGTCATCATGAGGCTCTATATAAATTTTCACCCAATTTAGAGATGATTTAGTTGGGAAATGAGCAAACCCTAGCCTAGCCCTAAAAGGGATATTTAGGTCAAAAGTGCACTTTGTGGGTTTGGGTGTCCAAACCACCTCAACAAAGGTTGAAATTTCGGCCACTGATTTGACATGACATTTAACAGCCTCATATGGGTTTTGAGGTTGTTTAGGGTTGATTTGCCCTAGGACCCAAGTTCAAACCCTATGTTTGGACCTTGAGGGTTTGAGAAGAGCATGAGGTCAAATGCCCTTGTATGGACTTGAAATTTTGTGGAGAGGACCCTATGGTAGCTAAAGTCTTCTTGTGGAAATATTAGCGGATTTAGAGATAGTTAAACCCCAACAAAACCCTAACCCTACTTTAGGTCACAAATTTTATAATGATATGATTGGTTATCAAAACTTTATGAAAAGTTGTGAAACTTGGGTAGTGTAGTCATATCGTTATATGATTTTCTTCTAATTTTATTGGAAATTTTGGAACAATAAATTTAGTACCTCCTTTGTATTACATGGATTTGACCTTGATAGTCTTTTGTTTATTATGATTTCACTATTCTTTGGGAAATTGAGAAAATTGGGAAGAATAAGTTTTCAATCATTTTGCTTATAACTAAATTTTATTGTAATTTTTAGATGCTTATATTCAGTACTTACTTCCAGACCTTATAATTATGCAATTATGTTCAATAATATGTTTAGAGCTCCAGGCTTGCTAGAAAAATGTGAAACTTATTCTGTAAGGATATTAGGGCAGTATTCTTATGAAAGAATTTTATCAAAATTTTTAGATGAATATTTTCAGTAGTTAGTTCATTAATTTATGAAAGAGGATTATCATTCTAAAGGAAAATTAGATTTCATTATTCACTAGAAAATTTGGAAACTTGGTCAGGAGTGTTTTCAGGGAATTATAGTCATGCTTAAATTTTGTTATAATTTTTGGAAGCTTAATTACATCACTTATTTCTTTAATCGTTAACTATGTGTTTATATTTAAAATTTTGGATTAGAGGCTTAAACATTGAAAAAAATTTGGAGACTTGAATTTACTATTAATTAGTTGGCTAGTGTTCATCATAAGTTTCTGGAGCATTTTGCAAGATTGTAAAGGCCACTTCATATTCAAATTGGGGCATTTGGATTTTTAGAGAAAATAAATAAAATGTCAGATAAATTAGGAAAATTCTAAGTTTTTGGATTTAGGCTATAAATATCATGATTGGCCTCCATTAATTATATTTGGGTGTTTGGATGAGGATTTAGAGTACCTCCTATCATGCACTTCCTATAACATAAGGTGGTCTGCATTTAGTAAAACTTCGGAAATTGTGTTAATATGTGGAATGGTTGTAGGGAGATGGGATTATTGTTTAATGATTATAGTGAAGTGGATTGGAGTATACAATTAGAAGTTGGGATGAGTAAGTCGTAGGGTTATCTAAGATTAGGTGGTGCTCGGGATTAACGAAAGATCGTCTTTCCTGTGGAGGGAGAAAGAAGGTCAAAACACGTTAGGGTTAGATCGAGAGTAATACTAAAGGGATCGGGAATCGGGTAATAACCAATATTAATAAGTTCCTTGCGAAAGAGAGCTTTGGGATTCAGCCAAGCGTAGTTCCTAGTGCCCTCGAGAACCCTTCACGGGGTATGCCTTTGGCAGTCCTGGGCTAACCTAAAGTGTAGGCAAAAATAAACTGCATGAGTAACTAGTATAACTAGGGATTCACTTTCACTCACCTCGATAGCTTGGGATGTTTGGTTGGGTCACTCGGGCAGTAGGCTCAGTGGTTTTTGTGATGGGCAGGTTGGCCCGACAAGCTTTTGCTCGGTTGTTATTTATGACGGACGGGATGGTCTGGGGAGCTTTGGCTTGGTAGCTGATACATAAGGTTGCATATGCATAAAGTATAAGGTGGCTTGTCTTCAGTGTTGGAGGTTCGATACACCGATGCCAATACGTTGACTCGGCAAGTGTGGTTTTGCACTACGCAAAATAAAGTCTAGTGGGCCAGCCGACAAAGAGTACGCAGGAGCTCCGCTTAGTGTACCATTGTTGAGGCGTACGATAGGTATGAATGGTAGTGCAATTACCGGTTTAGAGGTGGGCAAGGCCCAACCCACCACTTTTGTTTACCACTACGGAGGTATCGTCTGAGGTTAGGCTACAGAAAGGGGGAACTAAAGGTCTGTGCGCACAGTGTCGAGTGGGTGTGTTGCACTTGCATGATTCACATAATAGCATACTTGCATGTCATAGCATAACCATTGCAGTTAACCCCAGACACCTATTGTATAAATTGGTATGAGATTTTTATACAATAGGACCTGCAAAACGACCCTTTGGTTTATAAGCTCGTGTAAGTGTGCTTATATGTTAAGGTTTTTATTTTGTAGATATATACATGCTTGCTAATAAACCGACACTCTATCGTATAAATTGGAATGAGACTCTTTATACGATAGGAGACTTGCAAATGATCCTTTAGCTTATGTGTTTTCATATAAGTTAAGGTTACTTATTTCTTGTTCAATTTTTCATACCTATATTACTGCCACATATACTTATAGAACTGATAGATTAGTTCTGCCGTCACACGCCTCTTATTCATTATCCACCATCACTACCTCTCCATTCCTTCTACCCACTTGGTACCTAAGAGACATGGGGGAATGGGCAGGGGATGATAGGAATTAGTATTTTAGATTAACGGTTTTCGAACCACAACATTTTAGGGGACGGTGGAGCCCAACATGGAGGAGCAGCCCCAGAGGTTGGCATGCTTGGAGATGGGACAGTCTAGCACCGTAGTTCAGACAGCTGGGACTATGAGTTTCGATCGTTAGTAGATGTTTAGTTTGCTTCCACGACGAGTGATATGTAGTGAGGATATTGATGTATCGGGCGTGAGACACTTTTCCATACCTTCTTCCGTTATTATTACTGTGGACTCTCCCTTCATGGAGATTATTTATTATATATGTGATCTCTGTGGACATTTTTACTTACTCTCTTGCTACTTTTCTCTTATCGATTTGGCCGGCATGATCGGCATTTTGTAGTAATGACCTTCCCGGGCGTGAAGGTGTCACCGCAAAGCGGCGGTTCTGGGCCTAAGACCCCATGGTTCTAAAACGAAAAAAGGGGTCTTATAAGTGTTATCAGAGGAAATAGTGGTATCAGAGTAGACCTCGATCAAAAAGGTAGCAGTCCACAAACCCTGGGTCACCCCCGCACGAGTTTTGTTTTGTGACAAACTAAGCAATGGAAGAAGTGGTGTGCTTATAAGGGGAATCACATGTAAAGTCCACCTTTCTTTGGTTCTACGTATTTATCAGAAAAAATTGGAATTCTTCTTTGCAGCCTGTGGCAAACCCTACAACTATCAGGGAGCACATCCAGCTGCGAAGATCTCATCTTATAATTCTCTAGTCGACGAGTTAGACTCAATCCACTAGGATACTTGACTAACCACAACAACTTATAGTACGCCCTAGTTTGAAATAGACCTTGGGTATGGAATTTATTAAGGTAGGTAGATACCCAAAAAGAATAAGGAGGAGTTTAACATGAGAATGGATACCTAAGCCTGCATCAGGAGCTCCTTACCGGATAGCCCCGAAGAAGTTGGTGGAGTTTCGAAGTAAGCTGTAGGAGAAAGTTGAAGCCGGATTTATCTAACTGAGCTCTTTACCATGTGGAGCCCCAGTGCTGTTTGTCAAGAAGAAGGACGGGAAACTTAGATTATGCATCGACTACCGAGCACTGAACAGACTGATAGTCCGGAATACCTATCCACTTCCAAGGATAGATGAGCTGTTTGACCAGCTAGAGGTGGCGCTTTTCTTTTCGAAACTGGATTTGAGGTCAGACAACTACCTGTCACAACCCGCATTTTCTCCAAATTTTAGAAGCATCAGAGTATGAGAAAACATGCATCGTGATGCCACGTCGAGCAGGGGATAACTTTCGACGCTCAGGCGAACACCATCTAACAAGACTATGAAAATTCATAAGTTTAATGATTAGAAAATCAGTTACATTTTAAAGGTCGTATCCCTCGGCTCAGTGGATCATCTAGTCCACAGTTTAAAAACTATACTTATACGCTGCATAAAAAATTTATTCAGGTTTGACATCCTAAAAGAGTGAATAAGTGCCCCTAGAGGACACCTTATACTATGCAGGACCCTACATTTAATTTATACTATATATAGGAAAATGATCTTTTTACGTTATTTGGAAAATAGTGTTGAGTTTTATAAAACATGCTGATCATTAGATATACTTATAATAGTGTTTTTAGGTTTTAAAGTAACTAGCAACCTAACATAAATCATCCCAAGAGCAAGTAGAATATCTCCAGAAAAGGTAGCAACAAAAAGATAACATATCTAGTATCAAGGTAAAACTACTAGTGGGCGCCAACAAACTTACACGAACCCCCTGGCAAGTATGTATATCTGTAAGAAAGAAGCACAAAACTAACTCACAAGACCAAGGAACTGATCCCCATAGTACGAGAGACCACCAGTAATAGCATAGCACAACTAGCCGCCTAACCGGCTACTAACCAGAACTTAAGGCATTCAAAGAAGAAAAGAATACCTCAGCAAGCAAAAACAAATAAGCTGTACGGAAATGTTAATCTAAATGATAAGCAAGAAGAGTAAGTAAACCGAACAAGCACCACTGTCCAAGGCAAGACAAAAAGAAAAGCACTATGTGCGAGGAAACAGCAACAACCCTGCCCAAAAATCCTGCAGAGTTTACAAGGCTACCATTAGCCCAAAACGTTGCACAATACAAAGGAAGAGATGTCTAACACCCTATGTTGTGAGAGATGGCAGTAGCAAAAACAACGTGGATTTGGGTTGGAGGCAAACTAAGTCCCCCAACAATAATTTCCAAGAAATAAAGCTCAAGGGTTTACCTGTGAAAGCACTAGGGACCTCCCACCAACTTCACCCCTATTAAGAGCTTCAAACCACCACTACTAACCACATCCCACGATTCGGCCTTCGAAAAAATATAGCCGACAAGGAACCTAAAAATCAAGGAATTCACTCGGGAGTGAAAATCAAGGTAAGGGATGAGCGTTGAGATGGCTCAACATGGCATGGCATTGAGTGAGCTCCACTCACTCAATGACTAAATAGACGATGGCGTTGAGTAAGTTAACCACACTCAACGCCAGAACAGCTACGGCATTGAGTGAGGTATACTCACTCAACGCCTTCCGCAACACTGGATGTGGCGTTGAGTGAGCTAGCCTCACTCAACGACAAAACAGATAGTGGCGTTGAGTGAGTTAACCTCACTCAACGCCAAAACAGCCACGACGTTGAGTGAGTTTCACTCAGTCAATACCTTAGCACTTGGCCGCAAAAACAAACCGTGGTGTTGAGTGAGTCCACCACTCTCAATGCTAAAACAGCTTTGGCATTGAGTGAGGTCGACTCACTCAATGCAAAAATACTTAACCGTAAGAATGGGCTACGACATTGAGTGAGTCTACCTCACTAAACACCTAAACCGCCATGGCGTTGAGTGAGGCCCACTCACTCAATGCCATCTGATATAACCGCTCGGTTTGGCGGCGACGTTGAGTAAGTCCGCCTCACTCAACGCCAACCAGCATAACCGCGCGGATTAGTTGCGGCGTTGAGTGAGTCTGCCTCACTCAATGCCTAGACAGCCATGGCATTGAGTGAGGTCGACTCACACAATGCCACAATACTTAGCTGCATAAGAACAAACCAAAAAGGCTATGCTGTTGAGTGTGTGCACAACACTAAACTCTAAGCCAAAGCAGACCCAACATTGAGTGTGTGCACCACACACAATGCCAAATCCAAGAAGACCCGGCGTTGAGTGTGTGTACCACACTCAATTCCAAATCCAAGCAGACCCGACATTGAGTGCGTGCACAACACTCAACGCCAAATCCAAGCAGACCCGGAGTTGAGTGTCTGCACCACACTGAATGACAAATCCAAGAAGAACCGGCATTGAGTGTGTGCACCACTCTCAATGCCAAATCCAAGCAGACCCGGCATTGAGTGTTTGCACCACACTCAACGCCAAATCCAAGCAGACCCGTTGTTGAGTGTGTGCACCACACTCAAAGCCAAATCCAAGCAGACCCGGCGTTGAGTGTGTGCACCACACTCAATGTTGAGCCCTGAAATATTCTAATCATTTATACTAAGGAAAGGAAGGGCTTCTGCTACAGCCACTATACAGGAAAGCACAAATTCATCCAAACCCGATCCTAAGCAAGATAGATTTTTTTGCATAAAATTAAACTATATCTTTTCTCCTCTACCTGGCTACAACTACTACACAGTAAAATCAACCCAACCCTCGACCCTTACTCAGCCCGAGAACAAGGCCTTCTCTACGAACAGTTAGAGGAGAATAAAATAAAAAGAAAGGGCGGCTGCTTGGAGTACCACTGAATAGGAAACTCATATAAGGTATGCTGAACATAAACCGAAGCCGAGAAAATGAACAATGGTTTCTATCCTAGGGCTAACAGGGCAACTGATGAGTTGTAAATATACATATTTTTTAGTGTATTTATTTTGTCATTTTAATTTATTTTCATAGTTTTTAGCTTGTTTTATTCAATAAAATGTTTCTTTTTTGTAAAAATATAATCTAACTTAGCATTTTTTATTTTTTGAATTTTTCCAGAAAAAATAATTTTCGGCCTTGTCACGCCCGTGTCACCCCCCGACACGGGCGTGCCAGGCTCTCAACGCAATCAGCCAGTCAAAACATGCAATTTCACTGTTCCGAGCCCGACACGCCCAACGTCACGCCCGTGTCAAAGCCCGTCACGCCCGTGTCGAGACCGACACTCAACGTATTGTCAACAGTCAACGCTGCCGACATCAGGAAGCCAGCTGTCCGGGTCACGCCCCCCTGTCACGCCCGTGACAATTGTGTCACGCCCGTGTCCGCCACGTGGGCTGCCCCAAAGTCAAGGCTCGCGTAAAATTCCCAGATCCAGCCCAACGTCACGCCCTAGTCACGCCCGTGACTGACACCTGTCACGCCCGTGACCTGGGGCATGACCGCCACGTTTTCAGCCGAAGTTAAGGCTCCAGTCAAATCACCCGATCAGCTCATGAATAGTAGTGACACGCCTCCCTATCACGCCCGTGACCTAGGGCGTGTCACACCCGAATTTCTGCCTATAAATACAAGCTTCCTGGAAGCTTATTTTGTCTCCTTTTTTGACCACTTTACTTAGGGGAGGTGCTGCCCAAATGGATCCAAATGCTTATGTAAGAGAATTTTCTCCCCCCTCCCTTAGTTTGTTTTAGCTTTCTAGCTTTAGCTTTCATGTAATAGCTTTTTCTTAAATGAAATATTAGTTTTTCTCTCTTTACATAGTATGAATGTTCATTTGGAAGCACCTTTCTTAAGTGATTTTTCGTTCCTTTTTGTGCATTTTATCTTTGTTTTCAATTATAGCTTTTATAACTTAGCTTAGTTTTGGATTTTCCGCACTTTCTAGCCGTTGTAATGTTCATTTTATTTTCATTTTTCGCACCCGTTTAGCTTTAGTTTATTTTTATTTTCACTTTTTATGCATTTCTACCGCATTCTAGCGGTAGAAATACAGTTGTTCTAATTTTTCGCCAACTTCTATTTTGCGTTTATTTGCAAAACTTTTAGCTTCGTTAAATTTTTATTTTGTCTTTTTATGCATTTCTACCGCATTTTAGTGGTAGAAATGCAGTCATTTTAATTTTCCGAGCACTTAGCTTTTCGTTTTAATTTTCAAAACTTTTTGTCCGGTTAATTTTTATTTGCACTTTTTATGCATTTCTACCGCATTTTAGCAGTAGAAATGCAGTTGTTTTAATTTTTCAGTAACTTTGTTTTTCTTATTTTTGCAAGTGTGCGTGCGTGTATGAGTTAGATTTTATTGCTTTATTTCAATTTCTGTAGAGTGTGTGCGTATGCATTTATTTTCGCCCACTCGTTAAGAGTTAAATGGCGCTCAGCTTTCATTTCCCGCCCACTCGTTTGAGTGGGACTTGTCTTTTTACTGCTTTCATTTTCTTCCTACTCACTTGAGTAGGATAACTTTGTGTGTGTGTGTGTGTTTACTTTTCTGTAGAGTGCGTGTGTGTTTGTTTTACTTTCAAGTAGAGTGTGTGTGTGTATGAGTATAAATTTACCCCCGCCCACTCGCTGGAGCCGGGATTCGCATTTACTGCTTTCTTCAGTCCTACTCGTTTGAGTAGGATTTGCAATTTTCAGCTTTCTTTACTGCTTTCTTTACAGCTTTCTTTTCTGCTTTCTAGCGTAAGTGTCTCCATTCCGATGAGTGGCTAACCGCCCTTAGCCCTCAATATCGAAGAGCATTGGGACAGATAAAGTAGCTTTAAATAATTAAAGTTCCTGTTTTTCTATTTAATTAAATTTCTTAAGGTTTGCCCCGGGTTAACGACGCGTAGGACCGCATATCGATGTGCGGGTTCTATTTCCGTTATCCATACGCAATGCCGAGAGGCCACACGTATTGACCGATCACCCTTGGGTAAAGAGAGCTTCGCGCTAACCCTCGAGAGAGGAGGCGCACGACTCTACCGGATTGGGTTCCCCACCCAATAGCGGGGTTCTCAGCGTAATGCGGGCGTTAAGAGGAATCCTTCGTCGGTCTAGCGATTGGTCGAATTGTCTTAGCGTTCAGGTGAGCGATATCCCTAGACCAAGGTGAGCTCATATCTAAGGAACCTCCACGGCCGAGTCTCTGCCTTAATTAATTTGAAAATTAGGATCTCTTTTTATTAAAAGTTATTTTAGTTCAAATTCTCTTTTGATATCGTCGCGCCGAGTTCTTCGTCGGCCTTCTGCACTTTATTTCCTGCTTTCATTTTCTGTATTGTATTTATTTTTATGTTCGCCATTTCATTTTTTATATAATCCACGTAAAATATTATCGGTAGAATAATAGGCTTTCAGGAAAAGAGTAGATATAGCTAAGCCGGCCCCGAGAACAATACGACCCCGATATTCCGCACCGGAATATCTTGTACTACACGCGATAGGTGCACTTGCCTCCCTCTCGTTAAAACTCGGTTTCTAACAAAATAAAACGCTCTTCTTTTTTTATAAATAAAACCTCCACATTCACACCTAAATAAGAGCCGGCGTTTTAACCATCAAGTTTTTGGCGCCGTTGCCGGGGACAAATTTCGACTTACTATTTTGAATTCCTGAAACCTATTAATTTTACCCTTTATTTTTACTAATATATATATATATATATATATATATATATATATATATAAAATTGATAAACCAAAAAATTTATATTAATAATAATATCAATATTAATATTAATAATAAATAATTAAAAAATAAACAAAAAAACAAAAAAAAAAAATTTAAACTTTAAAACAAAAAAAAATTCAGAAAAATTTAAGACTTAAAAAAAAAAATCATAAACTTAAAAAATAAAAAAACTTAAAAACTTCTTAAAAAAAAAAAATAAATAAATAAAAAAACTAAAAATATATATATATATATATATATATCCCTCTTTCATTTTTATTTTTTTATTTTTTGCCTTTAACTTATTTTCTTATTTTCTTATTTTTATTTTCAAAAAATCAAAAACTAAAGAAATAAACTTATCTCAAAATTAAAAAAAAAAACTAAGAAAAAATATATAAAACAAAATATTTTTACTAATTATGTATTTATTTTGTCGTTTCGGCGCGCTTCACAATTGTGAGCGCTAGGGGATCGCATATCGGTCGCTCGCTCTTAGCTAAGGCCTTAGCTTCCGAGTCACACCCACTTGTCGCCCCCTATCACCCGCACCTTTTTCACCGAATTTTTCTTTTTCGTTTTTTATATTATATTTTTGCTATTTCTTTTAACTTTTGCAGGGTTATTCTTAACGGGCTTCCCCGCACGCGATTTAGGGAAGATTTCTAAAACCCCAGTTTTTAATTTTAAATTTTGTACATACTGCTTAGATTTTTATATATATCTTGTTCCTCATACTTAGTGCAACATTGGGGACAATGTTGGACTTAAGTATGAGGGTGTTTCCTATTTTTTTTTCTTTTATTTCAAGCACTAAATAAAAATTCCAAAAAAAATTGCAAAAATTAAAAACTTCAAAAAAATTTCATGCTTTAATAATATTAATTATAAAAATTAAAATTTTTCAAAAAAAAAATAAAACATCGCTCCGCGGCGTTCGACTCATCGAACCAACCACAAATAAGAGTCTGTTCGCGGGCGATCCTTTTTCTACTTTGTAAATATTTTGTAAATATTCTTGTCCATTTCCACTTCTCTTTTCTATCTTGTAAAAAAAAATCTCTCTCTTTTCTTGTAAATATTTCTGTAAATCCAAAAATTCAAAAAATTCTGTATAACTCAAAAAAAACTCAAAAAAAATTTTCCAAAAAAATAATGATAATAACCCCAAAATATCAAAAAATTAGAAAAACTCATAAAAATAAAAAAATATTATTTTGTAATAAATATTTCGAATACCTTAATTCTTAACCTCTTTGCTCTCCAAAATAATCGTTTCGAGTTTATTTATAAGCGAATATTAATTAATTCTTTATTTACTATTCGTTTATTAATTGTAGCTCGATAGACTTAAATTTCTGGGGTTAAGATTTTAAAGACTTTTTTATGTCTTTTTCTTATTATAGGGAACTTGTTCTCATTTTCACTTCTGATTTTTTTGAATAAAAGCACATTTTTATGTTAGAAAAAACATTTATGGATTTTACTTTATTTCTACTTATGCTTTTAGAAACGTAGGAACGTTCAAATTAAAAAGGTTGCTCTCGAAATTTTTTATTAAACTCTAGTTTTCTTTTAAAAATTCATCCCTTCCCCTTTTTTTCACACCTTAATTGACATGATTCCCCACTCACCCTTAAAAAGATCTTATGTCAATGGGGATAAGATTTCGTCCCGTAAACATAGGCACCCAATAATTAAAAAGATTATATGCTACGGAGGAAGAGGATAAAATTCATTTCTCCTATACATATGCATTGGGTTTATTTATATTTATGAAGAAAGAAAATGTTAGGAAAATAAGATTTCATTTTCCCAATAATTCAAAAAAAAAATGTGGAGGTTCGAGAAAAAATTACCTCGCCTCAAAAATCAAAGCCCTCTTCATAACCGCCAATCCACTTATCCATTTTTTATGATTCTAGAATTAATCTAAAACTTTTTGAGAGCATAATTTTTAAATTGAATTATTTCCTATCAATTTCTTTTTAGCTAAAGTATTTTCGATAATTCAAATCCATTTTTGTTAAACTAACAAAATAATTTTCGCTTTCTATTTTTCTCGTTTAGAAGTATTTTTTGAAACGGTTCCTCTATTTATAACTTTTTTATAATTTAGGATTTAATTCTGAAACCCCGGAAATTCATTTCGATCTTTCGTACAATTAAATCAAGCGGTAGTTAAATTTAGGATTCTTTTTAATTCCTTATAGGTTCATCTCCAACTTTTGCTCTGGAATAGCAAAAGTTTAAGTATGGGGGTATTTGATGAGTTGTAAATATACTTATTTTTTAGTGTATTTATTTTGTCATTTTAATTTATTTTCATAGTTTTTAGCTTGTTTTATTACATAAAATGTTTCTTTTTTTGTAAAAATATATTCTAACTTAGCATTTTTTATTTTTTGAATTTTTCCAGAAAAAATAATTTTCGGCCTTGTCACGCCCGTGTCACCCCCCGACACGGGCGTGTCAGGCTCTCAACGCAATCAGCCAGTCAAAACATGCAATTTCACTGTTCCGAGCCCGACACGCCCAACGTCACGCCCGTGTCAAAGCCCGTCACGCCCGTGTCGAGACCGACACTCAACGTATTGTCAACAGTCAATGCTGCCGACATCAGGATGCCAGTTGTCCGGGTCATGCCCCCCTGTCACGCCCGTGACAATTGTGTCACGCCCGTGTGCGCCACGTGGGCTGCCCCCAAGTCAAGGCTCGCGTCAAATCCCCAGATCCAGCCCAACGTCACGCCCTAGTCACGCCCGTGACTGACACCTGTCACGCCCGTGACCTGGGGCATGACCGCCACGTTTTCAGCCGAAGTCAAGGCTCCAGTCAAATCACCCGATCAGCTCATGAATAGTAGTGACACGCCCCCCTGTCACGCCCGTGACCTAGGGCATGTCACACCCGAATTTCTGCCTATAAATACAAGCTTCCTGGAAGCTTATTTTGTCTTCTTTTTTGACCACTTTACTTAGGGGAGGTGCTGCCCAAATGGATCCAAATGCTTATGTAAGAGAATTTTCTCCCCCCTCCCTTAGTTTGTTTTAGCTTTCTAGCTTTAGCTTTCATGTAATAGCTTTTTCATAAATGAAATATTAGTTTTTCTCTCTTTACATAGTATGAATGTTCATTTGGAAGCGCCTTTCTTAAGTGAATTTTCGTTCTTTTTTGTGCATTTTATCTTTGTTTTCAATTATAGCTTTTATAACTTAGCTTAGTTTAGGATTTTCCGCACTTTCTAGCCGTTTTAATGTCCATATTATTTTCATTTTTTGCACCCGTTTAGCTTTAGTTTATTTTTATTTTCACTTTTTATGCATTTCTACCGCATTATAGCGGTAGAAATGCAGTTGTTCTAATTTTTCGCCAACTTCCATTTTGCGTTTATTTGCAAAACTTTTAGCTTCGTTTAATTTTTATTTTGTCTTTTTATGCATTTCTACCGCATTTTAGCGGTAGAAATGCAGTCATTTTAATTTTCCGAGCACTTAGCTTTTCGTTTTAATTTTCAAAACTTTTTGTCCGGTTAATTTTTATTTGCACTTTTTATGCATTTCTACCGCATTTTAGCGGTAGAAATGCAGTTGTTTTAATTTTTCAGTAACTTTGTTTTTCTTATTTTTGCAAGTGTGCGTGCGTGTATGAGTTAGATTTTATTGCTTTATTTCAATTTCTGTAGAGTGTGTGCGTATGCATTTATTTCCGCCTACTCGTTAAGAGTTAAATGGCGCTCAGCTTTCATTTCCCGCCCACTCGTTTGAGTGGGACTTGTCTTTTTACTACTTTCATTTTCTTCCTACTCACTTGAGTAGGATAACTTTGTTTGTGTGTGTTTACTTTTCTGTAGAGTGCGTGTGTGTGTTTTACTTTCAAGTAGAGTGTGTGTGTGTATGAGTATAAATTTACCTCCGCCCACTCGCTCGAGCAGGGATTCGCATTTACTTGTTTCTTCAGTCCTACTCGTTTGAGTAGGACTTGCAATTTTCAGCTTTCTTTACTGCTTTCTTTACAGCTTTCTTTTCTGCTTTCTAGCGTAAGTGTCCCCATTCCGATGAGTGGCTAACCGCCCTTAGCCCTCAATATCGAAGAGCATTGGGACAGATAAAGTAGCTTTAAATAATTAAAGTTCCTGTTTTTCTATTTAATTAAATTTCTTAAGGTTTGCCCCGGGTTAACGACGTGTAGGACCGCATATCGATGTGCGGGTTCTATTTCCGTTATCCATACGCAACGCCGAGAGGCCGCACGTATGGACCGATCACCCTTGGGTAAAGAGAGCTCCGCGCTAACCCTCGAGAGAGGAGGCGCGCGACTCTACCGGATTGGGTTCCCCACCCAATAGCGGGGTTCTCAGCGTAATGCGGGCGTTAAAAGGAATCCTTCGTCGGTCTAGCGATCGGTCGAATAGTCTTAGCGTTCAGGTGAGCGATATCCCTAGACCAAGGTGAGCTCATATCTAAGGAACCTCCACGGCCGAGTCTCTGCCTTAATTAATTTGAAAATTAGTATCTCTTTTTATTAAAAGTTATTTTAGTTCAAATTCTCTTTTGATATCATCGCGCCGAGTTCTTCGTCAGCCTTCTGCACTTTATTTCCTGCTTTCATTTTTCTGTATTGTATTTATTTTTATGTTCTCCATTTCATTTTTTATATAATCCACGTAAAATATTATCGGTAGAATAATAGGCTTTCAGGGAAAGAGTAGATATAGCTAAGCCGGCCCCGAGAACAATACAACCCCGATATTCCGCACCGGAATATCCTGTACTACACGCGATAGGTGCACTTGCCTCCCTCTCGTTAAAACTTGGTTTCTAACAAAATAAAACGCTCTTCTTTTTTTATAAATAAAACCTCCACATTCACACCTAAATAAGAGCCAGCGTTTTAACCATCAGCAACAAGGAGATAGACAAAAAAAGGAACTACACGGCAAGGGAAAGAATACCACTTGCCTAAAATTTCCGGCGAAGCTTGGTCGGCCTCCTTTACTCTCACTCGGCACCAGGAACAACAACACCTAAAGCAGAAATCTTGAGCTTTAAGTGCGGAAACGGACAAACCAAGAAATTTTGAGACCCCTAGTAACACCACGAAAATTGAATTTCTTACCGTAGAAATGAAGGTCTAGGCGAGAGCAATCCAAATCCGCTTTCAGAATCGAATTCCGTCCACAAAAGCTCCCGGAATCTGCATCCGACCGTTTCTTTTCGCGAACAGTCGCAGACTGGTCCGTTTTTCGGGAACATGAACAGGTGCAGTTTCTCTTAAGTATAAACTATCATATATATAGAACCCTATTAATCTTAATATCTAATTATTTAAATAATGAAAAATAATTCATAGTATAACCATCCAAACACTTCTAAAGTATTAGATGATAAAATACTTAATAAATAGTATTATTTTTTCATAAAATACAAAACGACGCGAAAACCGAACATCCTCGGAATTCGATGAAATTCGCACCGTAGCTAAATATCCACACTACGAACACAACGGCGAAGTCGAAATTAACTTTCGACAAACTAAACTCGAGTTATACCCACCCGAAGTCAAAACACAAGCATCCCCCGAGAGGCCACACCGGGTCACCCAAAACGACCTAGCTTGCTAGGGAGATCTTACCAATAGACTACAAAATAGGCCACTCTGTTTTAAGGAGTTAAGACCACACTCCACCGATGGCACAAGTCAAGAAAAACACGTCGATGTAACGCCAAACAAGAATTAAATAATCACAGAAAAATTGGGGGCGTTACAGTCACTCCCCCTAAAAGAAAGTTTCATCCCGAAACTTTACGCACAACCCTTCTACTATAGAAGGAAAAGTAATAAGCAAAATATTACAAGAAGAAAACATACCAATCCAATCAGGGAAATAGTTGAGGGTGAGCCTCCCTCATAGCCGACTCTAAATCCCAAGTCGCGTTTTCCAAATCCTGATTCTTCCATAGAACTTTGACCATCGGGACGGACTTCCTCCACAGCACCCGATCTTGAGTATCCAAAATGCGGACCGACACTTTAACAAAAGAGAGATTAGGCTCGAACTGGGGCACAACATCCAAGACTTGCCCACTGCTACGCACACACTTCCGCAATTAGCTTACATGAAATACGTAATGAACACTTGGGAAGTTTGCTGGCAAATCCAACCTATATGCTGACACGCCAATCCGTTCAACAATCTTAAACGGGCCCACATACCTCGGGTCCAATTTCCGGTTCTTCCTGAACCTCTTAACACCAACCATCGGGGAAACCTTATGAAACACAAGGTCCCCTACAGAAAACTACAAGTCAGACCTGCGCCGGTTGGCGTTCTTCTCATATCTCTCCTGAGCTATACGAATCTTTTCTCGAATAAGCTTCACTGCGACTTCCATCTCCTCGAGCGCATCCGGACCCAACAAGGGTCTCTTACCTGCCTCAGCCAAAAATAGGGGAGTTCTACAGCGCCTCCCATACAAAGCTTCAAACGGAGCCATTTGCAAGCTCTCTTGATAACTATTATTGTATGCAAACTCCATAAGTCGCAATCGCTCATTCCACGCTCCATCGTAGTCTAGAATGTAGCATCTGATCATATCCTCAACTATCTAGTTCACCCGCTCTGTTTGCCCATTGGTCTGTGGGTGGTAAGCAATTGAATACCTCATATCTGTACCCAAACCCTGCTGCAGACTCTGCCAAAAGCGACAAGTAAACCTGGAGTCTCGATCAGAAATGACGTTAACAAGCACACCGTGCAGTCTGATGACCTTATTCAAGTACAGCTCTGTTATCTTCTTCATCGGATAATCAATCTTATACAGCACGAAGTGAGCACACTTCGTCAGTCTATCCACTATAACCCAAATAGAATCATATCCCCTTGGAGATCTCGGAAAGCCCGTAATGAAGTACATAGAAATACTTCCCCACTTCCAAGTTGGGATCTCTAACGGAGTCAACTTGCCACAAGGCCTTCCGTGATCGACCTTCACATGCTTGCAAGTGTGACACTCAGTAACAAATCGGGCTATATCTGTAACATTTCTACCCGTCAAGAAGAATATAATAGAGGGTCCGGCCGGGGCCCCACACCATATTCCACAAACAGGCGGAGACGCTACGAAATAATATCATAACCACGCATCCTAACACAGAGCATTCTAGCGGAAGCTTCACGGTTGAATAATTGAACTCAAGATATAAAACATTGTCCACTAAAACTTAGGAATATATATAAACATTACAAGAGTTTGGCTTTAAGGCCTTACAACAGTTTCTCTTTACAAGAGTGTGGATTACAGACATCGGCACATAGGCCGGCCACACATGAACAAAAGAAACAAAACAATGCCTTCTAGGGCAGCAGCGCAGCTTTGGGCTTCAGCCCGCTAAGTCCCGCTCGGACCAGCACCTCCAGTACCTGTAATAACCAATCCACCAAGCGGTGGTAAACAGGGCAACGGTCAGCATTCAGCTGACCAATTATAACGACCCTGCCCCTGGCACGGGGCAGCGGAATTCCATCCCTGCATAGCAAACTTCCAATATGATATATAGCAATTCAAGCAAGACGTGCACGCCCACACAGTCACATATCACAAACGCCGGCATGACGGCCTGACGCTCCGTGCACTCAGGGCACATTATCGGTGTTCCACACCACCGTTAAGAGGTCCCAGACATAACGGTTCAATATGAGCATTCAAGTCTGATCGGCTCACAGGCCGTCGACTCTCGCTATGTGATCCTAACAGGGTCTTAAGCATCCAAGGTTAGACAACCATAACGCGGGTACAGATCCACCTTTCCCATTGCTCACATCGTCAGACTCACGCCTGGACTGACGTGGGTACAGTTTCACCTTGCCCATTCCACGTTTCCTAGTTGCAGCCCCACGACTCAACCTCATACAATGTAGCAACTCACGGCTACAAGAGAGTCCAACTCTCATAATTTTTGGACTTCCTCCAGTACTTTACCCATCATGCCTACAAGCAAGAATCACGGAGTCTTATCCGATATGCAAACAAGCATCACCAATCCAGACCATGTCCAGATGGGCTTCACACAGTATGCCTAGATCCGTACTCCAATTCCGGACTCTAACAAGGGGGACTTCACAAATCTACCCCAAGGGATGCCACAACCCACCGCACACTCGCGGGGAAGGGTTTTCCCTATACAATGCAGGAATTAAGGACTTCACATGTCCAAGCAGGAAATCGTTACCCTAGGAGTTCGCTTCGGAGCCATGGAGAGAAATTTGAGACGGATGAAAGCCTTCGCAGCAGCGTTGCCTTCGCAAATCCGAACTCGGCTCGCGATTTGGACCACCGTAGCTCCACCGACAGCCGGATTCCACTCCTTCTTCCTCACCTTGCTCTCACCACTCTCTTAAACTTAGAAAGAGAAGATGAAACTCAAAATGAGCCTTTCCTCCTTCTTTCCCGGCCTTATCAGCCCAGGAATGATCCCCAGCCACAGGATCTCCTTTAAGGAAAATGAACGGCCAAGATCTGCTCCAAAATATTGAACTTTTTGGCCTACATGGCCTGTGACACGCCCGTGTCACAGGCCGTGTACCCTTAAGCGGCACACGCGGCATTCGCACCGACTAAAATTTACCAGAACACGGGCATCGACATGCCCGTGTCGAACCTGACACGCCCGTGTCGGTCATGTGACACGCCCGTGTCACACCTGTTATACGGTACTCAACGAGCGTTAAATCCAGTCAGAGCAGTACACGGGTAGGCACACGCCCTCTGACACGCCCGTGTCAAAACGGACACGACCGTGTTCAAGCCTTGGTTCCGGGCCGTGTACAATTCTGACTCGATACGGCATTTTATTGAGTAACACGCCCTGGGACACGCCCGTGTCGAAGGCCGTATCCCAGGCTCGACAATCGTCGACCTCCGATCGTCGACTAACCTGAACACGCCCTGGGACACGCCCGTGTCCCAGGCCGTGTACCCCGACACTCCCTGGGACACGCCCGTGTCCCAGGCCGTGTTAAGCAACCTGCACCTCAATTTCAAGTTTGAGACTTTTTGGGGTGTTACAACCCTCCCCTCCTTAATAAAATTTCATCCCGAAATTTGAAGACAATAAGGAGAAAAATAACAAAACATTTATATGTTTCTATTACATATATAACGAGCAAACAAGTTACGAAAATAACTCGGGAAACTCAGCTTGCATGGTCTGCTCGCGCTCCCATGTTAGCTCTTCACGGCCACAATTGTCCCATCGGACTTTGACCATCCCGATCACTTTGTTCCGCAACTGTTTCTCGGCTCGATCCTCGATCCGTATAGGCTTCACCTTTGTTGTTAGCCCATACTCAACCGGCACTCGATCATTGCTAATTACTTGAGCTGGATCCTTGATTGCTTTCCGTAGCACCGAGATGTGAAACACATCATGCAATCCACTCAATTCCGATGAAAGAGCTAGCCCATAGGCGGCTTCCCCAACTCGCTCCACCACTTCAAACGGACCAAGTTATCGCAGACTTAGCTTTTTCAACCGGCGAATCCGAGATACGCCTTTGAAGGTCTTAATCATTAAATAGACCCAGTCACCCACCGCGAACTCCACGTTCCGGTGCTTAGCATTGTAATACTTGGCTTGCCGATCCTGGGCTATTAGGAGCCTCTCTCGAACAGAGCGTATTGTTGAGGTAGCATCCTCGACTTCATTTTTGCCTAAAAGTTTAGTCTCGCCAGTTTCTGCCCAAGCTAGCGGTGTACGACACTTCCGACCATACAGCGCTTCAAACGGGGCCATGCCTATACTCGCTTGATGGCTATTATTATAGGCAAACTCCACCATAACAAGATGCTCTTCCCAATTCTTACCGAAGTCCAGGGCGCACATACGGAGCATATCCTCCATCGTTCTGTTGGTTCGTTCAGTTTGGCCATCCGTTTGCGGGTGAAAGGCTATACTGAATGCTAACTTCGTGCCCAACATCTGATGAACTAATCTCCAATCTTTCGAAGTAAAGCGCCCATCTCGGTCACTTACGATGCTCCGGGGAACACCGTGCAATCGAACAATCTGCTCCACATAGAGCTTTGCCAACGTTTCCACTGAATCGTCCCGCTTGTTCGGTATAAAGTGGGCCACCTTTGTCAACCGGTCTACAATCACCCAGATTGAGTCATGGCCACGCTGAGATCTCAGCAATCCGTGCACGAAATCCATAGAAATATCCTCAAACTTCCATTGTGGAACCGGCAACGACTTCAGGAAACCACTCGGCCGTTGACATTCTGCCTTTACCAAAGCACAAGTGCGACATTTAGCCACATACGCGGCTATGTCCTTCTTTAAACCAGGCCACCAGAACAGTTTCTTCATGTCTTTGTACATTTTTGTGCTCCCAGGGTGAATTGAGTACTTTGTAAAGTGTGCTTCATATAGCAATCCTTCTCGCAATTTACCCGCACTAGGGACGCACAATTGGCCATCCTTCCGCAACAACCCATCATCCCAGGAGAATTGATCACCAGACCCCTCCTTTGCATAGCGTTGGAGACTTTCATCCAACTCCGTTGCCCGCCGAACCCTGTCAGCAAGGTCATATTGAACCTCCAACCAGTTCACGCATGCAACAGTCGAAGAATCTCTTTCCACACAAGATATCTCCAAAGCTTCCAACTCCTGGATTAACCGCTCATCATGTATCCGCAACCAATTTGTCCGTACCGGAGTCCAACGACTCAAGGCATCAGCGACCACATTTCTCTTTCCGGGAACATAGTGAATGTCGAAGGTATAATCCCCAAGGAATTCCATCCACCTCCTTTGTCGCATATTCAATTCTTTTTGATCATGCAGATACTTTAAGCTTTTATGATCTGTATAAATATCCACTTTCACGCCATAAAGATAATGCTGCCACAACTTTAGCGCAAAGATCACCGCCGCTAACTCCAAATCATGGACGGGGTAATTACGCTCATGCACTTTCAATTGACGTGAACCATAAGCGATCACCTTGCCAAACTGTAGGAGAACGCAGCCTAAGCCGCTTCCTGACGCATCGCTGTATATTTCAAATCCATCTGTACCACATGGCGACGTCAAAACGGGCGCCGTGGTCAAACGATTCTTCAGCTCATCAAAAGCTCGTGCGCACTCCGGTGTCCAAATGAACTTCTGGTCCTTTCTCGTCAACGTAGTCAGAGGCAAAGCAATCCGGGAGAAGTTCTCCACGAACCGTCTATAGTAGCCCGCCAGTCCAAGGAAACTCCTGACTTCGGCCACCGAAGACAACACTGGCCAATCACGAATGGCACTTATCTTTGCCGGATCCACCGCTATGCCCTCTCCACTTACTACATGGCCTAGAAAAGCCACCGACGAGAGCCAGAACTCACACTTCGAGAACTTGGCATACAGCTTATTCCTTCGCAAGGTATGCAATACTAATCGCAAGTGGTTTGCATGATCTTCCTCCGATTGTGAATATACCAGGATATCATCAATAAACACAATCACAAACAGATCCAGGTATTCGCGGAACGTTCGATGCATGAGATCCATGAAGACTGAAGGCGCATTACATAAGCCAAACGACATCACTGTGAACTCATAATGACCATAGCATGTGCCAAACGCTGTCTTGGGAATGTCACCTTCCCTAATCTGTAACTGGTAATACCCGGACTTCAAATCCAACTTCGAATAGACGGTTGAGCCTGCTAGCTGATCGAACAAGTCATCGATCCGTGGAATTGGATACTTGTTTTTCTCCGTCAGCTTGTTCAGTTCGCGATAATCAATACATAACCGCAAACCACCGTCTTTCTTTTTCACAAATAGAACAGGCGCACTCCAAGGTGACATACTTGGGCGTATATATCCCTGCTCCAACAACTCTTGCAACTGAACATTCAATTCGGCCATTTCTTTTGGCGCTACCCGATACGGCGAACGGGCCACGGGTTGCGCACCCGGCACCAGCTCGATAGCGAAGTCGATTTCCCTTTGGGGAGGTAACCCCGGAAGGTCCTTTGGAAACACATCCGCATATTCCGACACAATCGGCACTTCACTCACACTGGCCTTCGGCGCCACCGCCTCTATGAGTGTGAAGAACAACTCCGCACCCTTCCGTACTGCCTTAACAACTGGGAGAGAGGATAACAACATCCCACTCATCCCTTGCATACCAATGAACTTGGTCTCTTGTTCGGTATTTTTCCCAAGTGTGACCACTTTTGAAGTGCAATCTATACAGGCACGCTGCTCTGAAAGCCAGTCCATACCAAAGATTATATCAAACTCTTTAATCGGCAATACTAATGTTTCCACCTTGAACTCCCGACTTCCTATCTTGACCTCAAGACCGCAAGATCGATCCGCGCACATCAAACATCCGTTAGGCAACAACACCTTTACACTGTCTGTCGTGGTTCGGATCGGCACCCCAACACGAATGACAAAGTCCTCAGACAGGAACGAATGTGAAGCACCTGTGTCGAACAGTGCTCGCGCCGGATACTCTCGTATAAGGACAAACCCTATAACATTACAATTAAAGCAAGCACAGCACATCAAAACAAGAACATTAAAATCTACGCGCACCTGTGACGACATCCGCCTGCTTAATGGCCTCCTGTTGTCCAAGGTTGAAGACCCTGGGCTGCGCGTGCGAGGCAGAAGACTCCACCACAGCCTTCCCCTTCTCCGCATAAGACGCTCCCGTCTTCTTATCACCCTTTGGAGGACCAAATCGACATTCACGTGCGAAGTGTCTAACCTTCCCGCACGTAAAACAAGCACGAGATCCATACCCCGATGTATCCGTCACAGTCGCAGAAGGAGCTTGTCCAGAAGACTTCGACTTCTTGTTCCATCTCTTTCAGTAGCCAAACTTGTCTGGACGCGGCGGCTTAAACTCTGGCTTCACAACAGCCAAGTTTCCCTTTGCATGCCCCCGTTTCATGTCCGTCTCCAAAGAACGAGCCGTACAGACTAAGGCTTGGAATCCCTGACTCACAGAACTCGAGAACAAATACCGCAGCTCATCTCGCAGTCCCGCATAAAACCGACTAGTCTTACACTCTTCTTCGGCGAAGATCGTGCCCGCATATCTTCCCAACCGGGTGAACTCATGCAGGTAGTCATCCACACTTCGATCTCCTTGCGCTAACCTTTGAAATTCCATTTCCATCGATATCCTTTGCTGCATCGGCAGATGTTGTGCTAAGAACAATCGAGAAAATTCGTCCATGGTAACCTCTGCCAATTGCCTGCCAGCTAGGTGATGCATTTCAATCTCATCCCACCACAATCGCGCCTCTCCTTCCAGTAGGAAAGTGGCTAACATAAGTTTCTGTTCCTCCTCAACTTTGATAGCTCTCATAATCCTCTTGACTCTTGCAAGCCAATCCTCTGCTTGGGCCGGTGTACCCGCCCCATGAAACTGCGGAGGGTTGAAGCTCAAGAATTGCTTCCATTGTTGATCTGCTACCCGCGGATCAACTTCGGCTTCTACCGGTTCTTGCCGTACCCCAGCTTGCGTTGGCACCACTGCAGGACGTGCTTGCCCAGCCTGCTGAGCATTCATCACCGCAAGTACCGTTTCTGTGATGAGACAGACTGTTTCAGCGGATGGAGGAGTTGTGGGCACCTCGGCTGGTGCCGCACTCTCAACAGAACGTTGTGGTTCGGATTGACCCACAACACTTCTGGTCACCTATATGTGTAAAATACACAGATTAACGACCAATAAAAACGGCAACCATACAACAAGAATACACAAGTTCAACAAACAAGTGTATTTACATTCCTAAGTGGACAATCTTGAGTTCAAATTAAGTGTTATAACGACGGCACTAACACGTGCGCGCCACCTCTCAAAAGAATTCGTCCGCGAATTCGGAAGAGATCGACCAACAAGCTGATACAAAATTGTAACATCTCTACCCGTCAAGAAGAATATAATAGAGGGACCGGCCGGGGCCCCACACCATATTCCACAAACAGGCGGAGACGCTACAAAATAATATCATAACCACGCATCCTAACACAGAGCATTCTAGCGGAAGCTTCACGGTTGAATAATTGAACTCAAGATATAAAACATTGTCCACTAAAACTTAGGAATATATATAAACATTACAAGAGTTTGGCCTTAAGGCCTTACAACAGTTTCTCTTTACAAGAGTGTGGATTACAGACATCGGCACGCAGGCCGGCCACACATGAACAAAAGAAACAAAACAATGCCTTCTAGGGCAGCAGCGCAGCTTTGGGCTTCAGCCCGCTAAGTCCCGCTCGGACCAGCACCTCCAGTACCTGTAATAACCAATCCACCAAGCGGTGGTAAACAGGGCAACGGTCAGCATTCAGCTGACCAATTATAACGACCCTGCCCCTGGCACGGGGCAGCGGAATTCCATCCCTGCGTAGCAAACTTCCAATATGATATATAGCAATTCAAGCAAGACGTGCACGCCCGCACAGTCACATATCACAAACGCCGGCACGATGGCCCGACGCTCCGTGCACTCAGGGCACATTATCGGTGTTCCACACCACCGTTCAGAGGTCCCAGACATAACGGTTCAATATGAGCATTCTAGTCTGATCGGCTCACAGGCCGTCGACTCTCGCTATGTGATCCTAACAGGGTCTTAAGCACCCAAGGTTAGACAACCATAACGCGGGTACAGATCCACCTTTCCCGTTGCTCACATCGTCAGACTCACGCCTGGACTGACGCGGGTACAGTTTCACCTTGCCCGTTCCACGTTTCCTAGTTGCAGCCCCACGGCTCAACCTCATACAACGTAGCAACTCACGGCTACAAGAGAGTCCAACTCTCATAATTCCTGGACTTCCTCCAGTACTTTACCCATCATGCCTACAAGCAAGAATCACGGAGTCTTCTCCGATATGCAAACAAGCATCACCAATCCAGACCATGTCCAGATGGGCTTCACACAGCATGCCTAGATCCGTACTCCAATTCCGGACTCTAACAAGGGGGACTTCACATATCTACCCCAAGGGATGCCACAACCCACCGCACACTCGCGGGGAAGGGTTTTCCCTATGCAATGCAGGAATTAAGGACTTCACATGTCCATGCAGGAAATCGTTACCCTAGGAGTTCGCTTCGGAGCCATGGAGAGAAATTTGAGACGGATGAAAGCCTTCGCAGCAGCGTTGCCTTCGCAAATCCGAACTCGGCTCGCGATTTGGACCACCGTAGCTCCACCGACAGCCGGATTCCACTCCTTCTTCCTCACCTTGCTCTCACCACTCTATTAAACTTAGAAAGAGAAGATGAAACTCAAAATGAGCCTTTCCTCCTTCTTTCCCGGCCTTATCAGCCCAGGAATGATCCCCAGCCACAGGATCTCCTTTAAGGAAAATGAACGGCCAAGATCTGCTCCAAAATATTGAACTTTTTGGCCGACATGGCCTGTGACACGCCCGTGTCACAGGCCGTGTACCCTTAAGCGGCACACGCGGCATTCGCACCGACTAAAATTTACCAGAACACGGGCATCGACACGCCCGTGTCGAACCTGACACGCCCGTGTCGGTCATGTGACACGCCCGTGTCACACCTGTTACATGGTACTCAACGAGCGTTAAATCCAGTCAGAGCAGTACACGGGTAGGCACACGCCCTCTGACACGCCCGTGTCAAAACGGACACGACCGTGTTCAAGCCTTGGTTCCGGGCCGTGTACAATTCTGACTCGATACGGCATTTTATTGAGTGACACGCCCTGGGACACGCCCGTGTCGAAGGCTGTGTCCCAGGCTCGACTATTGTCGACCTCCGATCGTCGACTAACCTGAACACGCCCTGGGACACGCCCGTGTCCCAGGCCGTGTACCCCGACACGCCCTGGGACACGCCCGTGTCCCAGGCCGTGTTAAGCAACCTGCACCTCAATTTCAAGTTTGAGTCTTTTTGGGGTGTTACAACCCTCCCCTCCTTAATAAAATTTCGTCCCGAAATTTGAAGACAATAAGGAGAAAAATAACAAAACATTTATATGTTTCTATTACATATATAACGAGCAAACAAGTTACGAAAATAACTCGGGAAACTCAGCTTGCATGGTCTGCTCGCGCTCCCATGTTAGCTCTTCACGGCCACAATTGTCCCATTGGACTTTGACCATCCCGATCACTTTGTTCCGCAACTGTTTCTCGGCTCGATCCTCGATCCGTATAGGCTTCACCGTTGTTGTAAGCCCATACTCAACCGGCACTCGATCATTGCTAATTACTTGAGCTGGATCCTTGATTGCTTTCCGTAGCACCGAGATGTGAAACACATCATGCAATCCACTCAATTCCGATGAAAGAGCTAGCCCATAGGCGGCTTCCCCAACTCGCTCCACCACTTCAAACGGACCAAGGTATCGCAGACTTAGCTTTTTCAACCGCCGAATCCGAGATACGCCTTTGAAGGGCTTAATCTTTAAATAGACCCAGTCACCCACCGCGAACTCCACGTTCCGGTGCTTAGCATTGTAATACTTGGCTTGCCGATCCTGGGCTATTAGGAGCCTCTCTCGAATAGAGCGTATTGTTGAGGTAGCATCCTCGACTTCATTTTTGCCTAAAAGTTTAGTCTCGCCAGTTTCTGCCCAAGCTAGCGGTGTACGACACTTCCGACCATACATCACTTCAAACGGGGCCATGCCTATACTCGCTTGATGGCTATTATTATAGGCAAACTCCACCATAACAAGATGCTCTTCCCAATTCTTACCGAAGTCCAGGGCGCACATACGGAGCATATCCTCCATCGTTCTGTTGGTTCGTTCAGTTTGGCCATCCGTTTGCGGGTGAAAGGCTATACTGAATGCTAACTTCGTGCCCAACATCTGATGAACTAATCTCCAATCTTTCGAAGTAAAGCGCCCATCTCGGTCACTTACGATGCTCCGGGGAACACCGTGCAATCGAACAATCTGCTCCACATAGAGCTTTGCCGACGTTTCCACTGAATCGTCCCGCTTGTTCGGTATAAAGTGGGCCACCTTTGTCAACCGGTCTACAATCACCCAGATTGAGTCATGGCCACGCTGAGATCTCAGCAATCCGTGCACGAAATCCATAGAAATATCCTCAAACTTCCATTGTGGAACCGGCAACGACTTCAGGAAACCACTCGGCCGTTGACATTCTGCCTTTACCAAAGCACAAGTGCGACATTTAGCCACATACGCGGCTATGTCCTTCTTTAAACCAGGCCACCAGAACAGTTTCTTCATGTCTTTGTACATTTTTGTGCTCTCAGGGTGAATTGAGTACTTTGTAAAGTGTGCTTCATATAGCAATCCTTCTCGCAATTTACCCGCACTAGGGACGCACAATCGGCCATCCTTCCGTAACAACCCATCATCCCAGGAGAATTGATCACCAGACCCCTCCTTTGCATAGCGTTGGAGACTTTCATCCAACTCCGTTGCCCGCCGAACCCTGTCAGCAAGGTCATATTGAACCTCCAACCAGTTCACGCATGCAACAGTCGAAGAATCTCTTTCCACACAAGATATCTCCAAAGCTTCCAACTCCTGGATTAACCGCTCATCATGTATCCGCAACCAATTTGTCTGTACCGGAGTCCAACAACTCAAGGCATCAGCGACCACATTTCACTTTCCGGGAACATAGTGAATGTCGAAGGTATAATCCCCAAGGAATTCCATCCACCTCCTTTGTCGCATATTCAATTCTTTTTGATCATGCAGATACTTTAAGCTTTTATGATCTGTATAAATATCCACTTTCACGCCATAAAGATAATGCCGCCACAACTTTAGCGCAAAGATCACCGCCGCCAACTCCAAATCATGGACGGGGTAATTACGCTCATGCACTTTCAATTGACGTGAACCATAAGCGATCACCTTGCCAAACTGCAGGAGAACGCAGCCTAAGCCGCTTCCTGACGCATCGTTGTATATTTCAAATCCATCTGTACCACATGGCGACGTCAAAACGGGCGCCGTGGTCAAACGATTCTTCAGCTCATCAAAAGCTCGTGCGCACTCCGGTGTCCAAATGTACTTCTGGTCCTTTCTCGTCAACGTAGTCAGAGGCAAAGCAATCCGGGAGAAGTTCTCCACGAACCGTCTATAGTAGCCCGCCAGTCCAAGGAAACTCCTGACTTCGGCCACCGAAGACAACACTGGCCAATCACGAATGGCACTTATCTTTGCCGGATCCACCTCTATGCCCTCTCCACTTACTACATGGCCTAGAAAAGCCACCGACGAGAGCCAGAACTCACACTTCGAGAACTTGGCATACAGCTTATTCCTTCGCAAGGTATGCAATACTAATCGCAAGTGGTTTGCATGATCTTCCTCTGATTGTGAATATACCAGGATATCATCAATAAACACAATCACAAACAGATCCAGGTATTCGCGGAACGTTCGATGCATGAGATCCATGAAGACCGAAGGCGCATTACATAAGCCAAACGACATCACTGTGAACTCATAATGACCATAGCGTGTGCCAAACGCTGTCTTGGGAATGTCACCTTCCCTAATCCGCAACTGGTAATACCCGGACTTCAAATCCAACTTCGAATAGACGGTTGAGCCTGCTAGCTGATCGAACAAGTCATCGATCCGTGGAATTGGATACTTGTTTTTCTCCGTCAGCTTGTTCAGTTCGCGATAATCAATACATAACCGCAAACCACCGTCTTTCTTTTTCACAAAAAGAACAGGCGCGCTCCAAGGTGACATACTTGGGCGTATATATCCCTGCTCCAACAACTCTTGCAACTGAACTTTCAATTCGGCCATTTCTTTTGGCGCTACCCGATACGGCGAACGGGCCACGGGTTTCGCACCCGGCACCAGCTCGATAGCGAAGTCGATTTCCCTTTGGGGAGGTAACCCCGGAAGGTCCTTTGGAAACACATCCGCATATTCCGACACAATCGGCACTTCACTCACACTGGCCTTCGGCGCCACCGCCTCTATGAGTGTGAAGAACAACTCCGAACCCTTCCGTACTGCCTTAACAACTTGGAGAGCGGATAACAACATCCCACTCATCCCTTGCATACCAATGAACTTGGTCTCTTGTTCGGTATTTTTCCCAAGTGTGACCTCTTTTGAAGTGCAATCTATACAGGCACGCTGCTCTGAAAGCCAGTCCATACCAAATATTATATCAAACTCTTTAATCGGCAATACTAATGTTTCCACCTTGAACTCCCGACTTCCTATCTTGACCTCAAGACCGCAAGATCGATCCGCGCACATCAAACATCCGTTAGGCAACAACACCTTTACACTGTCTGTCGTGGTTCGGATCAGCACCCCAACACGAATGACAAAGTCCTCAGACAGGAACGAATGTGAAGCACCTGTGTCGAACAATGCTCGCGCCGGATACTCTCGTATAAGGACAAACCCTATAACATTACAATTAAAGCAAGCACAGCACATCAAAACAAGAACATTAAAATCTACGCGCACCTGTGACGACATTTGCCTGCTTAATGGCCTCCTGTTGTCCAAGGTTGAAGACCCTGGGCTGCGCGTGCGAGGCAGAAGACTCCACCACAGCCTTCCCCTTCTCCGCATAAGACGCTCCCGTCTTCTTATCACCCTTTGGAGGACCAAATCGACATTCACGTGCGAAGTGTCTAACCTTCCCACACGTAAAACAAGCACGAGATCCATACCCCGATGTATCCGTCACAGTCGCAGAAGGAGCTTGTCCAGAAGACTTCGACTTCTTGTTCCATCTCTTTCGGTAGCCAAACTTGTCTGGACGCGGCGGCTTAAACTCTGGCTTCACAACAGCCAAGTTTCCCTTTGCTTGCCCCCATTTCATGTCCGTCTCCAAAGAACGAGCCGTACAAACTAAGGCTTGGAATCCCTGACTCACAGAACTCGAGAGCAAATACCGCAGCTCAACTCGCAGTCCCGCATAAAACCGACTAGTCTTACGCTCTTCTTTGGCGAAGATCGTGCCCGCATATCTTCCCAACCGGGTGTACTCATGCAGGTAGTCATCCACACTTCGATCTCCTTGCGCTAACCTTTGAAATTCCATTTCCATCGATATCCTTTGCTGCATCGGCAGATGTTGTGCTAAGAACAATCGAGAAAATTCGTCCATGGTAACCTCTGCCAATTGCCAGCCAGCCAGGTGATGCATTTCAATCTCATCCCACCACAATCGCGCCTCTCCTTCCAGTAGGAAAGTGGCTAACATAACTTTCTGTTCCTCCTCAACTTTGATAGCTCTCATAATCCTCTTGACTCTTGCAAGCCAATCCTCTGCTTGGGCCAGTGTACCCGCCCCATGAAACTGCGGAGGGTTGAAGCTCAAGAATTGCTTCCATTGTTGATCTGCTACCCGCGGATCAACTTCGGCTTCTACCGGTTCTTGCCGTACCCCAGCTTGCGTTGGCACCACTGCAGGACGTGCTTGCCCAGCCTGCTGAGCATTCATCACCGCAAGTACCGTTTCTGTGATGAGACGGACTGTTTCAGCGGATGGAGGAGTTGTGGGCACCTCGACTGGTGCCGCACTCTCAACAGAACGTTGTGGTTCGGATTGACCCGCAACACTTCTGGTCACCTATATGTGTAAAATACACATATTAACGACCAATAAAAACGGCAACCATACAACAAGAATACACAAGTTCAACAAATAAGTGTATTTACATTCCTAAGTGGACAATCTTGAGTTCAAATTAAGTGTTATAACGACGGCACTAACACGTGCGCGCCACCTCTCAAAAGAATTCGTCCGCGAATTCGGAAGAGATCGACCAACAAGCTGATACCAAATTGTAACATCTCTACCCGTCAAGAAGAATATAATAGAGGGTCCTGCCGGGTCCCCACACCATATTCCACAAACAGGCGGAGACGCTACGAAATAATATCATAACCACGCATCCTAACACAGAGCATTCTAGCGGAAGCTTCACGGTTAAATAATTGAACTCAAGATATAAAACATTGTCCACTAAAACTTAGGAATATATATAAACATTACAAGAGTTTGGCCTTAAGGCCTTACAACAGTTTCTCTTTACAAGAGTGTGGATTACAGACATCGGCACGCAGGCCGGCCACACATGAACAAAAGAAACAAAACAATGCCTTCTAGGGCAGCAGCGCAGCTTTGGGCTTCAGCCCGCTAAGTCCCGCTCGGACCAGCACCTCCAGTACCTGTAATAACCAATCCACCAAGCGGTGGTAAACAGGGCAACGGTCAGCATTCAGCTGACCAATTATAACAACCCTGCCCCTGGCACGGGGCAGCGGAATTCCATCCCTGCATAGCAAACTTCCAATATGATATATAGCAATTCAAGCAAGACGTGCACGCCCGCACAGTCACATATCACAAACGCCGGCACGACGGCCCGACGCTCCGTGCACTCAGGGCACATTATCGGTGTTCCACACCACCGTTTAGAGGTTCCAGACATAACGGTTCAATATGAGCATTCTAGTCTGATCGGCTCCCAGGCCGTCAACTCTCGCTATGTGATCCTAACAGGGTCTTAAGCACCCAAGGTTAGACAAACATAACGCGGGTACAGATCCACCTTTCCCGTTGCTCACATCGTCAGACTCACGCCTGGACTGACGCGGGTACAGTTTCACCTTGCCCGTTCCACGTTTCCTAGTTGCAGCCCCACGGCTCAACCTCATACAACGTAGCAACTCACGGCTACAAGAGAGTCCAACTCTCATAATTCCTGGACTTCCTCCAGTACTTTACCCATCATGCCTACAAGCAAGAATCACGGAGTCTTCTCCGATATGCAAACAAGCATCACCAATCCAGACCATGTCCAGATGGGCTTCACACAGCATGCCTAGATCCGTACTCCAATTCCGGACTCTAACAAGGGGGACTTCACATATCTACCCCAAGGGATGCCACAACCCACCGCACACTCGCGGGGAAGGGTTTTGAAAGTTGACTAGTTGTCTAAATTATCACCTAGAGGGGGGTGAATAGGTGATTGCGACGTCTTTTGCGGAATAAAATAAAACTAATCGCAGCACACACAAAAAGAACACAAGCACAGACGACACAAGATTTATAGTGGTTCCCCGATCTTGGGTACTCCACTTTCCCTCTCACCGATCTAGTAACGCACTAGACTCGGCTACTCCACTTATCTCAGATTAAAGAAATCTTACAACTCGATCCAACCCGGATCTACACTCGGAAGCACAATCTTCCTACAACAAATACTCGGAATGAAAACTCCTATAACTCGGAGAAGAATCTCCTACAGAATAAAGATATACAGAAAATGATAAAACTGTGACAGATCTAGAAAATCTTGACGTCTCTTCTTCCTTCAACAATGGCGGCTCTGTCAGGAATCAGTCGGAGAAGATACTGTCGTCGATCTTGAGATCTGGTTCTTCGGAACACACGGAATCAAGAGATTCGAAAGAGGTCGAGGTCGATCTCGATTCTATGTGTCACTTCGTCGATCTTTCTTCGTCGGCGGCCTTCCAGATGGAAACAGTGAGCGGCGGCGACCGGGAAGACGAATCGAGAACTTAGGGTTTTTCGGCCCTTTTTCGTTTCACGTTCTTGAAGAGAGAGAAAAGATAAACGATGATAAAAGTTCTTCTTGATGAAAAGAGAGACTGATTAGACCTTTTATAGGGAGCCTAATTGGTCAGAAATCAAATCGTATTGAAAGTAATGCCACGTGGGCCAATTAGATGATGACAGATTAAAGGATTGGAAAAATAGAACGAATAGTGGGTCAACGATTTTGACAATTTCAGAATTAGAAAAAGATCAAGTCAGAAGTACTCGAGAACTGAAGGTTGTTCTCGAGCACTGAATCAAGGAGTTCTCGAGAATAGAAATGATTGTCTCGAGATCTGAGACTTAGAAAAATATACTGTCAAAAATAACTTTCTCGAGCACTAATTGTACTACTCGAGCACTTATACTTAGAAGAAAAAGTATATCTGGATTACTCGAGCAGACAGTAAACTTGCTTGAGTACTGGAAAGAAAGTACTCGAGAACTTGAAACTTCTCGAGCACAAAGACAGAAATAACAACAGAGAAATAGTTCTCGAGAAAGGTAGACTTTTTCTCGAGAAGAAGAGGTATATTTCTCGAGTACTTTTCCTTAGAAATATTTTTGCACAGCATTCTAGTTCTCGAGCAGCAAAGTCATTTTCTCGAGAAAGGAAATCTTTCTCTCGAGCATTAATGACAGCCAGATTTGAAAGAAAAAGTTCTCGAGCAAGCTGAGCTTTTTCTCGAGCACTTTAAAAACTTCTCGAGACCTAGAGTTGTAATTTACTCGAGCACTATTGTACTTCTCGAGCAAAAATGACTTAGCAAAAATTCTAAGTTACAGAAAAATATTATCAAATAAAACTTCTTCAGCTTCAGCTTTTGTCCTTTTCTCCAAGTGATTTGAGGTTAAGTATATTCCAATAGAGAGGCTACACATGAGTCAACACCTTGGATTACACAGTGAGGGATTACACTGTGAAGTCCTGTGTTTGATGACCCATTGCAGACTGACATTGGTCTATACTTAAAGTGTACACCTACAAGCATATGGCTAAAGAGAAATATCAAATACAACTGGATTCAACTTAGTTCATGGGTGACTTCATGCAAATCTAGGTGAGTGTGGATACAATACCCAACAATCTCCCCCTATTTGCAGAAGTCAGAACCCTATACACTAAGCTGAATCCCTTAACAAATAATACATAACAACAAGTAAGCAAGACATATGTGACATAATCAAAATAACCTAGAGCAGGAATATCAGAAATGAATCACAGCACAATCAGAAACATATAGGTATATAAGTAATCAGATTTTTCAGATTAATGTTTTTAAATCCCACTATTCCCAAAGTTACAAAGGCTGTTATGAAATAGAGTGCAGGTTACTTCTTCTTGCCATCAGTCTGTCTCTTTTGTCTTTCACCCTCTTGCCATTTCTACTGCTCTTGTCTCTCAAAGTAGCTGTAGGGCTTGGGAAAGTACTTTTCAGGTTTAGGAGGAGCTGCAGCATTGTTAAATCCATACTTAGACTCATGCAGCCTCCTCTGAATGCAGTTCTTGTCATACTTTCTCTATTCCTCATGGCTGTAGAATTCTTGTTGTCTCTCACTGAATTGAGTTACCAGCTTCAGAGTTTCAAGGATTAAAGTCCTGGAGGTGGGGCTCCAGACTTCAGAGTGTACTGGATACTGCCTTGGTTCATCCTGATGTCTTCTGTAGCCTTGATCATGTTCAGGTGCAGATCTCCTTGCAGAGGGCCCTTCCCCATATTTCCTTTTCTTTGTTTGGATATTAGGTGGCTGGTTAGGTAGATCTTCCCACACCTCTCCAGTTGGCATGAAAGTTTCTTGAAGTTCAATGTATGGAGAGAAGGCCTTCTGAGCAAGGGCAGCAGCAGCAGCAGCATCTTCTTCAGCTTGGACAGCAGCCAGTGCATCAGCAGCAGCTTGGGCAGCAGAGGCTTGAGTGCTTTCAGCAAGGGCTGCTCTGACTGCAACTGGGTTCAGATGATAGGGAATTGAGTTGGGGTCAATCTGATGGTCAGGGAATATATTGTTGTGCATCCAGACAGAGGTATCAAAGGCATGAAACTTGACAGAGTCAATATGTTTCAGCACATTTTCTTTCAGGGAGGTGTGGAATGCATCCTGAGCCTTGATGACTTTGGCTTCTATGTCAGCTTGGGTTTCAAGGCTGGCATTGGTAATTCTGGTCATGATGGATTCAGTATGTTTAGCTGAGATAGTCTTGAAAATCTCCTCCCCCTTTCTGACTTCTGCAGTAAGGGTTTCAATAGCATCTTCCTTAAAGGTGCCAACCTCACCTGTCAGCTCAAAGAACTTGGCATCTGTCCTTTTATCCAACTGAATCTGATTATTAGCCAACACAACTGATTGATCCATGAGGTGGCCAATACTTGTTATAGTATGATCCAAGGCCAATCCTCCTTTGTGAAATGCTTCTTTCAGGGTATCTGTGTTCACCTGGATTTCAGCAAAGCCTTTGTGCATGGCCTTCTCAAGTGCAGTCACCTGGTCTTGAACCTTCTTGACAGCAGTGTCTATGTAGGTTTTCTGTTCAGCAAACAACTGTGTTAACAGTGTTATGATGGAATCAGTAGCAGCAGGAGCACTTGCAGGAGCAAGACTGGATGGAGGTGGTTGAGCAGCAGGAGGTGGAGAAGGTGCATTAGAGGGGCTGGGGGTGATCTCTTCAATTACAACAGTAGAAGTGGATGGCTGTCTTCTCAGAGGGATGTTGTCATCTTCTTCATTTCCTGAAGGAAGGAAAGTTGGGATGGAGTAGTGTGGCCTTGAAGGAATCCTGGACTCTGCCTCCTGAACATCCTCATCAGTTTCTTGGATGTCAGTCATTGGCTCAAAAGAAGAGGGAGTGGTTGTGGAGGAAGCAGCAGCTTGCTGTCCTTGGGTATCAGCTGGGTGAGGAGGTGATGGGGGAAGTGAACTGGAGGGCTGAACTGGATCTGGAGAAGCATGTTTCTTAGGCAGTTCTGGAACTGGTTCAAGTGGAGCTGGGTCCTGAGCAGTGGCTGGAGCAGAATCTGGAACTGAGTCTGGAGCTGTTGATGCTAAACTGGGGTGCTCATAAGTGAGTTCAGTGATCATTGCATCAATTTGTTCTGAAGTGGCAGTCAGATCTATATCCATGGAGGCAGGCTCCCCCTCAAGAGAAGCATCCTGGATGACAATCTCTGGGTTTGGAGGGGGGGATGGAATCCTGTATTCTGGAACATCCTTTACCACAACTGTTGTAGTAGGAACTGGGGGAATTTTTGGAGCTGGGGAAGGTTGTGCAGGCTCCCCCTCAATTGCTGGATGAGGAGAGGGAGGTGGAGTCCTGACAACCTCTTCCTGAACTTGTTCTTGAGCCCTGGTGGCCTGGGTGGTATTCTGCAATTTCAACTCCCATCTGTTAATGGAGTCCACTGTGAGCCTCTTCATGTAGTGCAGAACACTGCCTTTGGACATTGAGAACACTGCTGGGTCAAGTTCACTGAGTAGAAGGGTTAGAATTCTGGCAAATCCAGGCTTCTTGAGACTGGACCTGATGTGATCAAGAATCAGTCTGCCAAAAGGATATTGCTTCCTGCAGATTATGGAGGTCATCACATCAAACATCTCTCCTGTAGCATGTTTGATTGATCCAGTAGCACAGAGAAGGCATTTGCCGACGATGTCCAGAAGGAATTTGCTCTCTGGGTTCAGCTGGGGGCGTCGAATACCAGAGGGTATGCCGGCGATTCCACAGAAGGAATAGGCACGGTTATAGTCTGCATGGGTTAGGTCTTCTGGTTCTGTGACTGGAGGTAGATGAAGCAACTGATTGATGATGGAGGCGGTGAGTTTGACCTTGATGCCAGAAACGGTAGATCGGAGAACATGACCACTGGTGCTGACTGTCAAATTCTGGTAGAATTCATGAACCTGAGGAAGAAGGAGACGACACTTCTGTTCTAGGACAAAAGTGAGGCCGGCTATATCCAGGAGGTTCAAGAGGTTCTGAAAGTCTGGGGATATGTCTGCAATGCCATCTCGAAGGAGTTCACTACCGATCCCGAGCTTGGCGATGGAAGAAGATGAAGCCATTGAAGAAAAACGGAGAAAAACTGTGGGGTTTTCCTGGTTTTCACGGCACCGGCGGGAGGCGAAGGGTCTCAAGAAATTTGGGGATTTTGGGATTAGTGGATTTAACGATTTTAATCTGACTATTTATATACATATTGTAAAGGAGCGGCAGAAATGATCTGGACTGCTACTAGGCATTTCGAAAAATAATAAAAGCTAACAAAAACTGTACTCGGGAAATTAGGGTTAAGAATTTTCGTAAGTATCAAGTGCTCGAGAAGTAGGCTCGAGTACTTTATTAAGTTCTCGAGTACCCCGAGTGAAGTTCTCGAGACAAAAGAACTTAAGAAATTTTCGTAACCGAAAGTTCTCGAGAAGTTTTCTCGAGCAAAAGTAAAGTTCCCGAGAAAGAATTACTTAGCTTTATTTTCTTCTGAAATTCTGAAAAGTTGAAAGTTGACTTTTTCCTTAGTCCTCTTTGTTGAGCATCCCAAGTTCTGTCTTGAAGAAAGAGAACTTGGCCTCATCCAGTGGCTTTGTGAAAATGTCTGCAACTTGTCTATCTGTTGGAACATATTGAAGGTTGATATCTCCTCGCTCCACATGCTCCCGTATAAAATGATATCTCAACTCTATATGTTTTGTTCTGCTGTGTGACACTGGATTGTTGGCAATGGCAATTGCACTTGATGAATCACACATCAGAGGAATGTCTTCAAACTTCAGGTTGTAATCTTCAAGCTGATTTTTGATCCAAAGCAGTTGTGCACAACAACTGCCTGCAGAGATGTACTCTGACTCGGCTGTTGAGATTGCGACGCAATTCTGCTTCTTACTACTCCAGGAAATAAGCCTTCTTCCTAGGAATTGACATGTTCCTGAGGTGCTCTTCCTATCATCCTTGCTACCTGCAAAATCTGCATCTGAATAGCCAATCAGTTCATTGTCATTACTTCTTGGGTACCATAAGCCAAGATTTGGTGTACCTTTAAGGTATCTCAAAATTCGCTTTGCAGCAGCGTAATGAGATTCCTTACTGTTCACCTGAAATCTAGCACATACACATGTTGAGAACATTATGTCTGGCCTACTAGCAGTAAGGTAGAGTAGTGACCCAATTATGCTTCTGTATTTGGTTTCATCAAAAGGTTTCCCTTTCTCATCCTTATCCAGAGACATAGCTGAGGCCATTGGAGTTTTCATTGTAGATGCGTTCTCCAATCCAAATTTCTTAATCAACTCCTTTGTGAACTTCGTCTGAGATATGAAAATTCCATCCTCAGATTGTTTCACTTGGAGTCCCAAGAAATACTTCAACTCACCCATACTGCTCATTTCAAACTTCCCTTGCATTAGTTTAGAAAACTTTTTGCAAAGGTTGTCGTCAGTTGAGCCAAAAATAATGTCATCGACATAGATTTGCACTAGCAAAATCTTGCCTTTTATTTCCCTAAGAAATAATGTCTTGTCTATCTTTCCTCTTGTGAACTTGTTCTCAAGAAGAAAAGTAGACAATGTCTCATACCAAGCTCGGGGAGCTTGCTTGAGACCATACAGTGCTTTAAATAGAAAGTAGACATGGTTAGGAGAGTTTGGATCAACAAAACCTGGAGGTTGTTCTACATATACTTCTTCCTTTATGTTTCCATTAAGGAAGGCAGACTTCACGTCCATTTGATAGACGGTGAAACCTTTTAATGCAGCATATGCTAGAAATAACCTTATTGCCTCCAATCTTGCCACTGGAGCATATGTTTGATCGAAGTCTATTCCTTCTTCTTGTCGGTATCCTTTGGCGACGAGACGCGCCTTGTTCTTTATTATTGTACCATCTTCATCTAGCTTGTTCCGATACACCCACTTGGTTCCTATAACGTTCTTATCTTTGGGTCTTGGTACAAGCTTCCAAACTTCACACCGTTTGAATTGGTTCAGCTCCTCTTCCATGGCTAGTATCCATGATGCGTCGCAGTTTGCTTCCTCAAACTTCTTTGGTTCCACCTGAGATAGAAAACTTAAATATAAATTTTCATTAGTGGTACCTCTACGAGTTCTGACACCGTCTCGAGGATTTCCAATGATCTGTTCTATTGGATGATCCTTCAAGTGTCTGAGCTCTAATGTCCTAGCATCTGGAACATCTTCAGCATCTGGAGTGACTTCATTTCTTTGAACTGCTTCAATATCCTGATCTTCATTCTCAATTGTAGTTGGAGAAGTGATCTCGATCAAGGTATCACCCTTCTCTTCACTTGGTTCCTCCAACTTTATTTCATTTATCTTGGAACCTGCAGCTTCAAGTAACACACTAGACGAGTTGCTTTGCAACAAACTCGTCTCATCAAAAATAACATGAATTGATTCTTCTACCACCAAGGATTTCTTGTTAAAGATCCTATATGCTTTACTTTGGCTACTATAGCCTACGAAAATGCCTTCAAAACTCTTTTCGCTAAACTTAGTGGTATGATACTTGCCGTTGTTAAGTACAAAGCACTTACAACCAAAGATTCTAAAGTAAGATATTGTTGGCTTCCTGCCTTTTAAAAGTTCATAAGGAGTCTTATCATGGTTCTTGTTTATGAGTGCTCGATTTTACACGTGACATGCAGTGTTGACGGCTTCAGCCCAGAAATATTCCGGTAGTGAAGCATCACTCAACATAGTCCTGCAAGCCTCTATGAGTGTTCTGTTTCTTCTCTCAGCTACTCCATTTTGTTGTGGAGTCCGAGGAGAGGAAAACTCATGAAGGATACCAAGGCTTTCACAAAATTCCGTCATGGCCCCAGATTTGAATTCCGTTCCATTGTCACTTCTGATTTTGACAATGGAGCAGTTGTACTCATTCTGTATTTGCCTGACAAAATTAGTGAAAATATCAAAGGTATCCGACTTGTGTTTCAAAAAGAACACCCACGCAAAGCGCGAGTAATCATCAACAATAACCAACGTATAATCCTTACCTCCTAAACTTCTAACTTGCAGTGGACCAAACAAGTCCATATGAAGAAGGTGTAAACACCTGTCCGAATCTTTGCCAATAATGCTTTTAAAAGTAGCCCTTGTTTGCTTGCCTTTAATGCATGCGTGACAAGGTCTTTCCTTTTCGCACTTAACATTTGGAGCATCACGCACCAAATTCTTCGAAAACAATTTATGAATGGTTTTGAAATTAATATGTGCTAATCTCTTGTGCCATTGGTCACTAAGAGATGCACTATCTTTAGCAAGAAGACATACTGGGGTAGAGGAATCCAAGCAAATAAAATTAAGACAAAATATGTTTCTGCTACGAGTGCCGGATAAAATGGTTTCTTGTTTATCAACCGCTTTTATCAAACACTTGTTGGCATGAAACTCAACAACGTATCCTTTGTCGCATAATTGACTTATGCTTATGAGATTATGTTCTAATCCCTCAACATAAGCAACATCCGAGAAGGATACGCTACCGTTAGAAATTGTACCATATCCTTTTGTAACTCCCCGGTCGGAGCCTCCAAAGATGACCTTTGGTCCGTTCTCGATTGGAGAGTAATTTTGAAGTAAACTTTTTGTTCCGGTCATGTGCCGAGAACATCCACTGTCCAAGTACCATATTGGCGTTCTATTGGCCTTTGGACATACCTGCAACCACAAAATCATTTTTCCTTAGGAACCCAAATTTGTTTGGGTCCTTGGTCTCTTGTTAGATTGCTCCCCCTACCGATGTTAGCATCGTGAGCGGTCTTTCTCACATTGATAACTCTTGGGGCAGCATAAACACTTTTGTTGAACCAACAATCGATGGCGAAGTGACCAATCTTGCCACAACACCAACAATGAAATCTATTGTATCTTTGTCCATTCTTCTCTTGCTTGACCATCTTGACATGAGGTCTAGCAGGAGGAGCTGCCTTGGAGGTGGATGCTTCATGTTGATGACATGAACATGCTTTCCTCTCTTTGGTGGACAAGACTTCAACTTCTTTCACTTTCGGTGCTCTCTTAAAGTTATGACCATGATTATATGGACCATAGCTCTGAAGACTGATTTCTTCATAAGGTGCTTTAAAAACACTTTCGCCAAAGTTTCTAGGACGTGCCCATCCTTGGTATCTAGACTTTGGCTCTACATAAGTAGGCCTAGACCAGTGTCCATAGGAGGACTCAAGATCAAACTTGTTTGTCGGGTAGATTACCTTATTAAAGGTAGTCTGTTCTTGAGGGGCTTTCCCTTTTTCTTTGGCTAAGGCTTTCTTGGCTGCCTTATTCTTTCGTTGAGTCTTATTCCTTCTAGAAGTCTTACTAGAAGTGGCTACATGGCCTAGTCCAACACCATCAGTCTGTGCTGAAAATTCTGCAATCAGTGGAAGAACTGTCTTAGGCTTGGAGAAGCTCTCAACAAGCTTCTTCTCAGCCTCAAACTGCTCTTCCAGATTCTCAATGACTTTTTCTTTCAGACTGACGAGACTAAGTGTCTAATTCAATTCTTTTATGGCAGAGTTAAGCTTACCTTTGAGTGATTCCATCTCAAGAACTTCTTCTCTCAAAGAGCTTTCACTTGCCTTAAGAGACTTAATCTCTTTGGCTTGAGCTTTCACGACCTTTCGACATTTGTCGTAGGCCTTGATCAGCTCTCTGTACTGAACCATGAGTTCAGACTCATTGTCAGAAAAGCTGTCCTCATTCTCATGTTCAGAACTCTCAGATTCAGAAAGAGGTGTGTGAGAGTTTACCTTTCCAGTGTACTGGGGTTCTGTCTCCTCATCAGTTTGAGCCATCAGCCCAAAATATGCTTCTTCTTCCTCACATGACTCCGAGGAGTCTGAGTCGCTGAGGGTCTTTGTTTTCTTAGCCACGAAGCTCCTTTCATTCTTCTTTTGGTGAAAGGGTTTCTTGCTTTCCTTCTTTCCTCCTTCTCTTTTCTTATGAGGGCATTCAGCAATCATATGACCTGGCTTGTTGCAACAATAGCAAACTATGTCAGATGAAACATGTTTGTTCTATTTAGGAACATACCTGTCATGGCTGCTTGAGCCTTTCTTTCTTCGATCACTTTCATAATGTGATCGTCTATGTGAGGCATCCTTGCCTCTCCAATTCTTTTTTTGTTCAGAAACTTCTTGAACTGTCTTGATAAGAGAGAGAACTCTCCTTCAGACAACTCTGAGCCTGATGAACTGGGCTCTGAACTTTCTTCACTCTCAATTGTTTCCTGAGCAGGAGTAGATGATTGAGCTTTGACCTTTTTTGTGCTTTCTGCCTTCAAGGCAACAGTCTTATCCTTTGAAGAGGATCTGCTCTTCTCTTCTTCGGCTTTTCTTGTATTTATTTGCATCTCATAAGACATCAGCTTTCCGAAGAGATTCTGTGGGTCAGTCTCTGCTAGTCTGCCAAACTCCCGAATGGCACATACTTTGGTATCCCACTCTTTCGTCAGGGATCTGAGGAATTTGTCATTCAGGTCACCATTAGTGAACTTCCTGCCATACCCCTTCAGACCATTAACAATTTTGCTGAAGTTCTCAAAAGTATCTGTGATTGAATCCTTTGGTCCTTGTCTGAAGGCTTCATATTTTTGATTCAGAAGGGATCTTCTGTCATCCCTTACTTCTTCAGTGCCTTCCATCAGGACTAACAGACACTGCCACATTTCCTTAGCACTTTGGCAATGTATCAGATTCAGTAGCATAGAGTCATCAACTGCACTTGCTATGATGTTTTTAGCTTTCTTGTCCAACGAGACAAGTGCAATCTCATCTTTGTCAAGATCCATCAGTTTCTTTGGTACCTTTAGAGTAGGATTTATTGTGGAGGTTGTCATGGGAACATAGGGACCTTCTTCAACTATCATAAAGATCCTTGGATCCACAGCTTCCATAAAGAATTTAATTCTTTCTTTCCACATGGGAAAGTTTGTCTTGGTGCACAGTGGAAGCTTTGCAAAATCTTTTGCCTTATCCATGCTTGGCTAACTTCTTAGACAACTTAGGGCAGATCTGATCAAGGTGTTAACCTTTATTTGATCAACGACCCTCTGATACCAATTGAAAGTTGACTAGTTGTCTAAATTATCACCTAGAGGGGGGTGAATAGGTGATTGCGACGTCTTTTGCGGAATAAAATAAAACTAATCGCAGCACACACAAAAAGAACACAAGCACAGACGACACAAGATTTATAGTGGTTCCCCAATCTTGGGTACTCCACTTTCCCTCTCACCGATCTAGTAACGCACTAGACTCGGCTACTCCACTTATCTCAGATTAAAGAAATCTTACAACTCGATCCAACCCGGATCTACACTCGGAAGCACAATCTTCCTACAACAAATACTCGGAATGAAAACTCCTACAACTCGGAGAAGAATCTCCTACAGAATAAAGATATACAGAAAATGATAAAACTGTGACAGATCTAGAAAATCTTGACGTCTCTTCTTCCTTCAACAATGGCGGCTCTGTCAGGAATCAGTCGGAGAAGATACTGTCGTCGATCTTGAGATCTGGTTCTTCGGAACACACGGAATCAAGAGATTCGAAAGAGGTCGAGGTCGATCTCGATTCTATGTGTCACTTCGTCGATCTTTCTTCGTCGGCGGCCTTCCAGATGGAAACAGTGAGCGGCGGCGACCGGGAAGACGAATCGAGAACTTAGGGTTTTTCGGCTCTTTTTCGTTTCACGTTCTTGAAGAGAGAGAAAAGATAAACGATGATAAAAGTTCTTCTTGATGAAAAGAGAGACTGATTAGACCTTTTATAGGGAGCCTAATCGGTCAGAAATCAAATCGTATTGAAAGTAATGCCACGTGGGCCAATTAGATGATGACAGATTAAAGGATTGGAAAAATAGAACGAATAGTGGGTCAACGATTTTGACAATTTTAGAATTAGAAAAAGATCAAGTCAGAAGTACTCGAGAACTGAAGGTTGTTCTCGAGCACTGAATCAAGGAGTTCTCGAGAATAGAAATGATTGTCTCGAGATCTGAGACTTAGAAAAATATACTGTCAAAAATAACTTTCTCGAGCACTAATTGTACTACTCGAGCACTTATACTTAGAAGAAAAAGTATATCTGGATTACTCGAGCAGACAGTAAACTTGCTTGAGTACTGGAAAGAAAGTACTCGAGAACTTGAAACTTCTCGAGCACAAAGACAGAAATAACAACAGAGAAATAGTTCTCGAGAAAGGTAGACTTTTTCTCGAGAAGAAGAGGTATATTTCTCGAGTACTTTTCCTTAGAAATATTTTTGCACAGCATTCTAGTTCTCGAGCAGCAAAGTCATTTTCTCGAGAAAGGAAATCTTTCTCTCGAGCATTAATGACAGCCAGATTTGAAAGAAAAAGTTCTCGAGCAAGCTGAGCTTTTTCTCGAGCACTTTAAAAACTTCTCGAGACCTAGAGTTGTAATTTACTCGAGCACTATTGTACTTCTCGAGCAAAAATGACTTAGCAAAAATTCTAAGTTACAGAAAAATATTTTCAAATAAAACTTCTTCAGCTTCAGCTTTTGTCCTTTTCTCCAAGTGATTTGAGGTTAAGTATATTCCAATAGAGAGGCTACACATGAGTCAACACCATGGATTACACAGTGAGGGATTACACTGTGAAGTCCTGTATTTGATGACCCATTGCAGACTGACATTGGTCTATACTTAAAGTGTACACCTGCAAGCATATGGCTAAAGAGAAATATCAAATACAACTGGATTCAACTTAGTTCATGGGTGACTTCATGCAAATCTAGGTGAGTGTGGATACAATACCCAACAGGTTTTCCCTATGCAATGCAGGAATTAAGGACTTCACATGTCCAAGCAGGAAATCGTTACCCTAGGAGTTCGCTTCGGAGCCATGGAGAGAAATTTGAGACGGATGAAAGCCTTCGCAGCAGCGTTGCCTTCGCAAATCCGAACTCATCTCGCGATTTGGACCACCGTAGCTCAACCGGCAGCCGGATTCCACTCCTTCTTCCTCACCTTGCTCTCACCTCTCTCTTAAACTTAGAAAGAGAAGATGAAACTCAAAATGAGCCTTTCCTCCTTCTTTCCCGGCCTTACCAGCCTAGGAATGATCCCCAGCCACAGGATCTCCTTTAAGGAAAATGAACGGCCAAGATCTGCTCCAAAATATTGAACTTTTTGGCCGACACGGCCTGTGACACGCCCGTGTCACAGGCCGTGTACCCTTAAGCGGCACATGCTGCATTCGCACCAACTAAAATTTACCAGAACACGGGCATCGACACGCCCGTGTCGAATCTGACACGCCCGTGTCGGTCATGTGACACACCCGTGTCACACCTGTTACACGGTACTCAACGAGCGTTAAATCCAGTCAGAGCAGTACACGGGTAGGCACATGCCCTCTGACACGCCCGTGTCAAAACGGACACGGCCGTGTTCAAGCCTTGGTTCCGGGCCGTGTACAATTCTGACTCGATACGACATTTTATTGAGTGACACGCCCTGTGACACGCCCGTGTCGAAGGCCGTGTCCCAGGCTAGACTATCGTCGACCTCCGATCGTCGACTAACCTGAACACGCCCTGGGACACGCCCGTGTCCCAGGCCGTGTACCCCGACACGCCCTGGGACACGCCCGTGTCCCAGGCCGTGTTAAGCAACCTGCACCTCAATTTCAAGTTTGAGTCTTTTTGGGGTGTTACAATATCACTCTTAATCCCATACAACCAGGCAATTTGCTTCAAATCACGATACATCTTTGTAGATCCCGGATTGTAGGCCACACTGGATCTACAAAGATGTATCGTGATTTGAAGCAATTTGCCTGGTTGTATGGGATTAAGAGTGATATTGTAACACCCCAAAACGACTCAAACTTGAAATTGAGGTGCAGGTTGCTTAACACGGCCTGGGACACGCCCGTGTCCCAGGCCGTGTTAAGCAACCTGCACCTCAATTTCAAGTTTGAGTCTTTTTGGGGTGTTACAATATCACTCTTAATCCCATACAACCAGGAAATTTGCTTCAAATCACGATACATCTTTGTAGATCCCGGATTGTAGGCCACACTGGATCCATGAGCATCTCTGCATATCATAACTCTGATGTCTCTAATAGTGGGGATGCAAAATCTGTCGCGATACTTTAAAGTACCCGTATCATCGATAGAAAAATCTGGCAACTCCCCTCTCTCAGTCCTGAGGTATAAGTGCAGAAGGTCTGGATCATCCTTCTGGTGCAACCTAGTAAGAGAAATCAAAGACGGCTCTGCCACTGCCAAACTGCTCTGTATGCCACAGCATCCCTCTGAGATATCCATCAATAAGAACTCTTCAACTAAACGATCGGTGGAGAGATTAAAGATCTTCCCCATCTTCCGGCTCAGGGCATCGGCCACAACATTAGCCTTGCCTGGATGATACTGGATCTCCACATCATAATCGTCCCCATACTCTAGCCACTGTCACTAGCACAGATTCAACTTCTTCTATTTGAACATGTACTTCAGGCTCTTATGATCAGTGAAGATCTTGCACTGAGCCCCATAAAGTAGATGTCTCCAAAGCTTCAACACATAAATCACCGCTGCAAACTCAAGGTAATGCATATGGTAATTCCTCTCATGAGTCTTCAATTGCCTTGACCAATACGCAATCACTTTTCCAGCCAGTATTAACACGTAACCCAGAACAACATGTAAAGCATCCATATACACATCATACTCCACACCCTCAGGAGGTAGGGCAAGAACGGGAGCAGTGCATAATCTATTCTTTAGATCCAGGAAGGCTTCTTCGCACTTTTCACTCAAAACAAAGGTCGTGTTCTTCTGAGTCAACCTGGTCAAAGGTGCAGCCAGGGTTGAGAAACCCTCCACGAACCTCCTGTAGTAGCCGACCAATACTAGGAATCTTTTGATCTCCTTGGGCATGCCCGGCCTGCTCCAATCCATCACTTCTGCGATCTTTTCCGGGTCGACCGAGATCCCATCGTTTTTCACCACGTGGCCCAGAAACGAGACCTGAAGCAACCAAAATTTGTACTTCCTCAGCTTGGTGAATAACTTGTGATTCCTCAACTCCGATATAACCAAGCGCAGATGCCGCTCATGCTCTTCAGTGCTGCGAGAATTGATCAATACATCATCGATGAAAACCACAACAAGCTTGTCTCGAAAATCCTTGAACACCCGGTTCATCATATCCATGCAGGCTGATGGTGCATTGGTCAAACCAAACGACATCACCAAGAACTCAAAATGTCCATGCCTCGATCTAAACACAGTCCGTAGAATATCTGCCTCACGGATCCTGAGCTGATGATAGCAAGAAAGAAGATCGATCTTGGAGAACACCGCGGTACCGCACAACTAATCAAATAAGCCATCGATCCTCGGCAGAGGGTACCTATTCTTAATAGTGACTTTGTTAAACTCCCTGTAGTCGATGCAATGCCGCATCAACCCATCTTTCGTATTTACAAACAAAACAGGAGCACCCCAAGGCGACGAACTATGCCTGATAAATCCTTTTGCCAACAACTCATCCAACTGGACTCGCAAATCCTCTAACTCATGAGGAGCCATTCAGTATGGCGCCTTAGTAATCGGACGCATACCCAGTTCCAAAACAATCACAAATTCAACATCTCGATCGGGAGGAAGACCAGGAAGGTCATCAGGAAAAACATCATCGAAACCACAAACAACATGAATCTCCTCCAAACGCGGTACACTACAGCAGTCCCAACCACCGAGACTAAACAAGCAAAACAATCAGAATGAAATAGCTTCTGAGCACATACCGCAGAAATGACAGGAGAATCTTTGCACAGATCGGCATACACGCTTCAGGGCTGACCATTGTCCTTGATGAAGTTTAAGCGCTTCCCTTTGCACTGAATAACCGCATCATACTTAGACAGTCAGTCCATGCCTAGAATAACATCGAATTCCTCCAGATCAATCATCTTCAAGTCTGCCTTCGCAAGAAAGTCTCCCAACAAAATAGGGCAATCTAGAATGCCCAAATTCGACAACACAGATTCACCAGAAGGGAACTTGATGCGGAAGGTATCACGAACTTGATCTAGAGTCAACCGATGTCGCTCCACAAGGGCTCTAGCTACAAATGAGTGGGTAGCACCGGAGTCGAACAGAACAGGCGCCCAGCGGTTCTTCACCTTAAATTTCCCTATAGGAGTGTATACAACTAAGGAACAACCAAAACAAAACTATAGCCATTCTAGTAAATAAAACTTTAAGGCTGGAAAAACTACTAACCTAAGATGACCTGAGTCAAAGCTTGAGCCTCCTCGGAAGAGATCACATTCATCTTTCCTTTACCCTTACCACAGGCTGAGGCGGAGGTAATGCCTGAAGTGGAACTATAGGAAGAACAGGATGGACTTGAGGACACCTTGTATTGATATGACCCTTCTGCCCACACTGATACAGACTTTATCCTTGGACTAGCACTAGGCAGCATCTTTCCCGGGTCGCTTGCAAAAAGAACAGGAAACATCCCTCCTAGGAGCACCCTGAATAGCATGAACTTGCTACTTATTCATAGCTGCTGCCTTCTTGAAACAACTCTCAACAGGGTGGCCTTACCAGCCACAGAAGCTACACACCACCTTGCTCATCTTTCCCGAAGCAGCACCGGGTACCTGGGGTTTCTTCTCCTCAACAAACTTCCTCTTGTCCTTCCTCATTTGCTAGCCTCTCCTTTTTGCGGTCTCAATTGCCTCTACCTTCAAAGAAGCCTCCACTACCCCTACATAAGTCTCTGATATATATGCACTGGTCAACTGTTGAACCTCGCTCCTCAAGCCACCAAGAAACCGCTTGAATCGATTAGCCTCAACACCAACCAACCCAGTAGCAAACTGGCTCAACTTGCCGAACTCTATCTCATACTCACCGACCGTTAGTTGTCTTTGCTTCAGGTGGAGGAAGTCGTTCATATGGCGGTCATGCTCGACCGAAAGGCAAGAACTTCCTCAGCAGCATTTCCTTGAATAGTTCCCAAGAGCAATCAGCTACCAAGCTCTCCTTTTCTCTAAGCCACCAACTCTTAGCCAATCCATTATGCTGATAGGAGGCTATCATCACTCTCTGATTATCTATAATACCGGAGTACGAGAAAATCTCCTCCATGGAGATCAGCCAATCATCTAAGACCATGAAATCTGCCTTCCCATCATAAGTAGGAGGGCTAAGTCTCTAAAACTGCGAGATAAATGACATCTATACTGGCACCACCACTAGAGGTCTCAGGGGTGGAGGAGTAGGAGGAACAACCAACACCCCTACAGGGCCTTGCACTCCCTGAGTCTATCCTGCCACAAATGCAACCAGAGACTTGATCTGGGCCTGCATCTCCGCAATCTGCCTGCTCAAGAAATGGCTACTCTGTCGCAAGCTCTCGATCACCGCATCATTCTACGTTCCAGATGACTCACCCTCAGACAGGGGAGTCGATCTCGTCGAAGGACGTCTTGCCATCTTAAAATCATAATAACATTAGTCAGATCCAAGTACAACAGCTAGAACAAACTACAAGTACAGACAATACATACAGAAATATGAACTTAAAACTGCTAAACATGCCCTGGGAGTTTATTTTTACAAGAGTTGATGTTATGCCTAACCTAGGATGGTTAACCACCCCATACTAACTCTTGTGTCTAGATCGGGAATGCATGAGTTTATATTATTTTTGACTTGAAAACTTATTTGTGTACATATGTAATCCTGCCAGTCTTTATCTTGGCACGTTGTGCTTATATAATGTTATGCTATGCATGTTTGTGCTATGCATTCTAAAAAGGCCCTAATGCATGTTATGAGCAGCGTACACATGAAAATGTTATGCATCCCATAATACATAACATTCTCATGCAAAGAAAAGAAAACGAGCTAGTCACACCCATATGGTGAGGTTATGCATCCCATACTACATAACCCGCACATGTTTCCCCTATGGTAGATCCATATACGAACACATATTATGCATCCCATACTATATAATATGCCCCATATACTTCATGTTATGCTATGAGCGTAGTGTTCGTGCTTTTGCCAAGACGTGCTGATGACATATCGGTGTGTGAATGACATGATGCTAAACTACTAATTCAATCAAAAGGAAAGGTTGCCCGACTAACTTGTCATGCAACCTCCCTCTGATACTAACTATCACAACCCGCATTTTATCCAAATTTAAGAAGCATCAGAGTATGAGAAAACAAGCAACGTGATGCCACGTCGAGCAGGGGATAACTGTCGACGCTCAGGATAATACCTTCTAACTAGACTATGAAAATTCATAAGCTTAATGATTAGAAAATTAGTTACATTTTAAAGGCCGTATTCATCGGCTCAGTGGATCATCTAGTCTACAGTTTAAAAACTATACTTATATGCTGCGAAAAATACTTTATTCAGGTTTGACATCCTAAAAGAGTGCATAAGTACCCCTGAAGGACAACTTATACTATGTAGGACCCTACATTTAATTTATACTATATATAGGAAAACGATCTTTTTACGTTATTTGGAAAATCATGTTGATTTTTAAAAAACATGCTGATCATGAGATATACATATAATAGTGTTTTTAGGTTTAAAAGAAACTAGCAACCTAGCATAAATCATCGCAAGACTATGTAGACAATCTCCAAAAAAGGTAGTAGTAAAAAGATAACATATCTAGTATCAAGGTAAAACTACCAGTGTGCGCCAACAAACTGACACGAACCACCTGGCAAGTATGTATGTCTGTAAGAAATAAGCACAAAACTACCTCACAAGACCAAGGAACTGATCCCCATAGTACGAGAGACCACGAGCAACAGCACAACACAACTATCCGCATAATCAGGTACTAACCAGAACTTGAGACATTCAAAGAAGAAAAGAATACCTCAGCAAGCAAAAAAAATAAGCTATACGGAAATGTTAATCTAAATGATAAGAAAGAAGAGTAAGTAAACTATAACAAGCACCACTGTCCAAGGAAAGACAAAAAGGAAAAGCACAATGTGCGAGGAAACAGCAACAACCCTGCCCAAAAATCCTGCAGAGTTTATAAGGCTACCATGAGTCGAAAACGTTGCATTCTACAAAGGAAGAGATGTCTAACACCCTAAGTTTTGAGAGATGGCAGTAGCAAAAGCAACGCGGATGCGGGTTGGAGGCAAAATCAGTCCCCCAACCACCATTTCCAAGAAACAAAGCTCAAGGGTCTATATGTGAAAGCACTAGGGACCTCCGACCAGCATGCCCATCCCGTACCTAGAACAAGATAAAAGTGTGGCCATGACTAAGTCACACAACTTCACCACTATTAAGATCTTCAAACCACCACTACTAACCACATCCCACGACTCGGCCTTCAGAAAAATATAGCCGACAAGGAACCTCAAAATCAAGGAATTCACTCGGGAGAGAAAATCATGGTAAGCGAAAAGCGTTGAGATGGCTCAACACGGCATGGCATTGAGTGAGCTCCACTCACTCGACGCCTAAAAAGACGGTTGCGTTTAGTGAGTTAACATCACTCAACGCCAGAACAGCTACAGCAATGAGTGAGGTTTACTCACTCAACGCCTTCTACAACACTGGCTGTGGCGTTGAGTGAGCTAACCTCACTCAATGCCAAAATAGATAGTGGCGTTGAGTGAGTTAACCTCACTGAACGCAAAAACAGCCACGTTGTTGAGTGAGGTTCACTTAGTCAACGCCTTAGCACTTGGCCGCAAAAACTAACTGTGGCGTTGAGTGAGTCAACCACTCTCAACGCCAAAACAGCTTTGTAATTGAGTGAGGTCGACACACTCAACGCCAAAATACTTAATCGCAAGAATGGGGTGCGGTGTTGAGTGACTCCGCCTCACTCAACACCTCAACCGCCATGGCATTGAGTGAGGCCCACTCACTTAACGCCATCCGACATAACCGCTCGATTTGGCGGCGACGTTGAGTGAGTCCGCCTCACACAATGCCAACCAGCATAACCTCGCGGATTGGCTGCGACGTTGAGTGAGTCCACCTCACTCAATGCATAGACAGACATGGCGTTGACTGAGGTCGACTCACTAAACGCCATACTACTTAGCCGCAAAAGAACAGAACAAAAAAGCTTCGGTGTTGAGTGTGCATATAACACTCAACGCAAAGCCCAAGCAGACCCGACATTGAGTGTGTGCACAACACTCAATGCCAAATCCAAGAAGACCCGACGTTGAGTGTGTGCACCACACTCAATGCTAATTCCAAGCAGACCCGGCGTTGAGTGTGTGCACCACACTCAACGCCAAATCCAAGCATACCCGGCGTTGATTGTGTGCTCCACACTCAACACTAAATCCAAGCAGAGCTGGCATTGAGTGTGCATATGATAATACGTTTTGTAGCCTAAACTATTATCGTATTTTATATTTTATATTGTACAAATTATGTCTATTATTAGTTTATTTTTATCCTTTTTATGTAAATTTTATTGCCACTAACTTTTTCCTGTCTTTTTGCAGGTTTTCAGAAAAATCGCCAAAATGGCCTGTCACGCCCCACTGTCACGCCCTCCTTGGGCGTGACCTTGGGCGTGTCACCCGATCCCGAGGACACCTGCTGGAAGGGACAGATAACGGCCAAAACCGCTGTCACGCCCCCCTGTCACGCCCTCCCTGGGCGTGTCACCGGGCGTGACATGGGCGTGTCGCCCTCTGCCGCAAAGCCTGCCGCCGCATTAAATGTCGTTCCGTCTCAGCACGCAAATAGTACTGTCACGCCCCATGTCACGCCAGTGACATGGGCGTGATACCCTCCTTTTTCGGCGACTGACGGATTTCCGACCAATGATTTGGACATGACATGCCTGTCACGCCCCCCTGTCACGGGCGTGACCTAGGGCGTGACCACCGACGTACCGAAGCAATCATCCCTCCCGCCAGAATCCAGAGCCCGAGGTCAAATCCGTACCTGTCACGCCCCCTGACACGCCCCCCCTAGGGCGTGTCGGAGGGCGTGACCAACCCGAGAAAAAATCTATAAATTGAGCCCCCCTCCCCCCCATTTCAGCAAGCTTTGGTTGAGTGGGGGAGGTGCTGCCCCTTTGTTTCTTGATCCTTTTTCATGCTTTCTCTCTCTCTCTATCCCCCTCTCTTTGTACTTTTTGGTTAACCCTAGTTTAATCATAGTTTGTGCTAGCTTTTAATGTAATTTTCTTCTTGCTTAGTGCTTAATGTAGGGCTAGAATAGGGTTTAATTTTCATGCACTTGTAACTTTAATTTTCAATAGTGTAACTTGCCCTTTTTATTAATAAAAGTGTTTTTTTTTTAGTTTGTGTTCTTCTTATGCTTTTCTACTCATCTTCCCCCCTTCACTCCATTATGATTAACTAATCCTCCTTGTACTCGATCTTGATGATCCGAGGTTAGAGCGATTATGTTATGATGTTTTAATTAATCTTTTCTTTTTAGGTTAGGGCCTTGAATTACTCTTGATTTATCACGGGTCGGAGGTATATTTTCGATATATACTCTCCGCCTTTGCTTTCATTCTGGGCTAGCCGAGAGGCCGAAAGAATGAAGTGAGCATTCAAGAGTAAAGGGAGTTGTACGCACCCCTCGAGAGAGGCAGACGTCCAAATCTCCCGGATTGGAGTAAAATCCAATAGTGGGGTTCACCGCGTAAAGCGAGTTTTAGGCCTCCGATTTAGACGAGAGTCGGTCGGACCTTCCTAAACTCAGTTGGGCACGACTTCGAGAGAAGCGTGTTCAAGCTTTAGGAACCTCCACGGTCAAGGACCCTTATCCTATTAAGTTTAGATTTTTATCGCATTTTCTTAATCGTCTTTAGCCGAGGTGAATCTCGATCGGGTGCATTTCCATTTCATATTGTTCTACCTTTTGTAGTAATCTCATATATTGTGCTCTTTTATTAACTGCAGTAGTTTCCGTTCTAGCTTAGTTGTTTACTTAATAGCCCTCTTAATTGCAGTGTTTCTTTTTCTAGAATAGCTTTACTTTCTCCCCTGCACTTAGATTTTCTAAAACCCTAGTTTTTCCGTCGATAAGATAATAGCGTTCGTGTGAGTAAGCTTAGCCAACAGTTCCCGGATCTTAATACGACACTTGTGTCCCCTTGCTACAATTCGATAGGTATACTTGCCTCATCGGGTTGCTAGTTCGGTTGCGTTTATTTCTTCGAACCCTAGCGCGCAACAAGTTTTTGGCGCCGTTGCCGGGGACCCAACTTCCGTTGATATTTTGAAAACACGAACCTATTAATTTTATCTCTTCTCTTTCTCATCCCCTTTCTTTAAAGTTTTAAAAAAAAATCAAAAAAAATTTTATCACCGCTCTTAATAGAAACCAACCTCACAATTTTTCTACGCCACCTAATTCTCTCGAAAAGGGCAAAGGGCTTTAAGCGCCACTGTCTTGTCTAGTACCTTGCGAACCCTTCACGGGGTAGTCCTTGGGAAGTTCGGGAGTTAATCTATAAAAAAAAATCTATTTCAAAAAAAAAAAAAAACTTAATTTAATTTTCTAAATCTAGTTTTTCTTTCTAGTTTATCCTTTTTCTCTTTCTCTTCTTCTTTTCTGTTCTTTTAGTGCATGACCCGCGGGAGTCCGTCGGTTATTTTGGACTTGGACCACGAAATTGAGCGTACTCTTCGGAGAAGATCGCGATTTCAAGGTCCTACCATCCAAGTGCCGGTTGAGGACTCCGAGTCATTTAATACTTTAAGAATGGAAGAACCCAACGTAGATGAGGCCGTGCAAAGGACTATGTCCTATTATGCACGACCGAACCTCGAGGGAACAGAATCGAGTATAGTCCGCCCTACTATAGCAAATAATAACTTTGAACTAAAGCCTAGCATAATTCAAATGGTGCAGCAATATGTGCAATTTGACGGACTTCAAGATGAAGATCCGAACGCACATATAGCTAGCTTTCTTGAAATTTGCGACACCTTCAAGATAAATGGTGTCACAAATGATGCGATAAGGCTAAGACTCTTCCCCTTCTCTCTAAGAACTAAAGCTAAGCAGTGGCTTAACACACTTCCGAAAAATAGCATAACCACTTGGAATGAATTAACTGAAAAATTTTGGCGAAGTATTTTCCGCCAGCTAAAACTGCAAAACTTAGGAACGACATCTCTGCCTTTGGACAAATAGACTCTGAAACCCTTTACGAAACCTGGGAGAGATTTAAAGAATTATTAAGACGATGCCCACATCACGCGCTGCCTGTATGGTTACAAGTGCAGACGTTTTATAACGGGCTAAATCAAAGCACGAAGCAAATGATAGACGCAGCTTCTGGCGGTACTTTAAATCATAAGACCCCGGAAGCCGCTCTTGAGCTTTTTGAGGACATGGCCATGAACACTTATCAGTGGAATGTGCCTAGGTCCCGCCCGAACAAGCCTGCAGGTATCTATGAAGTGGACAACGTCTCCCAGCTCGCTCTGCAAGTAGAAATCCTAAGCAAAAAAATCACGGAGATGACTGCTGCCTCCGCCCCTCAGGTATGGGAATCTGCAACCCCTACTCCAGAACATTTAGATTATGTTAATAATTTGCCTAGAACTGCTTTTAATAATTTTTCTGCTGCGAATTTTCATCCGCCTGGTTTTAATTTTCCGAATAGTTATAACCCCGCTTTAAGAAATCACCCGAACTTTTCATGGAGTAATCCATCGAATGCGATGCGCCCACCTCCGCAAAATGATTTTTCTGCACAACCACCACCACCACCACTTCTTCAAAATTCACCCAAAACCTCCAAGCTTGGAGGAATTACTTTCTAAATATATCACCACAAATGACGCCACTATAAGAACGTTAACCGGAAGCGTAAAAAGTCTAGAAAATCAGGTAGGACAGCTCGCGAAAATAATTTCTGAGCGACCCGCAGGGTCTCTTCCTTCCAATACCGAACCCAACCCGAGAGAGCAAGCGAAAGCTATAACTCTTCGGAGTGGGAAGCAAGTCTCCGGTATGGTAAGTGAAGAGCCCGAGGCAAGCTCCGCTCCTGCTTTTAAAAATCAAAGCTCCGCTCCTGCTTTTAAAAATCAAAGCTCTGCTCCGCTTACACCCTCTGCTGAAGAAGTAATCACCTCCACTTTAGAAAATAATCTCACTCCACCACCCATCTTCAAAAATAATTCAACTCCTCCATACCCCTCTGAACTTAATAGACAACGTCAAGATGATCAGTACTCCCGCTTCTTAGAAATCTTCAAACAAATCCACATTAATCTTCCCTTCCACGAGGCTATTTCGCAAATGCCGAAATACGCCAAATATCTTAAAGACCTCCTCACAAACAAGAAGAAGTTAGAGAATCTTTCGCACGTCACGCTTAACGCCGAGTGCTCCGCCGTTTTAACAAACGGTTTGCCGAAGAAAATCAGTGACCCGGGTAGTTTCTTATCCCGTGTGTCTTCGGTGATCTCTTTGTTAAACACGCGTTAGCCGACTTAGGCGCAAGTATAAACCTGATGCCCTTTTCGTTGTTCAAAAAGTTAGGGATTGGTAGCCTTAACCCCACGCGTATGAGTATCCAGCTAGCCGATAGATCCGTCAAGTACCCGTTAGGAATAGTGGAGGACGTTCTAGTGAAAGTCGACAAGTTCATCTTCCCGGTGGACTTTGTCATTTTGGACATCGAAGAAGACGTCGAGGTTCCCCTGATCCTTGGCCGACCCTTCCTTGCCACCTCCCGAGCCATCATTGACGTAAGCAATGGTAAGCTCTTTCTTCGAGTAGGCGACGACGAAGTCACATTTCCGATCACCCCTTCGATGAAGAACACCTTAGCGAACGATGACTCATGTTTTTTCATAGACGCCGTGAGTGATGATTCTTCCTACTGCCTCGCCGACTTTGAAAAAGAATTTTCTACTTTTTGCTCCTCTTCTCTTACAACAGAATCACTGCAAGGAAGTGATGAATCTTCTTATTGTCTTTCTGAGTTTGAAAAAGAGTTTTCTGATTTTTGTTCTTCCTCTTTTCTTACCACTGAATCTGCACAAGAAGCCGTCTTGGCTGCTAGCCCCACCCCTTATTACGTTCCTTATAAAAAAGTTTATGAAGATATTATTTTTGAAAAAGAAAGAATCTCAAAATCCTCTTATGAAGAACCCCCTACCCTAGAACTTAAAGAACTTCCCGAACACCTTAAGTATGCTTTCTTAGAAAAAGACTCCAAGTTACCAGTTATCGTTTCGGCCTACCTCACGGATACGCAGAACGATAAACTTCTTCTAGTTCTACGTAAGCATCGCCGGGCTATTGCTTGGCAAATTTCTGATATCAAGGGCATAAGCCCATCTTTCTGTACACATAAAATTTTAATGGAAGATAATTCGCGTAACTCTATCCAACCTCAGCGCCGTATAAACCCGAATATGAAAGAAGTAGTTAAGGGCGAGGTTATGAAACTATTAGACGCAGGAATTATCTACCCTATATCAGACAGTAAGTGGGTTAGCCCCGTTCAGGTAGTTCCAAAAAAGGGAGGGATAACCGTAGTTAGTAATGAGAATAATGAATTAATCCCGACACGGACGGTGACGGGTTGGCGTATGTGCATAGATTACCGTAAGTTAAATGACGCCACCCGTAAGGACCACTTTCCTCTACCGTTTATCGACCAGATTTTAGAACGTCTCTCCGGCCATAGCTTTTATTGTTTTCTCGATGGCCTCTCGGGGTACTTTCAAATACCCATCTCCCCCGAGGACCAAGAGAAAACTACGTTTACTTGTCCCTTCGGCACCTTCGCGTACCGGAGAATGCCGTTTGGATTATGCAATGCGCCGGCTACATTCCAACGATGTATGCTCGCAATATTTGACAAGTACGTAGAAAGCATTATGGAGGTATTCATGGACGATTTCTCCGTGTTCGGCGATACCTTCGATAGATGTTTAGAAAACCTCGAAAAAGTCTTAGAACGATGCGAAGAAACTAACCTTGCCCTAAATTGGGAAAAATGCCATTTTATGGTGAGGGAAGGGTTAGTTTTGGGTCATAAAATTTCTGCTAAAGGTATTGAGGTAGACGTTGCCAAGATAGAAGTTATTGAGAAGTTGCCGCCACCTACAAACATAAAAGCTATAAGAAGTTTCCTAGGCCACGCTGGTTTTTATCGTCGTTTTATAAAGGACTTCTCCAAGATCACTAAGCCCCTCACCCATCTCTTAGAAAAAGACGCTCCATTCATTTTTGATGACTCTTGTAATTCTGCCTTTGAATCAATTAAAGAAAAGTTAATTAACGCACCAATTATGATAGCTCCGGTGTGGGACCTTCCTTTCGAGATTATGTGCGATGCAAGTAGTTTTGCGGTGGGAGCCGTATTAGGTCAACGCATATCTAAGAACTTCCACCCCATCTATTACGCTAGTAAAACCCTCACATCTGCACAAGAAAATTACACCACAACCGAGAAGGAGCTCTTAGCCGTAGTATTTGCGTTTGATAAATTTCGCCCTTACATTACACTTTCAAAAATCATTGTTTTTACGGACCACTCGGCCCTCAAGTACCTTCTTGCCAAAACGGATGCCAAGCCTCGCTTGATTCGCTGGGTCTTACTCCTCCAGGAGTTTGACTTAGAGATCCGTGATAAGCGAGGAGCCGAAAACTTGGCCGCCGACCATTTATCAAGATTAGATAACCCCTTTATAGAAAAATTAAATGAAAAATCTTTTAATGATTATTTTCCTGATGAGAAGCTGCTTTTAGTTAATACATCTACTTCTCCTTGGTTCGCACACATCGCCAACTATCTAGTGGCCCGGGTGCTCCCAAAAGAGTTCTCCTCTCAGCAGAAGAAGAAATTCTTTTCTGAGCTGAAGAACTACTTTTGGGAAGACCCGCATCTTTTCAAAATTTGTGCGGATCAAGTGATAAGGAGATGTGTTTCTTTTGATGAAGGAATTGATATTCTAAAACATTTGCATGAAGGTCCGACAGGTGGGCACTATCAAGCTGCTCGCACCGCTCATAAGGTGCTTTGCGCGGGTTTTTACTGGCCTAGCCTGTTTAAAGACGCGCAAGCCTTTGTGAGCAGGTGTGATAGTTGCCAACGGTCGGGCAATATTTCTAATAAAAATGAAATGCCGCAAAATTATTTCTTAGAGTGCGAAATTTTCGACCTCTGGGGAATTGATTTTGTTGGCCCCCTTCCTTCTAGCTTCGGAAACAAATATATTTTAGTTGCTGTTGATTATGTTTCACGATGGGCTGAAGCCCAAGCTCTTCCTACGAACGACTCCCGAGTTGTAGTCACGTTTTTAAAAAAATTATTTTCTAGATTCGGTACGCCACGCGCAATCGTTAGCGATAGGGGTTCCCATTTCTGTAACGCGCAATTTTCAAAAATCCTTACTAAATACGGCGTTACGCATAAACTGTCCACTGCCTACCACCCCCAAACTAACGGTCAAGTCGAAGTAGTAAATAGAGAAATAAAAAGAATATTAGAAAAGACTGTTTCAACTTCTAGAAAAGACTGGTCAACCAAACTTGACGATGCTCTATGGGCCTACCGAACAGCGTACAAAACCGCCCTCGGATGTACGCCGTATCGGCTGGTCTATGGAAAATCGTGCCATCTGCCCGTGGAGTTAGAACACCGCGCCTTTTGGGCCTTAAAATTTTTAAACTTCGATCCCCACTCAGTCGGTGACCTTCGAAAATTTCAACTAAATGAACTCGATGAGTGGCGCTCTTATGCTTATGAAAATAATAAACTTTATAAAGAGCGGACGAAGCGTTTACACGATAAACACTTAAGGCACCCTAAAAACTTTAAGCCGGGCGACCAAGTCCTGTTATATAACAGTCGTTTACGTTTATTTCCGGGCAAATTAAAATCTCGCTGGTCTGGCCCATTTTCTGTTTTAGAAGTATTTCCTTATGGAACTGTTTTAATTTCTCACCCTGATAAGGGTAATTTCAAAGTGAATGGTCAGCGTCTTAAACTGTATTTCTCTGGTGATGATGATGTCAGTCCAGACACTATTAAGTTTCTGCTTCACGAACTTTAATCTTTAAATTTTTATTTTTTTTTGCCAAAAACAATTTTATTTCGGGACAATAATGTTTTTGGACAATATTATTTTTGATGCGTCGAGCTCAACGACGCTTTAACCAAAGGGCGCTCTTGGGAGGCAACCCAAGTTATCTTTTTCTGTTTTCTTTATTTTACAATTTTTGCCTCGGACGGCTCCGACAAGCTGAAGCTTCTGCGATCGCCTGCTCCAACATTGCTGAATCCATCACAAAGTCCAAAGAAGACATTCGGGGATCGACATCACTCAGCTTTCGCAGCAAATAAATCCGGGGAAGTACCTGTATTTCAATTATGTCTTTTCAATTCTGCACTTTATTTTTCTCTCCTTCTCCAATCCCCTTCTTTAGCCATTGAGGACAATGTCTGTTTTAAGCTTGGGGGAGGATTTCCTCCTTCATTTTTGCTTAGTGTAAATAATTTCCTTTTTTGTAAATAGTTCTAAAAAAAAAAAAAAAATGAATATCTTAAAATTCCAAAAAAGAGAAAAATTTTCCAAAATCCAAAAAAAGAGAATATTTCTCAAAATAAAAAAATATATATGTATTTTTGAATAGTTTAGACATTTTGGTATTTCAATAGTACCCCTAGTTTTTAGTTTTGTTTTACTCAAAATCTCCTATAAACAACTTAGTTAATTATAATATTTCCTAATCGTCCTTTTTAATTATGTTTCACAAGTAAAATGTTGGCCATGCTGTGTTTCTAATTCACGGTAGCATGTTAAGGTGAAATATTTTTCTAAAACTCGCATTTCTATTATGGTTTTTTGTTGTTTATTTCCTTTACTTTCTCAAAAAAATTCATCATCCACTATTTTCTTTTCGTTTTTGAATAATTTTTGTAAAGTCAACTTTTGAATAACGTAGTAGATGTGAACGATCCAAGTCACCTATTATTTCTATTTTCAAGTTAATTTCATCAATCTTCTTTTATTATCTAGGACTCGCTTTTTGAAAATTTTTCAAACCTTTGTTTTAAATAAATTCAAAAGCGTGAAAATGATTTAGGCCATTTTTGTTTTCGTTTGAGCTTTCCTGCCAACCTAAAATATCTTTTACCACTAGTTAGCCGTTTTTGAGCCTTTTTCCGATTTCATTTGATAGCTCCTCTCTTCATTTCAGTTTCACCAAAGCCAAAAATTTCCAACCTATCGAATCGCACTAGCCTTTTTGAGTTTCATAAATTATTTTGACGATTTTTGATAGGGTATTTTGTGATTTTTGTGGAGAAAGGTTTTCGAAAAAAAAAAGGAAGTATGTTCAAAAGTGATGTTTATTTTTGTTTGGCCAACTCAAAAAGGAAAATAAAAAAATTTATGGCCTTTGTTTTGAAAAAAAAAAAAAAATGAAAAATGAAAAATGAAAAAGAAAAAGAAAAAGAAAAAAAATGTGTACATATTTTTATGAAAGTTTTTGAAACTCTTTGTTTTGGTTTAGTGTGATTTTAAACCTTCACGTTTATCTTTGAATTCCACTCCTAATCATTTTCCTAAACCAAACGTTTCTGTCCTATTTAAGTCCTTTTGATTCACGCTTTTTGTTTTTTATTTAACAACTAAGAAAAGAAAAACAGTAAATCAGTTTTGGTTTTAGATTTAAACCTAGATTTTTGATAATTAAATTGATATAATTATAATGCGTTGCTTGGATCTAGTAACAACTCAATGCGTGTTTTTCATTTTTGTTGCTTTACTTAAGTCCATTTAAAAAATCTCGCTAAAATTTTGGATGATTTGTTTTTATTAAGTAAAGTTTATAAAAGTTTTACCATACCTAAATAATTGTTTTAGACTTACATTTCACCTTTTCCCTACTAAGAATTTCGCATAGTACTTGTGTAGGCATAATTAGAAGTTTTTGATTAGTCCTTTTTATAAATTTCTAGTTTTTGTATTTTTGCTTGGGGACAAGCAAAGCTTAAGCTTGGGGGAATTTGATAATACGTTTTGTAGCCTAAACTATTATCGTATTTTATATTTTATATTGTACAAATTATGTCTATTATTAGTTTATTTTTATCCTTTTTATGTAAATTTTATTGCCACTAACTTTTTCCTGTCTTTTTGCAGGTTTTCAGAAAAATCGCCAAAATGGCCTGTCACGCCCCACTGTCACGCCCTCCTTGGGCGTGACCTTGGGCGTGTCACCCGATCCCGAGGACACCTGCTGGAAGGGACAGATAACGGCCAAAACCGCTGTCACGCCCCCCTGTCACGCCCTCCCTGGGCGTGTCACCGGGCGTGACATGGGCGTGTCGCCCTCTGCCGCAAAGCCTGCCGCCGCATTAAATGTCGTTCCGTCTCAGCACGCAAATAGTACTGTCACGCCCCATGTCACGCCCGTGACATGGGCGTGACACCCTCCTTTTTCGGCGACTGACGGATTTCCGACCAATGATTTGGACATGACATGCCTGTCACGCCCCCCTGTCACGGGCGTGACCTAGGGCGTGACCACCGACGTACCGAAGCAATCATCCCTCCCGCCAGAATCCAGAGCCCGAGGTCAAATCCGTACCTGTCACGCGCCCCTGACACGCCCCCCCTAGGGCGTGTCGGAGGGCGTGACCAACCCGAGAAAAAATCTATAAATTGAGCCCCCCTCCCCCCCATTTCAGCAAGCTTTGGTTGAGTGGGGGAGGTGCTGCCCCTTTGTTTCTTGATCCTTTTTCATGCTTTCTCTCTCTCTCTATCCCCCTCTCTTTGTACTTTTTGGTTAACCCTAGTTTAATCATAGTTTGTGCTAGCTTTTAATGTAATTTTCTTCTTGCTTAGTGCTTAATGTAGGGCTAGAATAGGGTTTAATTTTCATGCACTTGTAACTTTAATTTTCAATAGTGTAACTTGCCCTTTTTATTAATAAAAGTGTTTTTTTTTAGTTTGTGTTCTTCTTATGCTTTTCTACTCATCTTCCCCCCTTCACTCCATTATGATTAACTAATCCTCCTTGTACTCGATCTTGATGATCCGAGGTTAGAGCGATTATGTTATGATGTTTTAATTAATCTTTTCTTTTTAGGTTAGGGCCTTGAATTACTCTTGATTTATCACGGGTCGGAGGTATATTTTCGATATATACTCTCCGCCTTTGCTTTCATTCTGGGCTAGCCGAGAGGCCGAAAGAATGAAGTGAGCATTCAAGAGTAAAGGGAGTTGTACGCACCCCTCGAGAGAGGCAGACGTCCAAATCTCCCGGATTGGAGTAAAATCCAATAGTGGGGTTCACCGCGTAAAGCGAGTTTTAGGCCTCCGATTTAGACGAGAGTCGGTCGGACCTTCCTAAACTCAGTTGGGCACGACTTCGAGAGAAGCGTGTTCAAGCTTTAGGAACCTCCACGGTCAAGGACCCTTATCCTATTAAGTTTAGATTTTTATCGCATTTTCTTAATCGTCTTTAGCCGAGGTGAATCTCGATCGGGTGCATTTCCATTTCATATTGTTCTACCTTTTGTAGTAATCTCATATATTGTGCTCTTTTATTAACTGCAGTAGTTTCCGTTCTAGCTTAGTTGTTTACTTAATAGCCCTCTTAATTGCAGTGTTTCTTTTTCTAGAATAGCTTTACTTTCTCCCCTGCACTTAGATTTTCTAAAACCCTAGTTTTTCCGTCGATAAGATAATAGCGTTCGTGTGAGTAAGCTTAGCCAACAGTTCCCGGATCTTAATACGACACTTGTGTCCCCTTGCTACAATTCGATAGGTATACTTGCCTCATCGGGTTGCTAGTTCGGTTGCGTTTATTTCTTCGAACCCTAGCGCGCAACAGCACACCACTCTCAACACCAAATCCAAGCAGACCCGGCGTTGAGTGTGTGCACCACACTCAACACCAAATCCAATCATACCCAGCGTTGAGTGTGTGCACCGCACTCAACGCCAAATCCAAGAAGACTTGTCGTTGAGTGTGTGCACCACACTCAATGCCGAGCCCTGAAATATTCTAATCATTTAGACTAAGGAAAAGAAGGGATTCTTCTATAGCACCTACACAGGCAAGCACAAATTCATCCAAACCCGAGCCTAAACAAGACAGATTTTTTTGCATAAAATTAAACTATAGTTTTTCTCCTCTACCCGGCTACAACTACTGCACAGGAAAATTGACCCAACACTAAACCCTTACTTAGCCCGAGAACAAGGCCTTCTCTACTAACAGTTGGAGGAGAATAAAATAAAAACAAAGGGAGGCTGCTAGGAGTACCACTGAACAGGAAACTCATATCAGGTATGCTGAACATAAATCGAAGCCGAGAAAATGAATAATGGTTTCTATCTTAGGGCTAACAGGGCAACAATGAGATAGAAAAAAAAGGAACTACACGGCAAGGGCAAGAATACCACTTGCCTCAAATTTCCGGCGAAGCTTTGTTAGACTCCTTTACTCTCACTCGGCACCAGCAACAACAACACCTAAAGCAAAAATCTGGAGCTTTAATGGCGGAAACGGACAACCTAAGAAATTTCGAGACCCTTAGAAACACCACGAAAAATGAATTTCTTACCGTAGGAATGAAGGTCTAGGCGAGAGCAATCCAAATCCTCTTTCAGAATCGAATTCCGTCCACAAATGCTCTCGGAATCGGTGTCTGAAGGAGAGCAGGTTCGGCGGTTTCTCTGCTTCTTTTCGCGAACAGCCGCAGACTAGTTCGTTTTTCTGGAAGATGAACAGGAGCGGTTTCTCTTAAGTATAAACTATCCTATATATAGAACCCTATTAATCTTAATAGCTAATTAATTAAATAATGTAAAATAATACATAGTATAACCGTCCAAACACTTTTAAAGTATTAGATGAAAAAATACTTAATAAATAGTATTATTTTTTTCATAAAATACAAAATGACGTGAAAACCGAACATCCTCGGAATTAGACGAAATTCAAACTGTAGCTAAATATCCATGCTACGAACACAACGGTGAAGTCGAAATTAACTTTCGACGAACAGAACTCGAGTTATACCCACCCAAAGTCAAAACACAAGCATCCCCCGAGAGGCCACACTGGGTCACCCAAAACGACCCGGCTTGCTAGGAGATCTTGCCAATAGACTATAAAATAGGCCACTCTGTTCTAAGGAGTTAAGACCACACTCCACTGACGACACAAGCTAAGTAAAATGCGTCGACGTAATGCCAATCAAGAATTAAATAATCGCAGAAAAATCGGGGGCGTTACACTACCAGCTGCGGATTCAGGAGGAGGACATTATAAAGACTGCCTTTAGTATCAGATATGTGTTGTTCGAGTTTTCCGTGATGCCCTTTGGGCTCACGAATATAACTTCAGCATTCATGATCCTCATGAACCAGGTGTTTGAGGCTTATCTGGATGTGTTTGTCATCGTGTTTTTTGACGACATCCTCATCTACTCGTGGACAGAGGAGGAGCACACACGACATCTGACACTCAATCTAGAGAGACTGCAGGAGCACCACCTTTATGCGAAGTTCAGCAAGTGCATGTTCTAGTTGAAGGAGGTGGCATTCCAAGGCCAGATTATTAGTGGAGCTGGGTTGGCAGAGGACCTGGCTAAAATCCAGGTAGTTCGAGATTGGCTGCAGCTGATGTCGGCCACAGAAGTGCGAAGTTTTCAAGGACTTGTCGGTTATAACCAGAAGTTCGTGGAGGGATTCTTGATGAGTTCTAAATATATGAATTTTTTTAGTATTTTATTTAAGTAGTTTTTGAATGTTTTAGTATTTTTCTGTTATTTTTCTTTAATAAATATGGTTCTTTTTGTAAAAAACTGATCTAACTTAGTTTATTTTTATATTCTAAAATTTTTCAGAAAATGGTCAAAAATTGACCTAACATGCCTGTGTGATGCTGACCAACACGCCCGTGTTTCCCTCGACGATCAACCATCGTCGACCCCAACTCGACACTCAGCGCTTCATCAACCCGAGCTGGACCCGCCTATGTCCGAAGACCCAACACGGCCTTGTGAGATACTCAATGCCTTCATCCAGTCGTCACTCAACGCCACTCAATGCTCCCAGCAACTCAATGCTTTTACTGTTCACCTCTAAGCGCCACTCAACGCCATCAACTCGACACTCAACGCCAGCATGTTACGCCCGTGTCCAAGCACGGCACGCCCGTGTCATACACGTATCCCGTCCCGAAGCTTCCCGAAAAAAGCCATCTCCCCAGATTTTGACAAGTCAAACACGACAACTGTGACATGCCCCCCGACATGCCCGTGTTGTAGGTCGTGTCACGCCCGAAATTTTTTCTATAAATAAAAAATTTCTTTAAGGTCCAAGGTTTCACTTTTTTGAGCCAAATTTAGTGTGTTTTGTGGGATGCTTAGTGTGTTCCATTGCCATGTAAGGAGAACTTTCTCCACCTCTTTTATTTTTGTCTTAGCTTTGTAATAGTTCTTTTTCATCAATAAAAACATGTTAGCTTTTCTCTTCTTAAATGGTTTTGTAATGAACTTGTGTGCCCACTTTGTTCTTCTTTTTATTCTCAGGTTTTTCTTTGTGCTTCTCTTTATGAAAAGTGTGTGTGTGTGTATGAGTTTAACTAGTTAATTTATTCATGCTTTTAATTAGTTGTTATGTTAGATTTTATTATAGTTAATATGATAGTTTTTCTTCATGCTTTTATGATACTTTAAAATTGTAACTTCCCTATCCTAATCCTAATGAGTTTTGTAAAAGTGATTTTAAAAGTGATTTTAATTTTCTTTAACTTTGTCTTTGTTTATGTTGTAAAACTTTTTGTCCTTTTAAATTTTTTTTTTACTTTATTATCAATTTTATGAACTCTTAAGAATGAAAAAGTTATAATTTTAATTTTTGAGCACCTTTGATATTAACTTTAATTCCAAAAAACTTTTGCTCTTTTTATTTTTATTTCATATTTTTATGTGTTTTAAACAAATTTTAAGAATAGATAAGTAGTTGTTTTAATTTTTAGGTAACTTTCATTTTGTTTTTAATTTGTGTGTGTGAACGTATTAGTTAGGTTTTAATTTTGTTCTTTAAAATTTCATGTTATGTGTTGAGTTTATGAAATAATTTTTCATGCTTTATTTTATTGCTTTCTTTCAATTATGTAGAGTGTGTGAGTTTATGAGATATATTTTCATGCTTTATTTTATCACTTTCTTTCAATTATGTAGAGTGTGTGTGTGTGCACATTTATTTCTGCTTGCTCGCTAAGACATAAATGATGTGTTTTCATTTACTGACTACTCATTCGAGTAGGACTTGTGATTTACCATATACTCATTTGAGTAGAACTTGTACACATATTTATTTCTTCCTACTCGTTAAGAGTTAAATGGCGTGTTTTCATTTCCAGCCTACTCATTCGAGTAGGACTTGTCTTTACTTTTTTTATGGTTTCGAAGTGTGCGTGAGTTCTCATTTTAATTAGCTTTTCAATTTTATCTAAATATTTGTTATTTTATGTCTTCTTCTTATAATCATTTACTATTTAGTTTCGAACTCGCACCTCATTAAAACCATAAACCCATCCCCATACCGATGAGTGGCTAATGATCTTTAGCCCTTGGAATCGAAGAGCTTTGGGACATATAGAATGATTTGAAAGAATTAAAGTTCTTTATTTTCATTTTAATTTAAGGACTTAAGGTTTGCCCAAGGTTAACGACGCGTTGGGCCACATAATTGATGTGCGGGATCTATTTTCGTTATCCATATGCTAGCATGCCGAGGGGCCGTGCATATGGACCGATTCCCCTTGGGTAAATAGAATTGCGTACATACCCTCGAGAGAGGAGAAGCGTTGTCCTTCCGGATTTTGTTCCCCACCAAATAGCGGGGTTTTTAGCGTAAAGCGGGCATTAAGAGGAATCCTTCGTTGGACTAATGTTTGGTCGAATAGTATTAGCATTTAGGGGAGCAATATTACTAGAGATAAGGGCGCTCATACTTTTGGAACCTGATTGGCCAAGTTGCTGTTTATTAATTTGAAAATTAAGTTCAATAATTATCAAGAATTATTTTAGTCTTAATCCGTTTCGATGCCGAGTGTTAACCCGTCATCGAATTAATATAGTAATTTTCATCTTTCTTTTATTTCCATTGTTAAGTTACAAACAAAAAATCCACCTTACTTTCAATAAAATAATAGTCCTCCTGGAGGAGTAGGAATAATCAACCTGTCGCCGAGAACATTACCACCTTGGTATTCTCCCAAATATCGAGTACTACATGCGATTGGTGCACTTGCCTTCTTTCATAAGAAATATCGATTTTCTAGCCAGTCCGCGACGGTCGACTCATTGAACCAACCACCCAAATAAGACTCTACGAACGGGAACCATCAAGTTTTTGGCCCCGTTGCTGGGGAGCAATCTCGTTGTTATTTCAAATATAGGAATCTATTACTTTTACTTTATTTTCATATAAAACACCAAAAAAATTAAAATAATAAAAAAAAAATTTACTTAAAAACTATATTAAAACAACAAAAAAAATTCCCCCTTGTCTTAATTATCTTTATTTCTGTTTTTTTAGGGTGTATGACCTGTGGATAGCCTTTAGATTTTGAATTTTTGATTTTGGTCCTAAGATCGACCGCACCCTTGCGGGCATTCGATCTCAACGCCAAGATAGATCTTTAGAACCCTAAGTATCTATCGGAGAACCCCCTACTGTTTTTATGGCCGACTATGTTCCAAATGTGGTCGCGGAGCGTACAATGTCTTACTATGCCTGGCCAAATTTGGACGATGTCGGGTAGAGTGTTATTTCCCTTATGGTGGCGAATAACAATTTTGATATAAAGTCAAGTGTAATCCAAATTATCAAAAATTTCGTACAGTTTGATGGACTGCCGGATGAGGACCCTAATGTCCACTTTTCCAACTTTTTGGAGATTTGCGACACGTTCAAAAATAATGGCATCACTGATGACACCATTCGTCTGCACTTATTTCCCTTCTCCCTCAAATCCAAAGCCAAGTCATGGTTGAATTCCCTCCCGTAAGGAAGTATCACCACCTGGCAGAATTGACGGAATGGTTCCGAACGAAGAACTTTCCGCCCGCAAAAACTGCAAAGTTGCGGGCGGACATTTCTTTGTTCATTCAAAACGATTCTGAGTCTCTATATGAGACTTGGGAATGGTTTAAGGAATTCCTCCTCCGGTGCCCGCACCACACGCTGCCAACGTAGTTGCAGGTACAATTTTTTATAATGTCATTAATTTCAAGACGCGTCAAATAAATGACGCGGCTGTCGGGGGCACCGTTAATAATAAGACCCCCAAGGCCGCACAGACTTTATTCAAAGAGATGGCTATGAATGCCTATCAATGGAACGTCCAGCGGGGATGCCCAAAATTGGCAGCTGGCCTTTTTGAAGTGGATGTCAATGCTTTGTTAACCCTTACAATTGAAAGGTTAACAAAGCAGGTGGCAGATATGACTAATTCCTCCTCCACTCTGCCTTGTTTTATTCCCACTAACGTCTGCGTGGCTGAAGAGTTCGTGGACTTCTTAAGAAATTCTGGTCGCCCTTCCTTCAACCCCAACAATAACACTTATAGTAATAACTATAATTTGGGTTTGAGGAACCACCCAAATTTTTCATGGAGCAACACGAACAATGCGCAGCGTCACCCTACTTCTTCTGCTCCTGCATTTTTTCAGCCTCCTCCTCTGAAACCTTTGCCGATTGAGTAAATTTTTTACAAATACGTCGCGTCAAAACGAGTCTAATTTCAGGAATATAACTGGATCGCTAAAAAATTTAGAATTAAAAGTTGGACAGTTGGCACGACTCTTGTCGGAACGTATGCAGGGGGCACTGCCAGGGAATATGGAGCCTAACCCACAGGAGAACCTCAATGCTATAATCCTCCGTAGCAGTAAGGAGGTGTTCGATCAAAAACGGATCGATCCTCAGGTACATATCTCTCCTCCGACCCCTCTTCCCCCTTCTTCGATTATGCCACCTTTACCCATTTCAAACGATAAAATTATTTTAAATAAGGCCTTGTCGTATCCACTTAGGTAAAAAAACGAGCGTAAGGACGCGCAATACAACAAATTTATTTTATTATTAAAACAAATTCATATTAATGTTCCTTTTTGCGAGGCTATCTCCCAAAAGCCCAAATATGCAAAATTTATAAAAGAACTACTTTCTAATAAATGTAAATTAGAGGATATTTCGTATATCTCTCTCAACGTTGTCTTCTCGATTGCTCTTACTAATAAATTGCCCATAAAACAAAATGACCCGGGAGAGTTTTCCATCTTGTGCCTTTTTGGCAATATATTAATATAATACGCCTTAGCTGATTTAGGGGCTAGCATTTATCTGATGCCGTTCTTGCTCTTTTAAAGTTTAGGTTTGTGTACTCCTAGTCCTACAAATATGCGCATCCAATTAGAGGATCGCTCGGTTAAGTTCCATATCGGGGTAGTGGAGACCGTCCTTGTCCGAGTAGACAAGTTTACCTTCCCGGTAGACTTCGTCATCTTAGACATAGAAGAGGACGCTGAGGTACCAATAATACTCGGTCTCCGTTTTCTCGCCACCTCTCGCGCACTACTAGATGTTAGTAATTGTATTCTTCTCCTTCGGGTAGGTGATGATCAAGTTACTTTCTCTATTAATCCTTCGATGGACAATTTTTCATCGAGTGACGATTTCTGCTATTCTTTAGATACCTTTTTTTGGAGATCTTTCTTCTGCCATTTTCGAGTCCGTATTTGTAAACAATAATTTTTATGCGCTCGAAAATTTTTATTGCGAAGAGAATACCTCTATAAACTTGCCTTTAGAACCAATTGGTAAGAAAGACATTGGAATTAAAACCTCCCTAGAAGAACCGCCCACCCTAGATCTTAAACCCTTACCCGAATTGCTCAAATACATTTTTTTGGGAAAAGGCGATACGTTTCACATTATTATTTCTTCGGACATCAGTGATTCGAAGACTTCCGATTTATTAGAAGTTTTACTTAAACATCGCCACACAATTTCGAGGCAAATCTCTGACTTAAAGAGGATTAACCCCTCATTTTTCACCCAAAAGATATTTCTTAATGATAATTGCCGCAAAATGATTCAGCCGCATCGACGTCTTAACCCAAACAAGAAAGACGTATTTAAGACTGAGATCAATAAGTTGTTAGATGCGGGGATAATCTACCCTATTTCGGACAGTGCATGGGATAGTCCCGTGCATGTCGTGCCCAAGAAGGGAGGTCTTACCGTAGTGGCGAATGAGCACAATGAGCTCATCCCAACTCGTACTGTTACGGGTTGGCATGTGTGAATCGATTATCGAAAACTTATTGATGCCACCCGCAAGGACCATTTCCCACTAACATTTCTTGACCAGATTTTAGAGCGCTTATCTGGTCATCCATTTTATTGTTTTCATGACGGTTTATCGGGGTTTTTCCAAATCCCTATTTCCCCAGATGAACAAGAGAAGATAACTTTTACTTGCCCGTTTGGCACCTTCGCATACCGAAGAATTCTATTTGGACTTTGTAATGCGTCGGCTACATTCCAAAGATGTATGCTATCGTTCTTTGGCGAGCTAGTAGAAGACAGTTTGGAAGTCTTTATGGATGACTTTTCTGTTTTGGACGCCCTTTTCCCGATTGCCTTAAAAATTTCGATCGTGTCCTCCAACGGTGCGAGGACAAAAGCCTTGTTCTAAATTGGCAAAAATGTAACTTTATGGTCCGAGGAGGTTTGGTCCTCGGTCATAAGATTTCGATTAAGGGGATGGAGGTAGATAATGCTAAGGTAGAAATTATAGAAAAGCATCCGCAACCAACAAATTTAAAATCTATTAGGAGTTTCTTAGTCCATGCCAGCTTTTACCGACGATTCATTCAAGAATTTTCAAAAATAATAAAACCGCTAACTCACATCTTAAAAAATAAATCGCATTTCATCTTTAGTATCGAATGCGAGTCTACCTTTTATTTAATAAAAAAAAACTTATCACCTAACAGAATTTAGTGGTCCCTAATTGGTCCCTTCCATTCGAAATCATGTGCGACGCTAGTGATATTGCCTTAGGTGCCATTCTTGGCCAACGCTTAGAAAAACATTTTCATGAAATTTATTACGCTAGCAAGACGCTCACTTCCGCACAAGTTAATTACACGACGATGGAAAAGGAACTTTTAGCCATCATTTTCGCATTCGATAAGTTTCGCTCGTATTTAACGTTATCTAAAGTTATCGTGTATACCGATCACTCCACCCTTAAATATTTATTAGCTAAAAATGATGCGAAGCCCCGCCTTCTTCGATGGATTCTCCTCCTACAAGAGTTTGATTTGGAAATACGGGATAAGAAGGGCGCGAAAAATCTAGCGGTAGACCACCTCTCCAGCTTAGAAAATCCAGGTGCGGAAGAGCTCATCGAATCTTAAATAAATGACAGATTACCCGATGAATGCCTCCTAGCCATTCATTTATCTTTGTCATCTTCTCCTTGGTTCGCAAATTTTGCGAACTATTTAGTCGCGTGGGTACTTCAAAAATAATTTTCAAGTCATCAAAAAAAGAAATTCTTTTCTGACTTGAAAAATTTTTTTTTGGGAGGACCCATTTCTTTTTCGTATCTACGCGAACCAAGCAGTCTGAAGATGCGTTGCGGTTGAGTGCTTGTAAATACTTAGGCACTGCCACAAGGGTCTAGCCGGTGGGCATTTTCAAGCCAATCGGACTGCTCGGAAGGAGCTGGAGGCAGGCTTCTATTGGCCCACTCTCTTGAAGGATGCTCACAATTCTTTGCGCGCATGTGATAGTTGTCAGTGGTCAGGTAACATCTCTCATCGCGACGAGATGCTCCAAAATTTATTTTTAGAATGGGAAGTCTTCGATTTATGGGGCATAGATTTTGTTGGCCCCCTACCTCTATCTTTCAAAAATATGTAGATTTTAGTGGCGGTCGACTACGTTTCGAGGTGGGCGGAAGCACAAGCTCTCCCACCAACGATGCGCGAGTCATCGTTACATTTCTTAAAAAACTATTTTCTTTCTTCGACACGCCTCACGCAATTGTTAGTGATAGGGGAACGCATTTCTGTAACTCACTTATGGCTAAGACGTAAGCTAAATATGGAGTCACGCACAAACTTGCCAGCCCCTACCACCCACAAACAAGTGATCAAGTTGAGGTAGTAAATCAAGAGATTAAGACTATATTAGAAAAAACCGTTTCACTAAATAGGAAAGATTGCTCTGTTAAACTTGATGACGCGTTATGGTCGTATCGTACGAGATACAAAACCGCAACTCGGTGTACTCCGTTTCGATTAGTGTATGGAAAAGCGTGCCATTTACCCGTATAACTAGAACATCGCGAACTTTGGGCTTTAAAACTCTTAAACCTCGATGCTATCTTAGCAGCTCGGAATAGAAAACCGCAACTAAACGAGCTCGATGAAAGGAGTGCAAATGCATACGAGAGCAATAAGTTCTATAAGGATCATTCTAAGTTATTTCATGATCGAAAAATAAAGTCCCCAAAATTTTTTTCTCTGGGCGATCTTGTCCTTCTTTATAATTCACGTCTTAAACTTTTTCCGGGAAAACTAAAATCTAGATTGTTCGGTCCCTTCATAGTTGAAGAAGTATTTCTATATGGGACCATACTCGTCTCCCACCCAGAAAAAGGCTCATTTAAAGTAAATGGTCATCGGTAAAAGTCCTATATAGTGGGAGACCCAATGATCGAGCTTGACAAAACCATAACCCTACTCGATATATAAACTGCCAATATAGTCAAGCTACACGACTATAAATAAAGCGCTCCTGGGAGGCACCCCACGTCTATCTTTTTCGCTCTTTATTTATCATGTTTGCTACTTTTTCTAATAATGCAAGGTTTCTAAATGGGATTCCCCGAACACACATCAGGGACATTTCTACCCTCTGTATTTCTTTTTGTACATATAACATTTATTTTTTTCATTCCCCATACTTATCTTACAATATTGGGGACAATATTGGAACTAAGTATGGGGGTGTTTTCGAATTTTCCCTGCTTTCTTTTCTGCACTTCTCTTATTTGCACTCATATTTCCAAAACAAAATAAACAAACAAAAACAAACCAAAAAATTAAAAAAGAAAAAAGAAAAAAATTATAAACAAAAAAAAAATTCCAAAAATATTTTGTTTTACTTTTTAAATATTTTTTGTAGATAAATTTTTGTAAATATTCTTTTCTCTCTCCCCTCTCCGCTTTTCTCTCTCATCTTTGTAAATAACTTCTCTTTTTCTCCCATTTTTTGTAAATAGAATTAAAATTTTTGAAAAAAATACAAAAAAAATTTGCAAAACTTAAAAATCTAATTTTTTTTATTTTATTTCCACATTTTCCTTTCTTTACTATGTATATATTAAAGAAATAAATACAAAAATAAAAAAAAGATAATAACATTAAAAAATGAAAAAAAATATTTTATAAAACAAATAAATTAAATATACCATTCTTAATTTTCTTGGTATGTGAAAATTTTGTTTTGTGTTTATTTATATGTGAATTTTATTAATTCTTTGTTCACTATTCGTTTGTTAATTATAGATTGAAAAATTTAAATAACCGGGGTTAAGTTTTAAAGAATTTATTATGCTTTGTTAAAAATAGCGAACTTCTTTTAGGCACTACTTCTAATTTTTCATAGATAAGATCACGTGTATCATGTTAGAAAATAATGACTATAGAATTCAATTATGCTTACTTTTAGCTTTCTGAAAAATTTGAACGTACAATATATAAAAATTGCTCTCAAAATTTTTTTAATTAAATATCCAGTTTTTTTCCTCCCCTTATTTATCATGTCCTACTTGGCATGATGAAAATTTTACCCATATAAGAGCCTATGTTAATGGGAATAAGATTTCGTTCCGTAAACATAGGCACCTTATAATTTGAAAAGATTATATGTTATGGAATAAGAGGATAAAATTCATTACTCCTACACATATACATTGGGTTAATTTTATTATTATGAAGTTGAAAAAGAAAAAAAAATCATATTAGGAAAATAAGATTTCATTTTCCTAATAATCCAAAAAGAAAAAAATGGAGGTTCGAGAAAAAATTACCTCGACTCAAAATTTTAGCCACTTCATAAAACGCCAAACCCCCTTAGCCAATTTCACGACTCTAGAATTAATTCAAAAATCTTTTTCAGAGCATAATTTATAAATCGCATTATTTCTCCTAAAACTCCTATAAGCTATGTTCATATAATTCCAAACTATTCTTGTTAACCTAACAATTACAACTCTTGTTTTTTATTTGATTACATCAAGAAGTCTTTTGGCCAAAACTTAACTCTTATACCTCGTAAATTTATTTAGATCTCTCTTATAATTAATTTAAAACGATAGCTACACTTAGAGTTTTTATTATTCCTTATAAGTTCACCTCAAACTTTTGCTCTGGAATACCAAAAGATTAAGTATGGGGGTATTTGATGAGTTGTAAATATACACATTTTTAGTATTTTATTTAAGTAGTTTTAGAATGTTTTAGTATTTTTCTGTTTTTTTTCTTTAATAAATATGCATCTTTTTGTAAAAATTTGATCTAACTTAGTTTATTTTGATTTTCTGATATTTTTCAGAAAATGGACAAAAATTGACCTAACACGCCCGTTTCATGCTGACCGAAACGCTCGTGTCGCCCCTCGACGATCAACCATCATCAACCCCAACTCGACACTCAGCGCTTCATCAATCCGAGCAGGACACGCCCGTGTCCGAAGACCCGATGACGGCCGTGTCAGCCATTCAACGTCTTTATCCAGTCGACACTAAAAATCACTCAACGCTGCCAGCCACTCAACGCTTTTACTGTACACCTCTCAATGTCACTCAACGCCATAAACTCGACACTAGATGCTAGCATGTCGCGCCCGTGTCCAAGCATGATACGCCTATGTCGGACATGTGTCACGTCTCGAAGCTTCCAGAAACAAGCCAGCTCGCTAGATTTCGCCAAGTCAAACACGGCAACTGTGATACGCCCCTTGACATGCCCGTGTTGTAGGTCGTGTCATGCCCGAAAGTTTCTCTATAAATAAAAAAATTTTGTAAGGTCCAAGGGTTCATTTTTTTGAGCCAAATTTAGTGTGTTTTGTGGGCTGCTTGGTGTGTTCCATTGCCATATAAGAAGAACTTTCTCCCCCTCTTTTTATTTTTTTTCTTAGCTTTGTAATAGTTCTTTTTCATCAATAAAAACATGTTAGCTTTGCCCTTCTTAAATGGTTTTGGAATGAACTTGTGTGCCCACTTTGTTCTTCTTTTTATTCTCATGTTTTTCATAGTGTTTCTCTTTATGAAAAGTATGTGTGTGTGTGTATGAGTTTAACTAGTTAATTTCTTCATGCTTTTAATTAGATGTTATGTTAGATTTTATTATAGTTATTAGGATAGTTTTTCTTTATGATTTTATGATACTTTTAAATTGTAACTTCCCCATCCGAATGAGTTTTTTAAAAGAGATTTTAAATGTGATTTTAATTTTCTTTTAATTAGTCTTTGTTTAAGTTGTAAAACTCTTTGTCCTTTTAAAAATTATTTTTACTTTTTCATCACTTTTATGAACTCTTAAAAATGAAAATGTATTATTTTAATTTTTGAGCACCTTTGATTTTAATTTTAATTCCCAAAAACTTTTGCTCTTTTTATTTTTATTTCATCTTTTATGTGTTTTTCACAAATTTTAAGAATAGAAAAATAGTTGTTTAATTTTTAGGTAACTTTCATTTTGTTTTTATTTTTTGTGTGTGAGTGTATGAGTTAGGTTTTAATTTTGTTCTTTTAAATTTAAAGTTGTGTGTGAGAGTTTATGAGATAATTTTTCATGCTTTATTTTATTGTTTTCTTTCAATTATGTAGAGTGTGTGAGTGTATGAGATAAATTTTCAGGCTTTATTTTATCGCTTTCTTTCAATTATGTAGAGTGTGTGCATGTGCGCATTTATTTTCGCTTACTCGTTAAGAGTTAAATGGCGAGTTTTATTTATCTCCTACTCATTCGAGTAGGACTTATGATTTATCTTCTACTCATTCGAGTAGAACTTATACACGCACTTATTTCCGCCTACTCGTTAAGAGTTAAATGGCATATTTTAATTTACCGCCTACTCATTCGAGTAGGACTTGTCTTTACTTTATTTTTTGGTTTCGAAGAGTGCGTGAGTTCTCGTTTTAATAAGCTTTTCAATTTTATCTAAATGTTTGTTATTTTATGTCTTCTTCTTATAATCGTTTAGTGTTTAGTTTCGAACTCGCCCCTTATTAAAACCATAAAGCCGTCCCCATACCGATGAGTGGCTAATCGTCTTTAGCCCTTTGCATCGAAGAGTATTGGGACATATAAAATGATTTGAAATAATTAAAGTTCTTTATTTTCATTTTAATTTAAGGACTTAAGGTTTGCCCCGGGTTAACGATGCGTAGGACCACATAATCGATGTGTGGGCTCTATTTTCGTTATCCATATGCTAGCTTTGCGAGAGGCCGTGCATATGGACCGATCCCCCTTGGGTAAATAGAATTGTGTATATACTATCGAGAGAAGAGAAGCATAGTTCTACCAGATTGGGTTCCCCACCCAATAGCAGGGTTCTTAGCGTAAAGCGGGCGTTAAGAGGAATCCTTCGTCGGACTAACGTTCGGTCGAATAGTCTTAGCGTTCAGGTGAGCAATATTCCTAGAGATAAGTGCGCTCATACTTGTGGAAGCTCCACGACAAACTTTCCTTTTATTAATTTGAAAATTAAGTTCAATAATTATCAAGAATTATCTTAGTATTAATCTGATTTGATGCCGAGCGTTAACCTTCCATCGAATTAATCTAGTAATTTTCAGCTTTTATTTATTTCCGTTGTTAAGTGACAAACAAAATATCCACCATACTTTCAATAAAATAATAGTCCTCCTTGAGGAGTAGGAATAATCAACCCATCCCCGAGAACAATACAACCTCAGTATTCTCCCGAATATCGAGTACTACATGCGATAGGTGCACATTCCTCCTTTCGAAAAAATCTTCGATTTTCTAGCCCGTCCGCGACGGTCGACTAATTGAACAAACCACCCAAATAAGAGTCTGTGGGCGGGCACCATCAATTCTCTCGAATTTCCCTCCCACTCACATCCCTAACATAGAAGGATTTGCCTTTTGTATGGTCCCCGCAGTGCGAGACTGCTTTCTAGGAGCTGAAGAATCGACTCACCTTGGCTTTTATCCTTGCCCTTCCTTTGGGGAAAGAAGGATTCCAAGTCTACACCGATGCTTCCTACCAGGGCATAGGTGCAATGCTGATACAGAAAGGCCACGTGATTGCTTAAGCTTCTCTCTAGTTGAAGAAGTATTACTAGAACTACCCTATTCATGACTTATAGATGGGAGCGGTCGTGTTTTCTCTGAATGTCTTGCAGCACTATCTGTACGGTGTCCACTGTGACATATACTCTGATCACAAAAATTTGAAGTACGTGGACACGCAGAAGGAATTGAATATCTGACAAAGGAGATGGGTGGAGTTTCAGCAGATTACCAGTACGAGATGCACTACCACCCTGAAAAGGCGAATGTTGTAGACGATGCGCTGAGTCGGAGAGCCGCCACCTCCCGAGCAGAGCCCCAGATTATGTCCATGGATCTGGTGTAGAGAGTAGAAGATATGCACATCATGCTAGTGTCGTCTGATGACTACAAGCTTTATGAGGAGTTTTGAGCAGCGATGAGCGCCATAGATGACATTCGAGACTGAGTTAGAGATGGGCAGAGACAAGACGCCAAGATTGAGCTTATATTCCATTCCTTGGAGGTAGGCACTGCTGGAAATTACACACTGAGGGATGGACTTGTGTGCTTTAAAGGACGGGTTTATATACAAGAGGGAGGCCAAGACTGGGAGGATATCATGATAGAGGCCCACTGTATGTTGTATTCGGTACACCCGGGAGTTACGAAGATGACTGCGGATCTGAAGAAGACCATGTACTAGCCAGCATGAAGAAGGATATCACCTACTTTGTGACCCACTGCGAGACATGCCAACTAATGAAGGCGGAGTGAAGGAACAATGCAAGATTGCTACAACAACTCCCGGTGCCGGAGTGGAAGTTCGATGAGATCACGATGGACTTCATACATGGCCTTCCCCGATCACAGACAAGGAACGATTTGATTTAGTTGATCATTTACTATCTGACGAAAGTAGCTAGATTTATCCCGATAGGAAAGGATTACTCGGTTGGTGTGCTGGTTCGAATATTTGTGGAGAACGTGTCTTCTTTCAAAATATAGGTGCAGATAGAGTTCCATCCTTTATGGAACTTGACAACACATTGTTTACCTTCGAACTCGGGGAAAAGCTCACGTATTTTACGAGTAAGAGTATACCTAGAGGCTTTCATCGTAAGTAGAAGCCTTTCGACAGGCAGGCAATCAATCTTCTTGTCTAGTTGGAACACTTTACTGATTTCTGCCCGATCTACGTTATCACTGCGTACCCAGGACGATCGTATCAGATCGGGAATGACAGTTTACATCCAGGAGTGGCGATCAGTGCAGAATTACTTGGGCACTCAGCTGACATTCAGTACAGCTTTTCATCCCAAGACTGACGGGCAGATGAAATGCACCAATCGGACCTTGGAAGATATACTGCGACTATGCATTCTGGATTGGGGAGAGCATTGGGAGAAGCTGTTGCCACTAGTCGAGTTCTCATATAATAACAGCTACCAGTCAAGCATAGGGATGGCTCCTTATGAGGACCTATACGGACGGAGGTGTAGGACTTCGCTGTCTTGGATATAGGACGAGGATTCGAAGGTTTTGGGCTCGAAGTTTGTTGAGGACACTGAGGCTTAGGTGATGCAGATACGGGATAGGATATTAGAGGCTCAGAGCAGACAGGCTAAGTATTACGATGCTCGACATCGTCAGGTGGAGTTTCATGTGGGGGATCGGGTATTCTTGAAGATCCGACCGATGCATAGAGTTTCACGGGTGATGGGTTGGAAGAAGAAGCTCAGCCTGAGATATATGGGGCCTTACAGGATCCTAGAGCAGATCAGTCCCTTAGCATACAGTCTGGAGCTGCCACCAGAGCTGGAGGGTCTGCACGACGTCTTCAACGTATCCTCTCTTAGGAGGGATCTACTATGCTTGGAGCAGTAAATTACGACAATGGATGGGCCGGTAGAATCTGATCGGTCAGTTCACCTGGAGCCGGTCTGGATAGGCGACAAGGGGATACGAGTCTTGTGCCACAAGAAGGTTCTGTTGGTCAAGGTCCTATGGAGGAATCACGGTTAGGATGAGCACACCTTGGATTCGCAAGATATGATGCAACAAAAGTACCCAGAGCTTTTCAGTCAGGTATCCCTCACAACCTCTCGGGATGTTACAATTTTCTTTTCATACTTGAAACCCTGTAGGCCTAACTTGAATTTCGAGGACGAAATTTTTTGTTTATGCATGGGATTTGTAACATCGCTCAGACAACTAGACCCCCTAGGAGTTGTTTTGTCATGACTGGGTCATGATAAAGCCATAGAAAGCCCATGAAGATCAAGTGGACCTAGGAATATAGATGAGATCATTATGGTCTATAAATAGTAGATTCCTAAACCTTAGTTTAGGATGATCATGGGGCTTCACCATGACACCAAGACCCCACCATAACCTCACCAACCCATGGGAAGGTCCATTAAAGCCCTAAGGGTCCATTGGACTCAACCCAGGGTGGCCAAGTTGACCTAGGATCATCCTAGGCCTAAATTGGGCAAGGTGCCCTAACTAAGGGCAATGTTCCACTAATGAGCCCAAACAAACCTACCAAGGTATTCCTAGACAAAAAGTTAGGTCAATGGGTCACCAAAGATCCATTGGGGTCAACCCTAGAGCCTGAGTTGACCCAAGTCAACCAAAGCCCTAAAGTGACAAAGTTACCTTAATAAGGGGCAAGTGACCTTATGTGTGCAAGTTAATCCTACATAACCCTTCCTAGGCATTAATTGAAGCTAAGGGGTCACCAAGGACCCCTTGGGGTCAACTTAAATTGTCATGTTGACCAAAGCCAACTCTTTCCCTAACCTAGTCAAAGTGCCCTTCCTAAGGGTCTAGTGACCCCCAAGTGCCAATCTAACCCTACCAAGCCCCTAGGGGAGTCCAATGAATCACCAAGGACCGATTGGGATCAACCCAAAAGGTCAAATTTACCAAGGTCAACCCAAGTCTAGTTTAGGTCAACTTACCCCAAGTGGGCTAACCCAAGCTCAAGCCTTTTCATTTGGGCTAACCGCCTATAAATTATATATGATATGGATTAGTGGAATTAAAATAGCGTAAATGGATGACCAAGTAAGCCTTGGTGACTAGGAGAGAGAGAGAGAACTCCACCTCACCCTTAGTGGAGGAGAGAGAAAGCGGAATGAAGAAGCCATTCATAGCTTTGGGAGGCCAAGGGAAACCTTTAATGGCTGGATTCAACTCCTCTCGGGATGAGGAGAAGTTTCCAGCCTTTTCCCGGCCACACCAAGCAAGATTCACCCCCACAACCATGGCCGAGAAGGGCCTTTAATGGCCATAAATGGTCATTAAGCCTACTCCCATCCTCTTCCACATCTGGTGGTCTTAAAATCTTCAATAGAATAAAGGGAGTCGTTTACACATTTCATCTGAAGGAGATGAGGCATTTCACTCTGCAGTTGCAGAAACTCGATCGGTGGCATCACTACCATGGCAACCCGGTGATCGATGCGTCTCCAGACCACCAATAAGGTCCTCCTCCTCTCCTTACTCTTTGGGTAGATCTTAGGTTTCAATTAGAATGAAAAATCGGGCTCAATTGAGACCGATCCAAACTTTTGATTTCCTGGTTTTTCGGGAAAATTTCTCTTATTGGGATCACTGGAAAAGGCCCATCCGGCTGTTGTGCCACTGCCTGGCGATAGCCACCACCTCGATGGAGATGGTTGTAAGACCCCCTTTTTTTTCTATTTTTCAACCACCGGGGTATTAGCCCAAAATTGCTGCTTTGCGGTGGCACCGACTCACGGGAAGGCTGCCACTACAAAACGCCAATTCTGCCGGCCCTTTTCGATCACAAGAGAGAGAAGTAAGTGTACACTGAATGTAAACAAGTCCACAGAAACACATATTAATAGAAATCACAATAAGTCCATCAATAGATAATAATAGAAAGTACTGCAAAGAAACAGTTCAGATGAAATATAGATAAACGGACTCGAGCCCTGTATATTAGAGTCCTTACTTCAAATCACTCATCGCGGAAGCAATAAAATACTAAACAATCACGGAGCTGGACACAAGTGCTCCGGTGCTATACTGGCCCACCTCCATAGGCACTGTACTTTGCTGGTGCTAGTCCCTAGGCTGCTGGTCCCTGTCTCCAATCCGGAGCTCCTGTAATATTGTGGTTCGAAAACCATTAGTCATAAAGAATAAGCCCTCTCATCCCCTACGCCTCCCCCAACGGCTGCTAAGCACCGAGCGGAGAGGAGGAAAGGGAAGCTACAATGGTGGAGAACAATCAAACGGATGATAGTGGAACTAGTCTAACAATTGTTCAAGGTGTATAAACAACTAATAAAAAAATAGAGTACATCTAGCAGTTCTACTGTAGTGAGTTGTAAAATAGACAAATAGAAAGTAGGTAAGTAAATAAGTAGGTAACCTTAACTTATATGAATGCCAATACAAACTTATAAGTTAAGGGGTCTTCTACAAGTCTCCCAGCGCATAAAACGTCCCATACCGATTTATACGTTGGGGTGTCGATTGTATGAAAATATGAATGTAGTGATATATTATGCCATGATTCATGCAAGTGCAACTCACGCACACGACTCTTTGCGCACAGACCTTTAGTTCCCCCTGTTCGGGCAGCTAGCTTCACTCCCAGTAACCTCCGTAGTGGCAAACAAAGACAGTGTGTCGGGCACCCCACTCCTAGGCGGGTATCCACACTACTGGGCCTAGCCCTTCCGTACGCACCTAGAAGAACAAAACCTAGAGTATCTGCGTACTTGTGCTTGTTATATCCACCAGACTTTCTTTGGCTAAGTGTCGCACACCGTCGAGCCAACGTACCGATGTCGGTGTGAACGACAATCAAATACTGAAGACCCACCACCTTATTCTGTACTCAAACCCTCGAGCCCTCGGCCCCCCGGACTGTCCCATCCGCTCATCTACCTTCAGAGCTACTGTCTGAATGGCAACCAAACAAACTTATTCTACCTCCCTAGCTACCGGGGTGTGTGTATGTGCAACCCTAGTTATACTAGTTGCTCTTTTAGTTTAATATTCCAACGGTTTACGTTAGCCCAGGACTTCCCCCGGTATTGCCTGTGAAGGGCTCTCAAAGGGCACTAGGAACTATGATGGTAGCTTAAGCCCACCGTTCCCTTTCGCAAGAAACTTATTGTTATTGGTTGATTACCCATTACCCGATCCCATTCAAATTAATTTGGCTCTAACCTAGTGTATTGAGACTCTTCCTCTCCAACCGTGGTGGACGATCTTTCGTCGTTCCCGAACACCACTTAATACTAGCCAATCCCACACTCTACCCATCCTGACTTCCAATAATGAACTTAATTTAACTTGCCCTATCCAAACCAGCAACCCACCAAAATTCCATCTCCCCAAGTTCATTACCCACTCTAGTTCAGTTTTTGTTGTTTTACTATATGCAGACCATCCTAAGCTATATAAGGTATACAAGGGGAGGTACTCCAAATTGTCTTCTAAGTCTCCTATAAAATTTATTGGAGGTCTATCATGACATAATTAGCCTAAATCTAGAAATATATAATTTTCCTAATTAATCTGATATTTATTTAATTTTCCCCAAAGCTTGGCCATGGGTAATTTTAAACTTGAACTACATGATCTTCTTAAGTAATGACCACCAAAAAATTATGATCACTAAATAACAACAAGGTATCATAAAATACTAAATTTCTTGATTTTAAAGAAAGTATTTAGCCTCTAATTAATTTATCCATTATAATCTCATTAATCCTATTTAAAGAAAGAAGTACTGAAATTACTCATCATAAGATTATAGAAAAATTACTGAATATTAATATGGTACAGAAAAAGTCATTGTGCAAAGATCATGATTTTACAGGCTGCTAGACATCAAAATAGATTTAATTAAGATATCGTGGGAAATAATACTTAATGAAGCAAGCCTTGAAATTAAACTTCTAAAAACTCCATAAAAATTCACAGAGCTTTAACATCATAATACAAGTTCACTGCCTAAAGTTTATCAATTTCCAGAAAGTATTTCCTCCATAATAAATTTCTAAGCAAATAATACAAACTACTACATTGTTAATGAAGTATCCAAAATAAAGATCATAAATTCATAATAAAATCTCCAGAGCTTGTACTAATCATAAAAACCACTCTACCCAAATCTCATCACTATTCAGTGAGTTTTAGTGACATTTTATATATCTACAAGTTTTGTGCCCAAAACTAGGGTTAGGGTTTTGAGGGACTTATTTACCTTAAAATCCATTCAGATTTCTACAAGAAGATTCTAGCTACCCTAGAATTCTATCTACCAAGTTTCAAATCATGACCAGGTCATTTGACCACTTGCCCTTCACAACCCACCAGGAGCCATCCTTAGGGTTTTTCCTTGGGTCCTTGGGCAAATTTACCCCAATATACCTCAAAATTAATGGAAGGGTGCTAGAGAGCATTCCTAGTCTGTGGTAAGAGTCTCAACCTCTGTTGAGGTGATTTGACCACTCAAATCTCAAAGTGCACTTTTGACCTAAAAACCCCTTAAAAGGGCATAGCTAAAGTTTGTCCATTTCCAATCTAAAACATCTCTAAATGAGATGAAAAATTATACAGAGCCTCATGATGAACCCAGGGACCACTAACCAAGATTAGGGAGGGTTTGGATGTCATTAAGCCAACTAATTAATTTTTCCTAAGAGTATTAAATTTTTCTTATAACTATACAAAAACATTCTCTAAAAACTCCCATTTTTGGACAGGCCATAGGTATAGATATGGTAGACTCCCTGCTTAAATTTAAAATCATTTGCTCAAGGAATGAAGGGTGGGCACACCTTTTAGTCTCTTCCTAGCTCTAGGTCTAGATCCCACCAAGAGAGAAGCCCTAGTCAAACCAATTATTTTAATGCCTCTAGGTATTTTTCATAATTTATCTAAGGTGGCTGTTATTTTAATGTAGAAAATTCACATAAAGAAAAGGATTAATTAAATTGTACAGATCTTGAAGCAAGATCTAAGGGCCCTAGCATTGTCTTCTTCATCCAGCCAAAGGCCACGATTTGCCCGAACTGGATCTACTTCCAAGCGCAGCCGCCGGCTGTCCAGCCTCCCCCTTGGCCGGCCACCGCCACCACCACCTCCGTTGAGGTGGTGGCTATCGCCAGGCGGAGGCACGGCCGCCGGAGGGCCTTTTTCCGGCGAGCCCGAGAATGCAGATTTCATGGAAAATCCTTGAAAATCAAAACTCCAATCAGGCTCAATTGAGCCTGATTCTCAACCCTATTGAATCCTAAGATCTATCCGCAGAAGAACAGCGAGGGGAGGACCTTGTTCGCGGGCTGGAGGCATGCAGACCGTCGGGATGCCATTGGTGCGGTGGTGGCGTCGCCAGAATTCTCAATAGCACAGTGGGAGGCTCGAAAACATCAGGTAAAGGCTGGGAAAACCTCATCTTGGGCCTCTGAGGGTTTTTAAAAGCTTGGTCAAGGAGAGGGAATGACTAAAACTTCAATGGCCATTATTGGTACATTAAAGCTTGGGTCGGCCATGGTGGAGGGGGGCTGAAATGGCTCAATCCAGCCAAGCTAACGGCTGGAAACTCCTCCTCTTCACTAGAGGAGTTGGATCCAGCCGTAAAAGGGGAAGAGGGAAAAGCCACGACATTAAATGTCATTGATGGCCATGAAGACAGGCTCTCGGCCATGGCCGTAACCATCCTCTTTGCCAAACCGTCGGTCCACGTGTCAAGCTTGACCGGTCAACTTTATTTAAGTAAGACTTATTAGGTCTTAATAGGAGAAAATTGCCCACTCCCAAGACCGGCCCGGTTCAGCTGAACCAGCACCCAGCCAAAACAAATCTGCCATAAAAGACTAAGTAAAATGGCGTTGAGTGAGCTCTGCTCACTCAACGCCATCCTTGCTACGGCATTGAGTGAGCTCTGCTCACTCAATTCAATCCCAGATATGGCGTTAAGTGAGCTCTCCTCACTCAACGCCATCCAAAATGGCCTCCCAGACTATGGCGTTGAGTGAACTCAGCTCACTTAACACATTTCGAATTATGGCGTTGAGTGAGCTCTGCTCACTAAACGCAATCCAGAATATGCGCTTTTAAACGATGGCGTTGAGTGATCTTAGCTCACTAGACGCCGTCCAGATTATGGCGTTGAGTGAGCTCTTCTCACTCAACTCCATCCAGACAACACCAAATGGCGTTGAGTGCAGTCAGTACACTCAACGCTGTTCAACTTATGGCGTTGAGTGCACTCAACGCACTCAACGCCATCCCGCCTGACAGATTACGGCGTTGAGTGAGCTAAGCTCACTCAATGCCATCCAGTCTACGGCATTGAGTGAGCTCAGCTCACTCAACGCAAACCAGACGAAACCATATGGCGTTGAGTGCAGTCAGTGAACTCAACGCCATTCAACTTATGTCGTTGAGTACACTCAACACACTCAACGCCATCCCGTTTGAAGGATGGAATTGAGTACAGTCAGTGCACTCAACGTCATTCTTCCTGAAAGATGGCATTGAGTGCATCCAGTGCACTCAACAACATTCTGCTTATGGCGTTGAGTGCACACAACGCACTCAACGCCATCCCTCCTGAAAGATGGCATTGAGTGCAGTTAGTGCACTCAACGCCATTCAGCTTATGGCGTTGAGTGCACTAGACACACTCAACGCCCGAGTCCTAAACCTATTTTAAGAAAGTTTGACCCACTATTTTCAGACCAAGGTGATTTTCACCTTTCCTCCTAAGCTCCCTTGGTCTTTTGGGTTTCCTAGGGTTTCCCCGAAATCAAGGTTAAGCCTACGGGGGCTCCAATCGGGAAAAAGAAGCTTGTAACATCCCATGATAGTCAAAAGATTTACTTCTCTATGCCACGTTTGCTATATGACATTTGAAGTTGATAGTCAAATCTAAGACTAATTCGTCCAATTGACAAGGCATATACCCCAATAAACAAAAGATTAGCCCCTATTCATGAAATTTCAGTCCTATTGGTTTTAAAACAGGAAAGCAAATTGATTGTTCAGAGGGGTTGTAAGGTATACCTGACTGAAAAGCTCCGGATACTTTTGTCGCATCAAGTCCTGTGGCTCCCAAGTATGCTCCTCCTGCCCATGATTGTTCCACAGGACCTTGACTAATGAAACCTTCTTACGTCGCAAGACCCGCACTGCCGTGTCAGCGATCCTGATAGGCTCCAAGTTGATTGACAAATTCGAGGCCACCGGGCCATCTGCCGAGGAAATCAGATGCTCAGTGCATAGCAGAGCCTTCCGTAGTGAGGAGACGTGGAAGACGTCATGCAGTCCCGCTAACTCCGGCGGTAGCTCCAGTCTATAAGCCAAGGGGCCAATCCGCTCCAGGATCTTGTAAGGCCCCATATATCTCGGACTGAGCTTCTTCCGCCCGCGAACCCGCGAGACTCCGAGCATCGGTCGTATCTTCATGAAAACCCGGTCTCCCACCTGGAACTCCACCTGACGATGCCTCAAATCGTAGCATTTGTCTTGCCTGCTCTGGGCTTCCAACATCCTATCCTAGATAAATCTAATCTGAGCATCCGTATCCCCCACAAACTCCGAGCCCAGTGCCCGCGGATCCTCATCCTGAACCCATGATAGTGGGGTCCTGCACCTCCTTCCATACAACGCCTCGTATGTAGCCATGCCTATGCTTGACTAATGGGCGTTGTTGTACGAAAACTCGACCAGTGGAAACAATCTCTCCCGAGGCTCGCCGCGGTCAAAAATACAAAGGCGCAGAAGATCTTCTACTGTATGGTTGGTGTGCTCCGTCTGCCTGTCGTTCTGAGGGTGAAAAGCTGTGCTAAATGTCAACCGAGAACCCAGATGGGACTGGACCGACCTCCATTCCCTGGATGTAAACTGCCCATCCCGATCTGAAACGATAGTCTTGGGCACCCCATGATAACGCACAAACTGCTCAATGAACCTCCGTACTAATACACTAACCGGATCATCCTTCGCCACTAGAATGAATCTTGCCACCATTGTTTTCCTGTCCACTATCACCCAGATCGAGTCATTCCCTGCACGAGATCGAGGTAGCCCATGTATGAAGTCCATGGCTATATCCTCAAATTTCCACTCCGGCACCGGAAGTGGCTGTAGCAAGCCTGTCGGGTTCCTACACTCTGCCTTTACGATTTGGCAGGACTCACAATGTGTCACAAAGTACGTAATGTACCTCTTCATACCCGGACAGTACATCGTCCTCTTCAAATCTTTTACCATCTTGGTTATCCCAGGGTGTACCGAGTATCGGCTGTAGTGAGCTTCCGTCATAATTTCCTCCCAGATCTGGCCTCCTGCCGATATGTAGACCCTGCCTCTGAAACACAGGAGAGCATCCCTCAAAGAGTAATCTCCTTTCGTGCCTTTCTCCAAGGCTCGGAATATCGGCTCAGCTCTCAAATCCATCTTCTGCCCATCTCTAATGCGGTATCGAATATCATCAGTAGTGACCATCGACCCAAGGTACTACATGTATAACTCCGGGTCATCCTCGGACACTAGTGATATCTGCATCTCCTCGAATGATTTAACTAACTCCAAGTCCATCAGCTGCTGGCCTACTCGTGACGTACTCGCTCTACGACTCAAGACATCTGCGACCACATTTTCCTTCCTTGGATGGTAGTGCTTGGTATACTGGTAGTCCGACAGAAACTCAACCCAACATCTCTGCCTGATATTTAACTCCTTCTAGTTGTCGACGTACTTCAGATTCTTGTGGTCAGAGAAGATATCGCTGTGAATTCCGTAAAGGTAGTGTCGTCAGATCTTAAGAGCAAAAACAACTGCCCCCATCTCCAAATCGTGCACGGGTTAGTTCTGCTCGTGCTGTTTCAACTGACGGGAGGCATAGGCTATTACGTGCCCATTCTGCATAAAAACGACACCCATCCCTTGATAGGAAGCATCTGTGTACACCTGGAATCCTTCTTTCCCTGACGGAAGAGCAAGGATGGGAGCCAAGGTAAGACAATCCCTCAGCTCCTGAAAAGCAGATTCGCATCAGGTGTCCAAATAAAAGGGGACTCCTTCTTCGTCAGAGACGTAAGAGGGAGGGCAATCTGAGAGAACCCCTTTACGAACTTCCGGTAATAACCGGCAAGTCCTAAGAAACTTCAAACATTCGAGGCCTACTTTAGTGGTGGCCAATCCCGTACTGCCTGGAACTTCGCCGGATCCACTGCCAGACCTGCTCCACTGATGATATGGCCCAAAAAGGCAACCTCCTTTAGCAAAAACTGGCACTTGTGGATTTGGAATACATCTTATGCTCTCGCAGCTTCTCCAAGGTCAAGGCCAGATGTCTCGCGTGCTCGTCCTCCATCCTTGAATTGATAAGGATGTCGTAGATGAATACGATAATAAAGACATCCAGATACTCTTCGAACACCCGGTTCACCAAGGTCATGATTGCGGAGGGTGCATTCGTGAGCCCGAAAAGCATCACGGTAAACTCGTACAATCCATATCTGCTGTTGAAGGCCGTCTTCGGGATGTCCTCCTCCCGAATGCGAAGCTGGTAGTACCCCGACCTCAGATCCAGCTTTGAGAACCAATGGGCTCCCTCCAGCTGGTTGAATAGCTCGTCTATCCTTGGCAAGGGGTAAGTATTCCGGACCGTCAACTTGTTCAGGGCCCGGTAATATATACATAGTTGAATGGTTCCGTCCTTCTTCTTGACGAATAACACCGGAGCTCCCCTTGGTGAAGAGCTAGGATGAAAGAACCCGGCCTCCACTTACTCCTGAAGCAGGCTTCGAAATTCCACCAACTCCTTTGGGGCCATTCGATAGGGAGCTCTGGATACTGGCTTAGCCCCCGGTATAAGCTTAATCTTGATGTCATTCTCTCGGTACGGGGGTAGCCCTGGTAGCTTCTCCGGAAATACGTCGGAGAAGTCTCGTACTACTGGAATATCTAAAATGGAGTCCTTGTCAACGACCGCCTAAAAAAGGACCTGATAAACTTCTTACCCCTGCAAATGGGCCTTAACGGCCTACACAGATGATAATAAGGTGCGGGGTGCTGGTATAATACCTTCGATAACAATAAAGGAGTCCCCGTGCCTTCCGGTGATCCACTTCGCCATGCAGTCGATCTGGTCATGGTTCCAGCACAACCAAGTCATGCCCAGGATCAGATCGTAATCTGGCATCTTCTGAATCGTCGCTGGTGCCTCAAATACCTTCCCTCCGATCCTCGCTTCCATATTGCAATGAGCAGAAATCATTAGCTCTGATCCATCGGGTAGGCGCACCCTCATCATCTTTCCGATGAACGGCTCCATGCCTGCCAATCCTTTCACGAAATCTTATGACATAAATGAGTGTGAAGCACCTGTGTCGAAGAGCGTGTGAGCGGGCTTGCCACTAATAAAGACTATGCCAGAGGTAATTAAGTGTCTTTGTATTCTTGTTATAGTTGTCTTCTCTTAAATTTTAATTAGGTTATGTGTAACATCCCATTTCCAGCTAGACCCCTAGGAGTCTGTTGGTCGTGACAGAACCCCGTGAAGCCCAAAAATTGAAATAAATCGATCGAGGTTTCGGGTCACGGGTTGGTCACGCCCGTGACCGACCCGTCACGCCCGTGGCTTTGGGCGTGACTCCTTCGACGAACGTCGATCTCCGCGAGACGATCGTCGAACTTGCGGCCCGGGCATGTCACGCCCATGACCAAGGTGTCACGCCCGTGACCTTGGGTGTGACTTCTTCGACGATCGTCGATCTCCGCAAGACGATCGTCAAACTTGCAGCCGGGCATGTCACGCCCGTGACCAAGGTGTCACGCCCGTGACCTAGGGCGTGACTCCTTCGACGATCGTCGATCTTCGTAAGGAGATCGTCGAAATTGAACTCGGGCATGTCACGCTCGTGACCTAAGTGTCACGCCCGTGACCTAGGGCGTGACCAGCCTTCGACTACCGTCGATCTAAGTTCGACGATCGTCGACCTTAAAATTGTCGTCCGGGCCTGTCACACCCGTGACCTAGGTGTCACGCCCGTGACCTAGGGCGTGACCACCCTTCGACGACCGTCGATGTCAGTTCGACAATTGTCGACCCCAAAAATTATCACCCGGACCTGTCACGCCCGTGACCTATGTGTCACGCCCGTGACATTGGCCGAAACGACGGTTCAGGGCCGAAATTATTCTAACACGCGTGGAAATAATGCTGGTGTAAGAAGTTACACCAGGAGTAATTACAGGCCGTTTTTCCTTCTATAATTATATAATAAAGGAGGAAGTGTTGGTCCAATAGGAAACCGCCAACTGGACACACCTGTACATCTTCCACCGTTTCTTATCCCGTCACTGTAACCGAAAGGCTATTAAGAGGAGCCTTCATGGCCATTACGGCTTTACCCTTCCACCTCCCCACTTTCTGACATATAAAATCCCACTTGGGGCAAGAGGAGAAGTTTACACGCTCAAGTAAACGGATCAGTTCTTTGTTCTTGCTGTAGGAGAAGTTCGGCTACGCCACCACTGCGCCATGGCACCCCGTCGCTCTTCTCGCCTCCAAACCGCGAACAAGGTCTTCCTCTGCTTCTTCTCTTTCATGGGTAGATCTTAGGATTCTTAGAAAGGAAGTTCGCGCTCAACGGAGCCGGACCCATCTCTCGTTTTCATGTGAAAATCATGAAAAAGGTATTTTTGAGTTCGCCGGAAACCGCCACCTCCGGCGGCCAAACCACCGCCGACCGCTAGCCATCGCCTCAACGGAGGTGGTGGTGGTGGTGGCTGGCCAGGGAAGTGACCGGCCGGCCGGCGACGGATCACGGAATGCTTACAGGAAAAATGGTTTTCTGTGTCTGTTTTCGGTTTCATGAAGAAGATGAACAGTAGAATAATTTTATAATATATAGATTATTACATATTACATAATGGAGAGATGTATTATTTGAATATATTTTGGGGCTGCAAAATGAGGCACTTAGAGGACGTTTTAGAAAAAATGACCAGACACGAAAGTCGTATCCCTTCGAGTCTAGATAAATCTAAAATTGGTTTCAACTCGTTTGGGTAAGGGGTTCGGCCGCACCACCCGTTTTAGTGGGGACTGTAACTAGAGTTGGGCAGAAATTAAAATGGATGCGCACTCTTCGTCCCTTGTCCAAATGACCTGAAATTTGGGCAGGGGGTTAACCTTAGCTATACGTAACGGCAGACCAAAAATGAGAATTTTTGGAGATATTTGCCTAAAGTTTTTGTTTTAATTTAATAAACTTAGTGGAATTTATTTAAGTGGTCAAATGACCTCCAAACCCTCCCAACTTTTGGTGAGCGTTCCCTGGCTATTAAACCTAGGTTTGTACAAAATTCCAAATGATTTGGTGGAGTTTTGGGTGGGAAACCTTCTACCTTTAACTAGGCATTAGTGAGACAGCTTTTAGTAAAAAGTGAACTAAGAGTTTGGAAAGGTCAAATCACCTCAACAGAGGCTGATATTCTGACCCCTAACTTAGAAGGGTGTTATAACCTGCTTGGAGAAAAATGGTGAGGATTAGGGTGGATTTTACCCTAAGAGATCGGCTCAAATCCAGTGGGTGGGAGTTTGAGGTTTGTGAAGGATATAGGAGCAAAAGCTCTTGTATGCCCTTGAAATTTGGAGGAGAGTGGGATGATATGCTGAAAACCCTCTGGTTGAAATAGTGAAGGAATTGGAGGTAATTAGGTACCTCGGAAGTTGAGATTTTGGATTAGGATAAACATGTAATTTAGCTATTTTAAGCACTAAATCTAATTCAAAAATTATGAAACTCGGGAGGAGGGAGTTTTAGGATGTTTTAGACTTATGGTAATTTTCCTGGAATTTTATGATTAATAAATATTATAATTCATGTGTTAAAGGATTATTAGCCCGATTTGTTGTTTCAAATATTTGGAGGTTTTAAATTAATTATAATCAGTTAAAATTCTGGATTTAGATCTTGACTAGTAGAACATTGATCCCTGAATTTTTATAGAATTTTATGTTGAGTAAATCTAGTACTTTGTTCACAGATATTAGAAAGGGGTTTTCTTGTTTAAAAATTAATTATGGATAAATTACTTGCTGGAAAATTATGAAACATGGCCAGTGCTAATCTTAGGCCTTTATCTGCATGGCATAAATTATTTATAATTTTTGAAAGAATATTTTCTGTACTTGATTCATAAACAACAGAAGTTAGAGATTATTTCTAAAATAGTTTTCATGCCCTTTTGATGGTAGAAAAATTATGATACTTAGGATTTAACCTTTTGAGATAACCTACTATTTATCATAAATTTGCTGGACATCTTGCATGATTACTTAGGGTAGTTCATGTTCAACCGTTAGCCCTTGGGATTTTCGAGGAATTTAATTAAATGCCAAATTGATTAAGAAAATTTCCATTTTCTGGATTTAGGTCATTTATATCATGGTAAGTCCCCAATAAATAACTTAGGGCATTTGGATGAGTACTAGATTATGGCATAACCGGTTCAACATATAGTCTAGATCGGTCTGCATATAACAAATTTGTAAATTGCAATAGGACAGGATCTGAGGAAGTCTTTGGAGTTAAACACTTTGTCTGGGTGGACAATGGTGGAGGAAATCACAATAGGAAGATATAAAGAGTAGCGAGAAGTGGTGATAGCTAGAGTTAAGAGGTGCTCGGGTTCGACGAAAGATTGTCTTCCCCGAAGAGTGGAAGGTTTAAAAATCACCCTAGGATAGTCTACCGTAATATGAGAAGGGAATCGGGCTAAGGGAGATAAACCAATAATAATAAGTGCCTTGCGAAAGGGAACTTCGGGTCATAATACCGCCGTCTTGGTTCTTAGTGCCCCTTAAGAGCCCTTCACGGGGAATACCGGTGGCAGTCCTGGGCTAACGTAAACTGTAATAACAAACTGGAAAGAGTAACGTAGTAACTAGGGCTGCACTTATCACAAACACTGTTGGCACAGGAAGATTGATGAGAGCTTCGGCTCGGGTGATTTGGAAACGGACGTTTGGGTCCGGGGAGCTTCGGCTCGGTTGGTTAAGAGACGGACGGGATGGTCCGGGGAGCTTCGGCTCGGTTGGTTTGAGATGGACGTTTTGGTCCGGGGAGCTTCGGCTAGGTTTTGTGTGTTTATGATTAAACTTGCATGTGCATAAGATAGGAAAAGTTAAGGTGGTGGGTTTTTCGATATCGGGGAGTTCGATTGCACTGACCGATATCGTTGACTCGGCGGGGTGATTAGCACTTCGCCAACAGAAGTCCGGTGCGCCAGCCGGCAAGAGTACACAGGCGTCCGCTTAGTGCACCAAGCGTTGAGGCGTACGATAGGTCTGACCAGTAGTGCTTTTACTGGTTTTGAGGTGGGCGAGGCCCAACCCACCGCTTCCGTCTGCCACTACGGAGGTATCCTGGGAGGTAACGGCTCCGAAAGGGGGAACTAAAGGTCTGTGTGCACAGAGTCGGGTGTGTGAGTTGCACTTGCATGTTTCATCATACCCACTAGCATGTCATAGCATAATCGATTCATTTAACCCTGACACCTATAGTATAAGTGGTATGGGACGCTTATACATTAGGACCTGCAAAACGACCCCTTGGTCTATAAGCTTGTGTGGGCAAGTTTATAAATCAAAGGTTAATTTCAATATATAACAACCATTGCTGTTTGATAACCGACACCCCAAGGTATAAGTGGTATGGGACACTTATACGATGGGAGCCTTGCAAAAGATCCCTTTGCTTATGTGTTCTCGCATAAGTGAAGGTTTAAATTCATATAACTGCTTTTCTTACTGCTAGACCTATTATAACATTCATATTAACTGCTCACCGAATACAACTTGCTAGATTAAGTCCATTGTCACCTGTTTACTTTTATTCTCCACAAATATGTCCTCCCCTTTCTTCCTCCTCGCTCGATACCTAGGAGCCATGGGGGAAGGGGTAGGGGATGATGGGGCTTAGTCTTTATGACTAACGGTTTTCGAACCGCATCATTTAGGGGATCGTGGAGCACAGCATGGAGGAGCAGCCCCAGAGATCGGTGCGCCTAGAGATGGGGGAGTCTAGCTCCAGAGTTCACACAGCCGGGACCGTGAGTCTCGACTCTGAGTAGTTCCTATTTTTGCTTCCGCATGAGAGACTTGTAGTGAGGACATTTTGTACCGGGCATAAGCCCGCATTTATAGTACTCTTATGTTTTCTATGGACACTCCCTTCGTGGAGATTTTTATTCTATATATGTGATATATTGCTGTGGACTGCATTACTCTTACTTCATTCATTGTGCTACCTTTCAATGATCGAATTGGCTTGCAGAATCGGCGCCTTGTGGTGATGACCCTTCAGGACGTGAAGGTGTCACCGCAAAGCGGCGATTCTGGGCCTAAGACCCCGGTGGTTGAAAAAGAAAAAAAAAGGGGGTCTTACAAGTAGTATCAAAGCGAAACATCGATCAGAAGGAAGTGGCAGTCCACAAACCCTGGGTCACCCCGCTCGAGTTTAGTTTGGGGACAAACTAAGCAGCGGAAGCAGTGGTGTGCCCATATGGGGATCACATATAAATTGTCCACCTTTACGTAAAGTTTGAACGTTTTCTCAGCGTGTGTCTTTGTTACGCAGCCTCCATCACAAACTACGCCACAAGGTGGAGTTCAACAGGCTCAGGATGTTGCACCACCCCCACCGGTCCCCACTCCTTTCCTTCAGTCAGACATGGGACAGACCCTGACTGCAATCCTGGAGGCCTTCAGGGCCCAGCAGGTTCCGGCCCCGCAGCCAAATCCGGGGGCCAACTTGCTAAGCATCTTCCGAAGGCTGTCTTCCCCATCCTATTTGGGGACTGAGTCGGCTGTTCGGACGGAAGAGTGGCTAGATATCATGTACGAGATGCTGACCGGGATACGGTGTCCCTGGGAGGAGAGGGTGGCTCTGGTTGTCTCTTGCCTGGAGTCCCATGCAAAGAGGTGGTGGAAGACGCTGTTGGACACGACATTTGCCGACAGGGAGGTTGCGGAGGTTACCTGGGAGGAGTTCAGGGCCGCTCTGCTGGAGCATTTCGTTCCGCAGTCGGCCAGGGATGATTTGGAGGAGCGGTTCTTACAGCTGAAGCAGGGCACACAGACCGTGGTGGAGTACCATCGAGAGTTCGACCATCTGGCTCAATACGCAGATTCCTACCAGCTGGATGAGGCAGGTTATATCAGAAGGTTCTATAAGGGCCTGCGTGAGGACTTGAGGGAGGCTCTGTTGTTTGTATCTGACGGGCCCATCTCCCGGATTTTGGAGATGGCAAAAAGGATTGAGGCAGATTGGCACGCCACCCGGGGCCGGAAACGGCCAGCAGAGGATCAGGGACGGAGAGGTAGAAATGACCAGCGGCGAGGTGTTGTACCAGAGGGGAGGAGGACAGAGGACCAGCCTCGTCGGGACGTGAGGCAGGAGCCGAGGGAACAGGTGATATTGGCCCCTCCACCTCTTCGGATGCAGGAGATGCCGAGACCCGGGGGAATGGCGTATCCCCCACCGGAGTGCTTCCTTTGTCATCAGATTGGGCACATTCGGAGGAACTGCCCGATGAGGGGGGCACCACCTCCAGCACCACTGGGCGGCCCACCAGCTCAGCATTACGGAGGCTGAGGACGCGGCCGCGGTCGTGGATACTAGGAGGGAGATCGTAGACAAGGAAGCGAGCAGGTATATGCTTTGGACCTTGCGCAGCCTCGGAATCCGGAGCAGGTCATCGCAGGTACGCTGCAATGCTTCTTTATTTTCATAGAATTTCCCTTTAAGTAATTAAAACTTTGAATCGCACTAGATAGATTAGCAAGGAAAGTAAAACTCACTATAGAACCCTAAGATATCTAATCGCCCCAGGTATAGTCTTCGTCAGCGGCAAGCCGGCCCGCACGCTGTTCGATACTGGAGCTACTCACTCCTTTATGTCGGAGACGTTCGTAGAAGGACTGGAAGGCGTGGAGCGATTCACAGGCTCGAGGATGAGGGTGCGACTACCGGATGGATCTGAGCTCCTTACCACGGATCACTGCAATATGGAGGCAGAAATTGGTGGAAAGGCATTCGAGGCTCCAGCGACGATTTTGAAGCTGACAGACTACGACCTGATCCTGGGCATGGTATGGCTGCACTGGAACCATGCCCAGATTGACTGCCAGGCGAAGAGGATCACCGTGAGACACGGGGACTCTTTCATTACCATCGAAGGTATAAGACCTGTCTCTCGTATACTCTTATCTTCGGTATAGGCCATTAAGGCCCATCTGCAGGGAGAGGAGGTCTATCAGATTCTATTTGAGATGGCGGAAGTTAAGGAGTCGGTGACAGACATCCCGGTGGTGCGAGATTTCGCTGACATCTTTCCAGAGAAACTACCAGGACTACCTCCTCACCGAGAGCAGGATTTTCAGATACAGCTTGTGCCGGGGGCCGAGCCGGCATCTAGGGCCCCTTATCGGATGGCCCTGAAGGAGTTGGCAGAGTTTCGGACTTAGTTGCAGGAATTGGTTGAGGCAGGATTTGTTAGACCGAGTTCCTCGCCATGGGGAGCACCGGTCCTATTCGTGAAGAAGAAGGATGGGACACTCCGCCTGTGCATCGATTATCGAGGACTAAACAGGCTGACCGTCCGGAATACCTATCCGCTCCCTCGGATAGACGAATTGTTCGACCAGCTGGAGGGGGCCCATTATTTCTCGAAGCTGGACTTGAGGTCAGGATACTACCAGCTACGGATCCAGGAGGAGGATATCCCGAAGACGGCCTTCAGTAGCAGATATGGCCTGTATGAGTTCACCGTGATGCCCTTCGGGCTCACGAATGCTCCGTCGACGTTCATGAGCCTCATGAACCGGGTTTTCGAGGCCTACTTGGATGTGTTCGTCATAGTTATCATAGACGACATCCTGATCTACTCTAGGACGGAGGAGGAGCACACTCAGCATCTGGCACTGACTTTGGAGAGGTTGCGGGAGCATCACCTTTATGCAAAATTCAGCAAGTGTCAGTTTTGGTTGAAGGAGGTGGCTTTCCTAGGCCACATTATCAGCGGAGCCGGGTTGGCAGTGGACCCGGCAAAGATTCAGGCAGTTCGAGATTGCCCGCAGATGAAGACAGCCACCGATGTACGCAGTTTCTTGGGACTTGTCGGTTACTACCGGAAGTTCGTGGAGGGATTCTCTCAGATTTCTCTCCCCCTCACATCTTTGACGAAGAAGGAGGCACCTTTCGTTTGGACCCCGCAGTGCCAGGCGGCTTTCCAGGAACTAAAGGACCGACTCATCTCAGCCCCTATTCTGGCCCTTCCATCTGGAAAGGAAGGATTCCAGGTGTATACCGACGTATCATACCAGGGAATGGGAGCAGTGCTGATGCAGAATGGACACGTCATAGCATATGCCTCCCGCCAGCAGAAGACCCATGAGAAGAACTACCAAGTGCACGACCTTGAGATGGGAGCGGTTGTTTTTGCTCTGAAGGTCTGCCGCCATTATCTTTATGGAGTCTACTGCGACATCTACTCCGACCACAAGAACCTGAAATACGTAGACACGCAGAAGGAGCTGAATATAAGGCAGAGGCGCTGGGTCGAGTTCTTAGCAGATTACCAGTATGAGATGCACTACCATCCAGGGAAGGCAAACGTGGTGGCCGACGCGTTGAGTCGGAGAGCGGCCAGTTCCGAAGACGGGCCCCAGGTTATGTCCATAGAGCTAGTCCAGTCATTCAGAGATATGTAGATATCCCTAGTGTCCGAGGATGATCCAGAGCTGTATAGGGAGTATCTGACATCGATGGTGGCCATAGATGATATTCGGGATCGCATTCGGGACGGACAGAGGACAGATGCGTGGGCAGAGCCGATGTTCCGAGCCTTGGAGGAGGGTTCGACATGAGATTATTCCCTGAGAGACGGTCTGCTACATTTCAGAGGCAGAGTATATATACCCGCAGGAGGCCAGATCCGAGAGGATATTATGACATAGGCGCATTGCAGCCGGTACTCTGTGCACCCGGGGATCACAAAGATGACCGCTGATCTGAAGAAGATGATGTTTTAGCCGGGCATGAAGAAGGATATTACGTACTTCGTGACCCATTGTGAGGCGTGTCAGTTGGTGAAGGCGGAGTGCAAGAACCCCGCAGGATTATTGCAGCCACTCCCGGTACCAGAGTGGAAGTTCGACGATATAGCGATGGATTTTATACATGGTCTTCCCCGATCTCGGACGGGGAACGACTCGATCTGGGTGATTGTCGATCGGTTGACGAAGGTGGCCCGCTTTGTGCCGATCAGGAAGGATGACTCGGTGGGAGTGCTAGTACGGAAGTTCGTGGAGCAATATATCCGATATCATGGCGTGCCCCGGACGATAGTGTCGGACCGCGATGGACGGTTTACATCCAGGGATTGGCGGTCAGTGCAGGCATATTTGGGCACCCGGTTGACTTTTAGCACGGCCTTCCACCCTCAGACGGACGGGCAGACAGAGCGCACCAATCGGACCTTGGAGGATTTACTACGACTGTGTATACTGGACCGAGGGGAGCCGTGGGAGAAGATGTTACCGTTGGTCGAGTTCTCCTATAATAATAGCTACCAGTCCAGCATCAGGATGGCGCCTTATGAAGCCTTGTATGGAAGAAAGTGTAGGACCCCGCTTTCTTGGGTTCAAGACGAGGATCTGAAGCTGTTGGGATCTGATTTTGTTGAAGACACCGAGGCTCAGGTGAGACTTATCAGAGATAGGATGTTGGAGGCGCAGAGCAGACAGGCTAAATACTATGATGCCCGGCATCGTCAGGTGGAGTTTCGGGTAGGGGATCGAGTGTTCTTGAAGATCCGGCCCATGCACGGAGTCTCACGGGTACGCGATCGGAGGAAGAAGCTCAGCCCTAGTTATATGGGCCCTTACCGGATCCTGGAACGGATCGGACCCCTAGCCTACAGGCTAGAGTTGCCGCCAGAGCTGGCAGCCCTACACGACGTCTTCCACATTTCTTCGCTGAGAAGGGCTCTACTACGCCCGGAGCAGCGGATTTTGACCACCGAAGGGCCGGTAGCTTCAGACCGATCTGTTCACTTGGAGCCGGTCCGGATCAACGACAAAGGAGTACAGATCTTGCGCCACAAGAAGATCCCCTTGGTCAAGGTTCTATGGAGAAATCACGGTCAGGAGGAGCACACCTGGGAACCGCAGGATCTGATGAGGAAAAGATACCCGGAGTTGTTCAGTCAGGTACATCTCACCACCTCTCGGTATACTATAGATTGCCTTCTTGTTTTGGACAGTTAAGACTAGATAAGGAAAATTCAGGACCTAGGTATGCGCACTCAATCAGAAAGGTAGGGGCTAATCTTTTGTTTATTGGGGAGATTGTCTTGGTTATCAAACGAACAGTCGCCTGAACCCAATAGAAAGATCTTATGGGATGTTACAAGTTTAATTTATTCCGATAGAAATCCCCGTAGGCTCAACCTCAATTTCAGGGACGAAATTTTTGTTTTGTTTATTGGGATTTGTAACATCCCATTTCCGGCTAGACCCCTAGGAGTCGGTTGGTCGTGACAGAACCCCGTGAAGCCCAAAAATTGAAATAAATCGATCGAGGTTTCGGGTCACGGGTTGGTCACGCCCGTGACCGACCCGTCACGCCCGTGACTTTGGGCGTGACTCCTTCGACGATTGTCGATCTCCGCGAGACGATCGTCGAACTTGCGGCCCGGGCATGTCACGCCCGTGACCAAGGTGTCATGCCCGTGACCTTGGGCGTGACTTCTTCGACGATCGTCGATCTCCGTGAGACGATCATTGAACTTGCAGCCGGGCATGTCACGCCCGTGACCAAGGTGTCACGCACGTGACCTAGGGCGTGACTCCTTCGACGATCGTCGATCTTCGTAAGGAGATCGTCGAAATTGAACTCGGGCCTGTCACGCCCGTGACCTAAGTGTCACGTCTGTGACCTAGGGCGTGATCATCCTTCGACGATCGTCGATCTAAGTTCGACGATCGTCGACCTCGAAATTGCCGTCCGGGCCTGTCACGCCCGTGACCTAGGTGTCACGCCCGTGACCTAGGGCGTGACCACCCTTCGACGACCGTCGATCTCAGTTTGACGATCGTCGACCCCAAAAATTGTCACCCGGACCTGTCACGCCCGTGACCTATGTGTCACGCCCGTGACCTATGAGTCACGCCCGTGACAATGGCCGAAACGACGGTTCAGGGCCGAAATTATTCTAACACGCGTGGAAATAATGCTGGTGTGGGAAGTTACACCAGGAGTAATTACAGGCCGTTTTTCCTTCTATAATTATATAATAAAGGAGGAAGTGTTGGTCCAATAGGAAACCGCCAACTGGACACACCTGTTCATCTTCCACCGTTTCTTATCCCGTCACTGTAACTGAAAGGCTATTAAGAGGAGCCTTCATGGCCATTACGGCTTTACCCTTCCACCTCCCCACTTTCTGACTTATAAAAGCCCACTTGGGGCAAGAGGAGAAGTTTACACGCTCAAGTAAACGGATCAGATCTTTGTTCTTGATGTAGGAGAAGTTCGGCTACGCCACCACTGCGCCATGGCACCCCGTCGCTCTTCTCGCCTCCAAACCGCGAACAAGGTCCTCCTCTGCTTCTTCTCTTTCATGGGTAGATCTTAGGATTCTTAGAAGGAAGTTCGCGCTCAACGGAGCCGGACCCATCTCTCGTTTTCATGGGAAAATCATGAAAAAGGTATTTTTGAGTTCGCCGGAAACCGCCACCTCCGGCGGCCAAACCACCGCCGACCGCTAGCCATCGCCTCAACGGAGGTGGTGGTGGTGGTGGCTGGCCAGGGAAGTGACCGGACGGCCGGCGACGGATCACGGAATGCTTACAGGAAAAATGGTTTTCTGTGTCTGTTTTCGGTTTCATGAAGAAGATGAACAGTAGAATAATTTTATAATATATAGATTATTACATATTACATAATGGAGAGATATATTATTTGAATATATTTTGGGGCTGCAAAATGAGGCCCTTAGAGGCCGTTTTAGAAAAAATGACCAGACACAAAGTCGTAGCCCTTCGAGTCTAGATAAATCTAAAATTGGTTTCAACTCGTTTGGGTAAGCGGTTCGGCCGCATCACCCGTTTTAGTGGGGACTCTAACTAGAGTTGGGCAGAAATTAAAATGGATGCCCACTCTTCGCCCCTTGTCTAAATGACCCGAAATTTGGGCAGGGGGTTAACCTTAGCTATACCTAACGGCAGACCAAAAATGGGAATTTTTGGAGATATTTGCCTAAAGTTTTTGTTTTAATTTAATAAACTTAGTGGAATTTATTTAAGTGGTCAAATGACCTCCAAACCCTCCCAACTTTTGGTGAGCGGTCCCTTGCTATTAAACCTAGGTTTGTACAAAATTCCAACTGATTTGGTGGAGTTTTGGGTGGGAAACCTTCTACCCTTAACTAGGCATTAGTGAGACAGCTTTTAGTAAAAAGTGCACTAAGAGTTTGGAAAGGTCAAATCACCTCAACAGAGGCTGATATTCTGACCCCTAACTTAGAAGGGTGTTATAACCTGCTTGGAGAAAAATGGTGAGGATTAGGGTGGATTTTACCCTAAGAGATCGGCTCAAATCCAGTGGGTGGGAGTTTGAGGTTTGTGAAGGACATAGGAGCAAAAGCTCTTGTATGCCCTTGAAATTTGGAGGAGAGTGGGATGATATATTGAAAACCCTCCGGTTGAAATAGTGAAGGAATTGGAGGTAATTAGGTACCTCGGAAGTTGAGATTTTGGATTAGGATAAACATGTAATTTAGCTATTTTAAGCACTAAATCTAATCCAAAAATTATGAAACTCGGGAGGAGGGAGTTTTAGGATGTTTTAGACTTATAGTAATTTTCCTGGAATTTTATGATTAATAAATATTATACTTCATGTGTTAAAGGATTATTAGCCCGATTTGTTGTTTCAAATATTTGGAGGTTTTAAATTAATTATAATCAGTTAAAATTCTGGATTTAGATCTTGACTAGTAGAACATTGATTCCTGAATTTTTATAGAATTTTATGTTGAGTAAATCTAGTACTTTGTTCACAGATATTAGAAAGGGGTTTTGTTGTTTAAAAATTAATTATGGATAAATTACTTGCTGGAAAATTATGAAACTTGGCTAGTGCTAATCTTAGGCCTTTATCTGTATGGCATAAATTATTTATAATTTTTGGAAGAATATTTTCTGTACTTGTTTCATAAACAACAGAAGTTAGAGATTATTTCTAAAATAGTTTTCATGCCCTTTTGATGGTAGAAAAATTATGATACTTAGGATTTAACCTTTTGAGATAACCTACTATTTATCATAAATTTGCTGGACATCTTGCATGATTACTTAGGGTAGTTCATGTTCAACCGGTAGCCCTTGGGATTTTCGAGGAATTTAATTAAATGCCAAATAGATTAGGAAAATTTCCATTTTCTGGATTTAGGTCATTTTTATCATGGTAAGTCCCCAATAAATAACTTAGGGCATTTGGATGAGTACTAGATTATGGCATAACCTGTTCAACATATAGTCTAGATCGGTCAGCATATAACAAATTTGTAAATTGCAATAAGACAGGATCTGAGGAAGTCTTTGGAGTTAAACACTTTGTCTGGGTGGACAATGGTGGAGGAAATCACAATAGGAAGATATAAAGAGTAGCGAGAAGTGGTGATAGCTAGAGTTAAGAGGTGCTCGGGTTCGACGAAAGATCGTCTTCCCCGAAGAGTGGAAGGTTTAAAAATCACCCTAGGATAGTCTATCGTAATATGAGAAGGGAATCGGGCTAAGGGAGATAAACCAATAATAATAAGTGCCTTGCGAAAGGGAACTTCGGGCCGTAATGCCGCCGTCTTGGTTCCTAGTGCCCCTTGAGAGCCCTTCACGGGGAATACCGGGGGTAGTCCTGGGCTAACGTAAACTGTAATAACAAACTGGCAAGAGTAACGTAGTAACTAGGGCTGCACTTTTCACAAACACTGTTGGCACAGGAAGATTGATGAGAGCTTCGGCTCGGGTGATTTGGAAACGGACATTTGGGTCCGGGGAGCTTCGGCTCGGTTGGTTAAGAGACGGACGGGATGGTCCGGGGAGCTTCGGCTCGGTTGGTTTGGAGACGGACGTTTTGGTCCGGGGAGCTTCGGCTCGGTTTTGTGTGTTTACGATTAAACTTGCATGTGCATAAGATAGGAAAAGTTAAGGTGGTGGGTTTTTCTATATCGGGGAGTTCGATTGCACCGACACCGATATCGTTGACTCGGCGGGGTGATTAGCACTTCGCCAACAGAAGTCCGGTGCGCCAGCCGGCAAGAGTACACAGGCGTCCGCTTAGTGCATCAAGCGTCGAGGCGTACGATAGGTCAGACCAGTGGTGCTTTTACTGGTTTTGAGGTGTGCGAGGCCCAACCCACCGCTTCTGTCCGCCACTACGGAGGTATCCTGGGAGGTAACGGCTCCGAAAGGGGGAACTAAAGGTCTGTGTGCACAGAGTCGGGTGTGTGAGTTGCACTTGCATGTTTCATCATACCCACTAGCATGTCATAGCATAATCGATTCATTTAACCCTGACACCTAAAGTATAAGTGGTATGGGACGCTTATACATTAGGACCTGCAAAACGACCCCTTGGTCTATAAGCTTGTGTGGGCAAGTTTATAAATCAAAGGTTAATTTCAATATATAACAACCATTGCTGTTTGATAACCGACACCCCAAGGTATAAGTGGTATGGGACACTTATACGATGGGAGCCTTGCAAAAGATCCCTTTGCTTATGTGTTCTCGCATAAGTGAAGGTTTAAATTCATATAATTGCTTTTCTTACTGCTAGACCTATTATAACATTCATATTAACTGCTCACCGAATACAACTTGCTAGATTAAGTCCACTGTCACCTGTTTACTTTTATTCTCCACAAATATGTCCTCCCCTTTCTTCCTCCTCGCTCGGTACCTAGGAGCCATGGGGGAAGGGGTAGGGGATGATGGGGCTTAGTCTTTATGACTAACGGTTTTCGAACCGCATCATTTAGGGGATCGTGGAGCCCAGCATGGAGGAGCAGCCCCAGAGATCGGTGCGCCTAGAGATGGGGCAGTCTAGCTCCGGAGTTCACACAGCCGGGACCGTGAGTCTCGACTCTGAGTAGTTCCTATTTTTGCTTCCGCATGAGAGACTTGTAGTGAGGACATTTTGTACCGGGCATAAGCCCGCATTTATAGTTCTCTGATGTTTTCTGTGGACACTCCCTTCGTGGAGATTTTTATTCTATATATGTGATCTATTGTTGTGGACTGCATTGCTCTTACTTCATTCATTGTGCTACCTTTCAGTGATCGAATTGGGCGGCAGAATCGGCGCCTTGTGGTGATGACCCTTCAGGACGTGAAGGTGTCACCGCAAAGCGGCAATTCTGGGCCTAAGACCCCGGTGGTTGAAAAAGAAAAGAAAAAGGGGTCTTACATTATGTCTAGAAAACTAGTTTTTAGGAAGAAAACTTTAAAAGTACTGGCATACCTACGATAACCTGCTCCGGGTTCCGGGGCTGTGTCAAGTCTAGAGCATACACTTGCTCCCTTTCTGGCCTGTGGCATCGGTCCTGAAAAACTCGTCCTCGATCATGTCCTAGGCCGCCAAACCGTCGGGGAGGTGGGGCGCTGATGCTAAAGATCACAGCAGTGAACCGGTCGCACAAGTAATATAAAATGGGCGAATTTTGCCAAGTATCGATCTCTCAAGGAACACAATAAGGTGGAGTTAATTTCGAGGAGGACTTGAGATTGAAGTCCTTAGGTCGGAGGTAACGAAAGGGGGTTTGGATTGCGATAAAATAAAGTAAAAATCTATCCACTACTCCTATACAACACCGTTATGCGATGCTTCGCATGGCGGGATGGAAGACGAGTCGGGCCGCTATGCACCGAATCACTAGGCGGATGGGCGAGTAGGAAAGCGGAAGAACTAGAATTTGAGGGTCGTAAGCACCTCTTCGCAACGCACACCATTAGCAATTGCTAGTGCGGCAAGGGTGCATGGAGGTGGATGGAGCAAGGCGCACCTCAAGCAATGTATAACGAAAAAACAAATCACATTGACATGATTTCATATAAACGTATTCTACAATTAAGTGTACATCATCTATAAATGAAGTTTAAAACAACACATAAACAACAACAAGGGAAGAACAAGACAAGAGATCGACCGTATCTAAAGTCTTGCTTAGGATTCACGGTTGGAATCGTCGGGTTGTCAATCTGCGTCCAAGCTCGGTCCTCAACTGCGTCCGGGGTAGAGAAGGGCTGTCACCACCTTCCAATGGCCCATCTTCTTCATCTCACGATAGCGTAAGAAAGTTGCAAGCTTATCCTTGCTTGGTGTCAATGGAATTGAAGCTTGAAAATAAGCCTAAGAGATGATGAAGGAGGCTGAGAGGACGCTCCGGCTTTGATTTGGCGGTGAAAGCTTGCCCGGAGCCCCTCCCTAAGGTGGAGGATAAAGGGAAATGGCGGAACCCTTCGTCGGGGACGAAAAATGGCGGAAGAAAATCGGGGTTTTAATAAGGGCGAGACCTGCGCTATTTATAGAAAACAGAATTAAACACTGCGTACGATCACATGCGCACGACCAGTTGTCGTGCGCGGTATGGCCCGTGATCGTGCGATATGGTGGCAGAACATGCACAAAAGATGGCATGACTGCACACGACCCGCAACGCACGAGCAGTGATCGGTGCGGTATAGCTGGTGACCGTGCGATATGGTGGGGCAGAACTTTCACAAAAGAAGCCAGACTGCGCACGACCGATGATCGTGTGGCAAAGAGGTCGATGGTCGTGCGTGGGTAAAAACGCACGACCATTGACTCCTTTGCCAAAAATGGTGAAAGCCCTATCCCGGACGCCCACACGATCCCCGAACCTGCAGGAAAACTGGACGGGTTGTCTATCATGGCAGTCACAGATATTAATAAAATGCATAGTAAGAGGGAAATACACACACGCACAGAAATAGGCTAAAAAAAGTGCACAAGACGTGGATTGTCGCAGCAAACCAAAAGGAGTGCTAATGGCGCTAAATGGTAGTGCAAAGACATGCAAATGAGCCCAGATGAGTCCGGAATTATGTATAAAATATGGACTCATCACACCCCCAGACTTAACTATTTGCGCGTCCCGAGCAAACACAATCTAAGCAGGCCGGGAAAATAATCTAGCTGACATAGAAATTGAAATACGGAGTACCATGCGAAGTCGCATGCTCGCATGTATAAAAATACAATAGAAGAAATTCCTAAGTATGCAAAATAGTTTATATTTTTCACAATGCGTATCAGCATTTTATTACTACTCAAAAATAGAATCACGGTGAATCAACCGGTAATGCATAGGAAGAAAGTAGACTGGCCACTAAGGTGAGCTTTGTCAAAGATCGGGGCTCAGGATCACCTCCAAACGAATCAACCAATGTCAAGGACCATACGCTTGCCCGTGCACACTCTCTCCACGACACTAGTTAGACTCAAGCGCAAATCTGTAGGACTTTAGGATAATCACGGGGCTTGGGTTACGGTGAGGTAAACAATGATAAAAAGAGAGTCTTTGTACCTAACCCAAATGAGCTAGCCTAAAAGAATCCCTCAACAAACCACAATATAACCAGGTGCACCACACCCCAAGACTTGGGTTTTGCAACATGGGTGTGTGCACCGCCTACTCCAAATCAAAATCATCTCCAAAAAGATTTTCAATCATACTTTTTCTTTTCACTTGTCATTTTCACCTCTCTTTTTTTTAAAATCATTTTCTTTTCTTTTTCATCTTTTTATTTTCATAATTTCAGCAGATATAACTCGGATGCACTTGCACATTTTCACAAATAATAACAACACATCACAACCCAACATGAAAATATAAAACACTAAGCTCGACTTGAGTGTGCGACTAGGATCGGCTATGAGGCTTTGGTGAAATAATGGTGGAGCTGAATCAAAAGAAGGGTAGGCACAATGGGGCTTAGCGAGGATATGATGTTAGGAATGGTACAAAGCTCAACCGGGCCAAAATGCTGGCCTACATAACGCTCACGCTAAAAAAACCATACACCAATGCTTCGAAAGTAGCTTGGGGCAAGTTCTTAGCCACCGAAAAAGATAATTCTTCCTCCCGACTCGAGCAAAACGAGTCTAGTGACGGCTAAACACATCCCTACACTACCGTTTGATTCACACCGGATTCACCAACTTTTGAGTAGAATAAAAAGTATTTACACAAATAGAAAATTGTAAATCTATAAGCATATAGAAAAATTAAATATACTCAAATTTCTACATGAGACGAGAGCAGTTGACTAAAAGCACAGCAAGGTCAACATTTTACTCCGTCCCACAATCCTAAGCCAGCACCATAACTTTCCCAAATCTATCAAAGACACGAGCTTACTCGAAACACGTAAAATAGCTAAGTGTGTGCTCATGTGGGTGCAGTGGTGTGCAATGCAGTGAACTAATCAAAATAAAAAATAAAAGCTTCTAGTATGCACATGAAATCTGTGCGTGCAAAAGGTAAACTGACTCTCCCCCAGACTTAAACTAAGCAGCATAGCATACGATATAGAAATTTAAATCAAAAAGAGCTATAGGAAGAGGTTGCCTAATGCTCAGCTAGTGAGCATACCAGAAGACGCATGAAAAGTAGAAGAAGGCCCGCCAAATGAAGAATCACAACCCCGCCAATGCGTAGTTTCCATGAATACCTGCAGGGGTGAGCTCCGCAAAAACAAAAGAAAAATATACAAAAAGAAATACAAAAACTAAAACGAGACATGAAAAATAAAATATAAGAAATATAAGATAACTACTGGGGTTACTGTCATCCCAGCACGACTTTTTAAATTCTATACAGTTCTAGCTAATGGGCCTATGAAAAGAAAAATGAACAGGTAACTGTTCCATTATCCATTGCGGTAGCAAGTACCGATATGGAGAAATAGCAGTTACCCCTCTGCCTAAATAATCATACCTACTCCTCGCAGGCAGAGGAAATAGGAAGTAAGATGAGGAGGAGGCCTGGTCCTCACTAATCTCACCACAAAAAATATCCTTGCCTAGCAAGGTATCATCCACCACAGGTTCGTAGGAAGCGACGGCAGTGGCAAAAATGCCAGGCGCATCGACAAGTTCACATACCCGTGGAGATTCCACCTGCACAGGCTGAGGTAAAGAACAGGGATCAAGAAATAAAAAAGACGAAGAACATAAGGAAATAATCGGGGGAGTGGTCCCGGTCTCACTCCCCAAAGGTTGAGGTAGAAAAATATTGTCGGCATTGTCGACAATGCTACAAGACTTGGTCGGATCCAAAGAGGTCTCCACCAAGACTTGGACTTTCTCCTTTGGTATCAAGGGATAATCCTCGACACCAGGATGGTTGTCCTACTCCATGGGAGTGGAAACAATCCATGTATCACAAGCCCCAACTTGTGTTGCATCGTCAAAAATGTCGTAAGAAATGACTGAAGTAAAATGCACAAAAGGCGGAGGAACTGTGCTTGGATAAAAGTCAAGCGCAGGTTCTTCAAAAAGAATCGGCTCTACGCTTGGAGATGTATGCACAGGAGAGATGGGCTAAGCCACGTTGAAGCCTAGATTAGCCACACATCTGGTGGTTGTGTCCACATCATTCCCTTCAACAAATGATGGTGACAGGGATACATAACCACACGATGAAGGTGTGCCACAAAGTGTAGGAGTCGAGATGATCCGGATGTCCGGCTCATCATCCTCTTCCAAAACACGGAGGTACTCGGCACAGTCCTTAAGGACATGATCTGTTCTACGACAATACAAACACTTTCTACCAGTACTTTGCGGTCCTTGTGGGGGAGAGTAATAAGAGAACGGTGTATGAGGCGAGGACGAATGACCATAAGCTCGGGGCACAGTGTTTGAATGCCTGTACGAATACAGCATCTTATTCATTGTGCGCTGAGGTTTATGCTCAATATATCTCGTAGGGCATTCATGACTAGCGTGGGAGGAATTTCCATACCAACAAAATTGGGCATAAGAATATCCCCACATGGTATCAAAATAGCAGATTCAAAATAAATTGTGAAAATTACAAAATCCAACAATATATTACTACAGTTGCCTAAACAAACAAGAAAAAGGAAAGCTAAACAGAAATAGAACAAAACAAAAGCGATTTTCAAAGGAAAAGGAAAACAATTTAAGGTCTCCCTCTCTAGTAACTCACACGACTGTGTTCCCCGGCAACGGCGCCAAAAACATGATGCTAAAGATCACGGCAGTGAACCGGTCGCACAAGTAATTTTAAATTGGCGAATTTCCCCAAGTATCGATCTCTCAAGGAACACAGTAAGGTGGAGTTAATTTCAAGGAGGACTTGAGATTGAAGTCCTTAAGTCGGAGGTAACGAAAGGGGGTTTGGATTGCGATAAAAGAAAGTAAAAATCTATCCACTACTCTTATGCAACGCCGCTATGCGATGCTTCACCAGGCAGGATGGAAGACTAGTCGGGCCGCTATGCGTCAAATCACTAGGCGGATGGCCGAGTAGGCAAGCGGAAGAACTAGAATTTGAGAGTAGTAAGCACCTCTTCGCAACGCACGCCACTAGAAATTGCTAGTGCGGCAAGGGTGGATGGAGGTGGATGGAGCAAGGCGCACCTCAAGCAATATATAACGAAAATACAAATCACATAGACATTTTTTCATATAAACGTATTCTACAATTAAGCGTACATCATCTATAAATGAAGTTTACAACAACACATAAACAACAATAAAGGAAGAACAAGACAAGAGATCGACCATATCTGAAGTCTTGCTGAGGATTCACGGTTGGAATCGTCGGGTTATCAATCCGCGTCCAAGCTCGGTCCTCAACTGCGTCTGGGGTACAGAAGGGTTGTCACCACCTTCCAATGGCCCGTCTTCTTCATCTCACAATAGCGGAAGAAAGTTGCAAGCATCCCCTTGCTTGGTGTCCATGGCATTAAAGCTTGAAATAAGCCCAAGAGATGATGGAGGAGGCTGAGAGGACGCTCCGACTTAAATTTGGCAGTTAAAGCTTGCCCGGAGCCCCTCCCTAACGTGGAGGATGAAGGGAAATGGCGAAACCCTTCGTCGGGGATGAAAAACGGCGGAATAAAATTGGTGTTTTAATTAGGGCGAGACCTGCGCTATTTATAGAAAATAGAATTAAACACTACGCACGATCACAGGCGCACGACCAGTGGTCGTGCGCGGTATGGCCCGTGATCGTGCGATAGGGTAGCAGAACTTGCACAAAAGAAGGCATTACTGCGCACGACCGGCAACGCACGAGCAGTGATCGTGCGCGGTGTAACATCCCATTTCCGGCTAGACCCCTAGGAGTCGTTCTGTCGTGAGAGAACCCTAGAAGCCCAAGAATTGAAGTACATCGACTGAGAGTTCGGGTCACGGGTAGGTCACGCCCGTGACCTATGTGTCACACCCGTGACATAGGGCGTGACTCCTTCGACGATCGTTGATCTCCGTGAGACGATCGTCGAATTTGAAAACCCGGGCCTGTCATGCCAGTGACCTATGTGTCACGCCCGTGACCTAGGGCATGACTCCTTCAACGATCGTCGATCTCCGTGAGACGATCGTTAAACTTGCAGCCCGGGCCTGTCACGCCCGTGACCAAGGTGTCACGCCCATGACCTAGGACTTGACCCCCTTCGGCGATCGTCGATCTCAGCGAGACGATCGCCGAGCGCGTAATTCGCATCTTGACCCTATCACGCCCGTGACCCATGTGTCACGCCCGTGACCTAGGGCTTGACGACCCTTCGACGACCGTCGATCTCAGTTCGACGATTGTCGACCTCAGAATTTGCCACTCGGGCCTGTCACGCCTGTGACCTATGTGTCACGCCCGTGACAAGGGCCGAAACGTCAGCCAGACTAGAAATTTCGGTAACCGACGTCATAATTAATTCTGGTTATGGGAATGTACACCAGGAGAATTTATGGGCCGTTTCCTACTCTAATTATTTAATAAAATAAGGACATGTTGGTCAAATAGAAAATCACCACCTGGCAAACACCTCTTCATTTCCAGCGTTTCAACTGCCTCTGCCATAACCGAAACACCATTAAGGGGAGCCTTCATGACCATAATTGCTTACCTCTTTCCCCTCCCCACTTGCTGATCTATAAAAGACCCCTTGGAGCAAGAGGATAAGGTTACACGCTCGATCAAACAAATGCAGACTTTTGCTCTTGCTGTAGGAGAAGTTCGGCAATGCCACCACTGCGCCATGGCACCCCGACGTTCATCTCGCCTCCAAATCGCGAAGAAGGTCCTCCTCTACTTCTTCTCTTATGGTTAGATCTTAGGATCTTAGAAATGAAGTTCGTTCTCAAAGGAGACGGACATACCTCGTGTTTTCATGGAAAACCATGGAAAAATATTGTTTTGAGTTCGCCGGAAACCGCCGCCTCCGGCGGCCAAACCACCGCCGACCGCTAGCCATGGCCTCGACGGAGGTGGTGGTGGTGGTGGCTGGCCAGGGAAGTGACTGGACGGCCGGCGACGGATCACGGAAAGGTTACAGGAAATATGGTTTTCTATGTTCTGTTTTCGGGTTCATGTAGATGATGAACAGTAAAACAAGTTTATATTATATAAATAATGTATATAATAAATAGTGAAAATATATATTATTTGAGTATATTTAGAGGATGCAAAATGAAGCACTTAGATGCCGATTTAGGAAAATGACCTGTCACAAAAGTCGTAGCCCTTCGAGTCTAAATTAATTTAAAATCAGTTTCAACTCGTTTGGGTAAGCGGTTTGACCGCATCATTTGTTTTAGTGGGGGATGTACTTAGAGTTGGGCAGAAACAAAAGTGGATGCCCATGCTTCATCCCTTGTCCAAATGACCTGAAATTTTGGTAGGGGGTTAAACTTAGCTATATCTAAAGGCAGTCCAAAAATGGGAATTTTTGGAGACTCTTTGCCTAAAGTTTTTGTTTTAATTTAATAAACTTAGAGGAAATTATTTAAGTAGTCAAATGACCTCCAAACCCTCCCAAGTTTTGTGAGTGGTCCCTGGCTACATAACATAGCTCTGTACAAATTTCCAACTCACTTGCATGAGTTTTGGATAGGGAGTCACCTATTCTTAACTAGGCAATAGTGATGCATTTTTGAGTAAAAAGTGCACTAGAAGTTAGAACGGTCATATCACCTCAACTGAGGCTGATATCTTGGGTTATTATAACCCAGTTGGAGAAAATGGTGTGGTTTAGGGTTGGTTTACCCTAGGATCAAAACTCAAACCCTAGATGGAGGGTTTTGAGGGTTGTGAAGGATATGGGGGCAATTGCTCTCGTATTGCCTTGAAACTATGTAGAGTTGATATTTGCATGATAATAATCATCTGGATGGAATCTTGGAGAATTTGGAGACATGTAGATGCCTCAAAAACTTAATCATAGCTTTATGTTAAAATATTAATTAAGCATAATCCACCACTAATAATTATCTAAAGGCTGTGAAACTCGGGTAGAGTTAGTTTTGAAGTGGGTAAAATTTATAGAAATTTTACTAGAATTTTATGATATTTATTTCCAGCACTTCGTTTGTAAAGTTGATTTTAACCCTAATTGATGTTTTAATTATTTGTACCTTTCTGTTCATGGAAATTTCATGAAATCTTGGAAATAAAGGTTTTAGGACAGAATGGTTACCCTTGATTTTTTGTATAATTTTTAGTTGAGTAAATCCAGTACTTCCTTCACAAATGTTAAAAAGTTGTTCTATGCTTTGAAAATTATTTAGGGATGATTCTTTTACTGAAAAATTATGAATCTAGGCCAGTGCTATTTTTAAGCCTTTATCTGCATATTATAAATTATTTATAATTTTTGGAAGAATATTCTCTATACTTGGTTCATAAATAATGGAAGATAGTAAATATTGCTAAAATAGTTTTGTTGCCCTTTTGATGATAGAAAAATTATGATACCTTGGATTTACCCTATTGAGATAACCTACTATTTATCATAAATTTACTTGATATCTTACATGAGAACTTAGGGTAGTTCATGTTAAAACCGTAGCCCTTGGGATTTTCAAGGAAATTAATTAAATGCCAGATAAATTATGAAAATTACCACATTCTGTACTTAGGCTATTTTTATCTTGATAAGTCTCCAGTAAATAATGTAGGACATTTGGATGAGTTTTGGGATCATTGCATAACCGGTTCGACATATAGTCTAGGTTGGTCTGCATATAGCTAATTTGTGAATTACAGTAGGACATGGTCTGAGAAAGTCATTGAGTTAGTCATTTTGTCTGGGTGGACAATTATGGATGATATCACAATAGGATGATATGAAGAGTAGAGAGAAGTAGTGATAGCTAGAGTTAAAAGGTGCTCGGGTTCGACGAAAGATCGTCTTTCCCGAAGAGAGGAAGGTTAAAAATCACCCTAGGATAGTCTGTAACATCCCATTTCCAACTAGACCCCTAAGAGTGGTTTTGTCATGACAAAACCCTAGGAAGCCCAAGAAAGAGTCAAGTGGACCTGGTGGTGTGGATAGGGCCACTATGGTCTGCAAATAGTAAACTCCAAAGCCTTGGTTTAAGGTGATCATGAAACTTCACCAAGACTCCAAGACCCCACCCATACCTTTATAACCCTTGTAAGGGGTCAATGGGTCACTAAGGACCCATGGAGGGCAACCAAAGGACCTGAGTTGACCAAAGTCAACTCTAACCCTAATTGGGTCAAATTGACCTACACAAGGGTCAATTGTAGTCTCTTAGCCAAATGGACCACCCCTATACCTCCATAACCCTAGGTAGGGGTCAATGGGTCACTATGAACCCATGGAGGGTAGTCAAGGGAGCTAAGTTGACCAAAGTCAACTCTAACCCTAATTGGGTCAAATTGACCTACACAAGGGTCAATTGCAGTCCCTTAGCCAAGTGGACCCCACCAATACCCTCATAGCCCTAGTGAGAGGCCAATAGGTCACCAAGGACCCATTGGGACCAATCATAAAGGCTAGGTTGACCAAAGTCAACTATTGAACTAAAATGGTCAAAGTGCCCTAGTTAAGGGTCAAGTGACCTCCAAGGGCCAATCCAACCCCACCTTGACCCTAGGGGAGGCTAATGGGTCACCAAGGACCCATTGAAGAAACCTCAATGACCAATTTTACCTAGGTGGGCCCTAGTCCAACTTTGGGTCAAGTTAGCCCAAATGGGCTAACTCAAGCTCAAGCCCATTGCAATTGGGCTAACCTTGACTTAAGTGACCAAATGGACTTGTGGGCTGCCATAGGATAGGGAGGAGCCAAAATTTCAGGCTTGGTGACTAGGAGAGAGAAAGCCACCCATGGAGGAGAGAGAAAGAGAAGGAAGAAGAAGGAAGGAGGACTTTGTGCTCCTCCTCCCCCCTCCCCAACCTCCCCATTCAATTTAGAAGAATAAGGGGGAGTGCAACAGCCATTTTGGACTGATTAGAGCAAGCTCCACCCCCTACTAACCAAGCCGCCATTGTTGACTTAGGCCAAAAATGGCACAAGGCATTCAGCCACCTAACTCCCCTCCTCTCCCTCTTTAAAAGCTTCACTGAGGTCCAAGGATTAATTCCCACCATTTTCCTGAAGGAGCCAGCAAGTTTCCTACATTTTTGAACAAGCCGACCACCACCGGCCACCACCATGCCAATCCGACGATCAGCACGGCTACAACCGCCACCACAGGTCCTCCTCCACTCCTTTTCCCAAGGATAGTTCATAGCAATCGCTAGGGCCAAGGATCGGGCTCAATTGAGCCCGATCCAATTCGGAATTTTCATGGTTTTCGTCCAAAAATTAGCTTGGTAGAGCCGCCGGAATAGGGCTCTCCGGCGGCTGAGCCGCCGCCTAGCGACGGCCACCAACTCAACGGAGGTGGTGGTGGCGGTGGCGGTTGTTGATGCGCGAAATGCGATACCGACCAGTTAACGGGTGTTCGATCTCACAAGCTAAAGATGAAGGAAGAAGGGTTGCGGGGATGGAGGAGCAAGCTTGCTTGAGCAGAGGAAAAGCTTGCTCGAGCAGAGAGGGAGCTTGATCTGGAACTGTCGAGCAGACAGCTACTTGAATGGTTAGCCTTGCAGGTTGATGCCGAGAGAGGAGAGAAGAAGAGAGGAGGCCGCTAGCAGCGGCAACAGCAGACTTCGCCCGCCGCGGCTTGAATGCCACTCTTGCGACGGGCTTTTCCTTTAATCAAGAAGAGTTACAACTTGCTAATGCACCATTACATACAAGAGCAGTAAAGGGTACAACGTGGGAAGCTGGCGGTTAAGGAAGGAGATGCCAGAAACTAAGCAAAAGAGGCTGCAGAGAACTGGAAATCGGAGGCTGCGAAGGCTGCGCGAGCTGCCAGCTGATGGCAGAAAAAACTAAGTCCACAGCTTTGACGACCTGGGAGACCTGGAAATCGGAGGCTGCGGAGGCTGCGCAAGCTGCTGAGAGCAGAAAAAGCTAAGTCCACAGCCCTTGACGACCTGGGCGGACTGGAGATTTGAGTCTGCCGACCTTGCTTGATCAACCTTGACGGACTGAGAAAACCGAGTCCGCAGCCTTTGATCAAGGTTGCAGTTCTCCTCTTGATGATCCTGAATGAGAGGTCCTGGGGGGTATTTATAGGCCCGGGGAGAATCTTCTAAAAGCGGGGCCCAGTGACGTCATCTTCGACGAACTCGGCGGACTGAGACGACCTCGGCGGGCTGAGACGACCTCGGCGGGCACCAACCTGAAGAACAGGAAGAGGGGGAGGCCTGACGAGCAGGCCCGCCCCTAGGAAGGGCGGCCTGAAGCCAGGCCGCCCCTAAGGGGGGGCGGCCTGAGGCCAGGCCGCCCCTAAGGGGGGCGGCCTGAGGCCAGGCCGCCCCTAGGAGGGGCGGCCTGAGGCCAGGCCGCCCCTAAGGGGGGCGGCCTGAGGCCAGGCCGCCCCTAGGAGGGGCGGCCTGAGGCCAGGCCGCCCCTAGGGGGGCGGCCTGAGGCCAGGCCGCCCCTAGGGGGGGCGGCCTGAGGCCAGGCCGCCCCTAAGGGGGGGCGGCCTGAGGCCAGGCCGCCCCTAAGGGGGGCGGCCTGAGGCCAGGCCGCCCCTAGGAGGGGCGGCCTGAGGCCAGGCCGCCCCTAAGGGGGGCGGCCTGAGGCCAGGCCGCCCCTAAGGAGGGGCGGCCTGAGGCCAGGCCGCCCCTAAGGGGGGCGGCCTGAGGCCAGGCCGCCCCTAAGGGGGGGCGGCCTGAGGCCAGGCCGCCCCTAAGGGGGGGCGGCCTGAGGCCAGGCCGCCCCTAGGAGGGGCGGCCTGAGGCCAGGCCGCCCCTAAGGGGGGCGGCCTGAGGCCAGGCCGCCCCTAAGAAGGGGCGGCCTGAGGCCAGGCCGCCCCTAAGGAGGGGCGGCCTGAGGCCAGGCCGCCCCTAAGGAGGGGCGGCCTGAGGCCAGGCCGCCCCTAAGGGGGGCGGCCTGAGGCCAGACCGCCCCTAAGGAGGGGCGGCCTGAGGCCAGGCCGCCCCTAAGGGGGGCGGCCTGAGGCCAGGCCGCCCCTAAGGGGGGGCGGCCTGAGGCCAGGCCGCCCCTAAGGGGGGGCGGCCTGAGGCCAGGCCGCCCCTAAGGGGGGGCGGCCTGAGGCCAGGCCGCCCCTAGGAGGGGCGGCCTGAGGCCAGGCCGCCCCTAAGGGGGGCGGCCTGAGGCCAGGCCGCCCCTAAGAAGGGGCGGCCTGAGGCCAGGCCGCCCCTAAGGAGGGGCGGCCTGAGGCCAGGCCGCCCCTAAGGGGGGCGGCCTGAGGCCAGGCCGCCCCTAAGGAGGGGCGGCCTGAGGCCAGGCCGCCCCTAAGGGGGGGCGGCCTGAGGCCAGGCCGCCCCTAGGAGGGGCGGCCTGAGGCCAGGACGCCCCTAAGGGGGGCGGCCTGAGGCCAGGCCGCCCCTAAGGGGGGCGGCCTGAGGCCAGGCCGCCCCTAAGAAGGGGCGGCCTGAGGCCAGGCCGCCCCTAAGGGGGGCGGCCTGAGGCCAGGCCGCCCCTAAGGAGGGGCGGCCTGAGGCCAGGCCGCCCCTGGGAAGGGCGGCCTGAGGCCAGGCCGCCCCTAAAGAGGGGGCGGCCTGAGGCCAGGCCGCCCCTAAGGGGGGCGGCCTGAGGCCAGGCCGCCCCTAAGGAGGGCGGCCTGACGGCGGAAGCCTGGGGCCAGGCTGGATAGGGGAGCCGAGCCTTGCGATGGTTCGGTCGAGTACTGACGCCGATAGATCGAACCTGCGAACTGATATAGGTTTGCCTCCTGCAAGGAAACAATGCTGCATGGTTAGCCTGACCAAACCTCTTGGGCCAAAAAGGGAAAGCCGAGGCAAATCGCGATCCTCGGGAGGGTCCCCTTGAGTGGACCGTGACTTGCAAGCTAGAGACCTTGGGAGGGGTCGCCGATTTTGGGGGTTAACATAATCCCCGCACTTTTTTAAATTCCGAAGGAACTTCGAAAAAGTAGGAGACCCACAAAAAATCGCGATCCTTCCCTCAGAAATCAGGAGAGAAAAATTAGAGTTCAGGAGAGATAAAACCTGATGTCCCTCCTCAGAACAAATTTACCATTGCCTATTTTTTACCTGCGAAGAAAAAATCAATACAGGTAAAAGGAGGTATATCTTGTGTGTACCTGTGTTGAAAAGGACTTGCTGGTATCTGTTGACCTCTGCAAAAGAAAGGTAAGCAACAGATATGGTAGGAGAGTAAGGTGCAAGTATCTGAAAGGAACTTGCTACTATCTGCTAGCTTCTGCAAAAAGAGAATAAGCAAGCAGATATGACAGGGAAGAAAACTAAGTCACAAGTACCTGAGAGGAACCTGCGGATGTTCCTTATTGATATGATAGGATATGATCAGGTAATAGAAGAGTTACCTGGCAAGCTCTGCTATTAATTGAATAAAGTTCAAACCGTGATGACGATTCTCTCTTGTGTGACCAATATCAATGTGAAGACTCAGATCAGCAAGATAAGAAAGTCCGAAATTACATTCAATGATGACATGGTCTGCTAATCAAGAAAAATCATATGCTGAGAATAAATGATGTGTAGTTAACATCTGATAAGAGAACTTGTTGACCATCATCTGATAAGAGCTTATGCAGGCAGTGTATATAGGATGATCATAAGCCAAGAGAAGTATTGCAGATCTTTAGAATAGGTTGTATTCAACCTGCAAACCTGCGAGAAGGTAAAAAAGAAGAGAAGGGGGGAGCTACATCCCGAGGATGAACTAAAAGGTTGAATGCTGCCACAGGTGTTCCCCGTGGGCATTATGCATCACTTGCCAAAGTCATCCTGGGTGTAGTCTCAACCAAAGCGGGCTGGCCGCGCATCCTTTAGAAGGGCACAAAGAAACAAGAAATGATCCTAAGAAGGATCGACAGATGCACTGCTCTCTTGCCTCGGGTTACAAGCATCGCTGATCAATTAGACTAGTTGCGCCAAGTGGCATATTGCTTGTCTGCGGATTGATCAGCGGAGTTGTGAGTCCCGCGGAGGCACGGATTGAGAGTACCATAGAGTGTTCGGCCGTCACAGTTGTGAGATGATCGAGGAGACAAGGCTACACTTGATTGCCATTGCTTGTCATGCAAAGATCATCGTAACTGTAACGTATCCCTAACGGAGCACGATAGAACTATCACAGGAGGCCTCCCCTAGGCACTCACACTGCTCTAGACATCGGCCGGGATCCGAAGCCCCGTCATCCTCCGCACGAGAGTTGAACGGCCCCCACTACACACATATGAGAAAACTCCTCATCATATGTGGTCACTGTGGTTTTACGCCAGAGGACAATCTCGAGGGGGCACTGAGCAAGACTTGGCGATATCTCGTTGGTTTTAGTGATCTCTTTGGCAAAGAGAAAAGTATGGAGAAGAAGCATCACAAAAAGGGAACTGTGTTAGTATGAGATCTCTGACGTAAGCTTTATTGAATGAAAAAATGAAACACTTAGAAGTGCTGAAAAGTAAAATGTTTGAAGAGTAAAGTAAAGGCAACCAGTCACGATCGTGAGGGGCTTTGAGGAACTGCGATCGGTCATAGCTGATGACGCAAGAACTGTGTCCTCTTTGCTTTAAAACAGCCTTCCAAGGGGACCTTCGTCAACGACATCGATGCACTCACCCGGAATATCAACGAGCCCCAGCCGGCCCTCATCATGTATCTCTATACACTCCTGCTGCCCCTCAGCCACCTCCTTGCCCTTGGAGGTGGAAGGTTTTGCAGAATCAATTCTCTTGACCAGGTCATCGATCTTGCCCTCGATAAGTAATCTTTCAACTAATCGCCGAAGGGCCTTGCAATTTTCAGTTAAATGACCTTTCTCTTTGTGGAATTCACAGAAAGGGTCTGAATTTCTTGATCTCTGATTCGCCGGTTGGTAGGGCCTTTTGGAATATGCCCTATCCTTCATGATTTGGCAAACTTCCTGCATGAACTCATCTAGTTCAGAGTTAGGCGAGCCATCATCTTGCTGATGAATCGACGCTGCTAGCGGAGATGATGCTGACAATGGTAGCAGTCGTTCTTGGGCACGATCATGGCCTTGGAAGGGGGGTTGACGATGCGGAAATCTTCTTGCTTTCCTAGAGAGAGATGGAAAGTCTTTCCGAGGGGACCTCGGAGGCTGCCTGTAAGAAGAAGAATTTTTCTCCGATACAAGCCTGGAGACGAAGCTGGGGTTGCTCTTTTCACCGCGGATATATGAGTTGGCTAAACCAATCAACTCTTGATAAGTTCTTGGCGCTCGGACGTTAGCTTCAAACTTTAGAGGGCCTTCGCGCAAGCCGTGGATGAGAGCCACTCGGTACATTTCTTGATCAACGATCTCAATATCTAGGATTTCTTTCTGAAAACGATCCACAAAATGAGACCAAGTCTCATTGTCTCGCTGCCTGATCTCAAAGAGGGCTTCCGGGCCTCCCTTCGTCTTTGAAGAGGTAGAAAACCTGAGCAGGAACTCCCTTCGCAAATCCGTAAAGGAAGAGATTGACTGAGGTCGCAGTCCATAGAACCAGTCTCTTACTTGACCATCAAAGGTCGTTACGAGGAGCTTGCTCTTGGTAGCATCGGAGAGGGTCTTGAGAGCAACGGCTGATTCAAAAGCTTGAAGATGCTTGACAGGATCAGTCTCCCCGGTGTAAATGGGCAACCGTGGCTCTCGAAAGTTGACTGGAGTTGGTTCATATCGAACGCTCTCTGTAAACGGCGATGGCTCTTCTGGCTCTACTGCATAAGGAAAGTAAGGAGCATGAGCAGTAGTTGCAAAAGGAGCAGGAGGATAGGAGTAAAAGGTTGTTGCGGGAGGAGCAAAGGCAGGAGCTGAAGAGGAGGGGTGACTTCCCTGAAAGTTCAAAAATCTAGCTGGACTTCCCCGGGCAGCTTCCCGGAAGAAGTTTTGACGAGCTGCAAACTCATCATCTTGAGACCGCAAAGGAGCTGCAGGTCCTTGCGGAAAAGTTGGAGTATAAAGAGGAGGATAGACCGGCGGATAAGCCGGTGGGTAAACTTGAGGAGTCTCTAATGTTGGTGCTGGATTGATTGGAGGAGCCGGCGCTGCTGAAGATTGAGCGGCCAATTGCTGCGTGAGAGCTGCTAGAGTTCGGTTGATGGCTTGAAACTATTGGGCAGTTTCTCTGCGAGACTGCTCTAAGGCCTCCCAAAGAGAATCATTACTGGGACTTGGAGAAAGACTCTCGGCTGGTTGATGGTCTGTCATGAGTAACCACTGCTTTCACTGTCTAAACGAGATCTGAAGGTCGCGTGTTAACTGTTGATGCGCGAAATGCGACACCGACCAGTTAACGGGTGTTCGATCTCACAAGCTAAAGATGAAGGAAGAAGGGTTACGGGGATGGAGGAGCAAGCTTGCTTGATCAGAGGAAAAGCTTGCTCGAGTAGAGAGGGAGCTTGATCTGGAACTGTCGAGCAGACAGCTACTTGAATGGTTAGCCTTGCAGGTTGATGCCGAGAGAGGAGAGAAGAAGAGAGGAGGCCGCTAGCAGCGGCAACAGCAGACTTCGCCCGCCGCGGCTTGAATGCCACTCTTGCGACGGGCTTTTCCTTTAATCAAGAAGAGTTACAACTTGCTAATGCACCATTACATACAAGAGCAGTAAAGGGTACAACGTGGGAAGCTGGCGGTTAAGGAAGGAGATGCCAGAAACTAAGCAAAAGAGGCTGCAGAGAACTGGAAATCGGAGGCTGCGGAGGCTGCGCGAGCTGCCAGCTGATGGCAGAAAAAACTAAGTCCACAGCTTTGACGACCTGGGAGACCTGGAAATCGGAGGCTGCGGAGGCTGCGCAAGCTGCTGAGAGCAGAAAAAGCTAAGTCCACAGCCCTTGACGACCTGGGCGGACTGGAGATTTGAGTCCGCCGACCTTGCTTGATCAACCTTGACGGACTGAGAAAACCGAGTCCGCAGCCTTTGATCAAGGTTGCAGTTCTCCTCTTGATGATCCTGAATGAGAGGTCCTGGGGGGGTATTTATAGGCCCGGGGAGAATCTTCTAAAAGCGGGGCCCAGTGACGTCATCTTCGACGAACTCGGCGGACTGAGACGACCTCGGCGGGCTGAGACGACCTCGGCGGGCACCAACCTGAAGAACAGGAAGAGGGGGAGGCCTGACGAGCAGGCCCGCCCCTAGGAAGGGCGGCCTGAAGCCAGGCCGCCCCTAAGGGGGGCGGCCTGAGGCCAGGCCGCCCCTAAGGGGGGCGGCCTGAGGCCAGGCCGCCCCTAGGAGGGGCGGCCTGAGGCCAGGCCGCCCCTAAGGGGGGCGGCCTGAGGCCAGGCCGCCCCTAGGAGGGGCGGCCTGAGGCCAGGCCGCCCCTAAGGGGGGCGGCCTGAGGCCAGGCCGCCCCTAAGGGGGGGGCGGCCTGAGGCCAGGCCGCCCCTAAGGGGGGGGCGGCCTGAGGCCAGGCCGCCCCTAAGGGGGGCGGCCTGAGGCCAGGCCGCCCCTAGGAGGGGCGGCCTGAGGCCAGGCCGCCCCTAAGGGGGCGGCCTGAGGCCAGGCCGCCCCTAAGGAGGGGCGGCCTGAGGCCAGGCCGCCCCTAAGGGGGGCGGCCTGAGGCCAGGCCGCCCCTAAAGGGGGGCGGCCTGAGGCCAGGCCGCCCCTAGGAGGGGCGGCCTGAGGCCAGGCCGCCCCTAAGGGGGGCGGCCTGAGGCCAGGCCGCCCCTAAGAAGGGGCGGCCTGAGGCCAGGCCGCCCCTAAGGGGGGCGGCCTGAGGCCAGGCCGCCCCTAAGGAGGGGCGGCCTGAGGCCAGGCCGCCCCTAAGGGGGGCGGCCTGAGGCCAGGCCGCCCCTAAGGGGGGCGGCCTGAGGCCAGGCCGCCCCTAAGAAGGGGCGGCCTGAGGCCAGGCCGCCCCTAAGGAGGGGCGGCCTGAGGCCAGGCCGCCCCTAAGGGGGGCGGCCTGAGGCCAGGCCGCCCCTAAGGAGGGGCGGCCTGAGGCCAGGCCGCCCCTAAGGGGGGGCGGCCTGAGGCCAGGCCGCCCCTAGGAGGGGCGGCCTGAGGCCAGGCCGCCCCTAAGGGGGGCGGCCTGAGGCCAGGCCGCCCCTAAGTGGGGCGGCCTGAGGCCAGGCCGCCCCTAAGAAGGGGCGGCCTGAGGCCAGGCCGCCCCTAAGGGGGGCGGCCTGAGGCCAGGCCGCCCCTAAGGAGGGGCGGCCTGAGGCCAGGCCGCCCCTGGGAAGGGCGGCCTGAGGCCAGGCCGCCCCTAAAGAGGGGGCGGCCTGAGGCCAGGCCGCCCCTAAGGGGGCGGCCTGAGGCCAGGCCGCCCCTAAGGAGGGCGGCCTGACGGCGGAAGCCTGGGGCCAGGCTGGACAGGGGAGCCGAGCCTTGCGATGGTTCGGTCGAGTACTGACGCCGATAGATCGAACCTGCGAACTGATATAGGTTTGCCTCCTGCAAGGAAACAATGCTGCATGGTTAGCCTGGCCAAACCTCTTGGGCCAAAAAGGGAAAGCCGAGGCAAATCGCGATCCTCGGGAGGGTCCCCTTGAGTGGACCGTGACTTGCAAGCTAGAGACCTTGGGAGGGGTCGCCGATTTTGGGGGTTAACAGCGGTGGCCGGCCGGGGAGGTGGCCGGATTGCCGACGGTAGCGTCTAGAAGAAGCTTCAGGATGGTGAGATCGGGACCGTCGGCTAGAGCTTGAAGATGACCAGATGTCGTCCACCTTACGTCAAGATTCGTGCTGCATTAGATTTCAAACTATAGGTTTATATATTTCATTTTAATGAATTCTGTCACACCTAATTTATTTAATGTGTTTAATTTTTAAAAATACTTAGGCCCCTCTACGGAAAAAGTCACCAACATGAATTTTGTAGCTCTAGGTGTCTAGATTAATTCAAAATTTATTTGAACCCATTTGGACCTTTGGTTGGACTAGGGCACCCATTTTGGTGGGGCCTACATCTAGGGCTGGGAAAATATTAAAATTAGTGCCCACACTTTATCCTTAGTCCAAATGATTTGAAATTTTGGCAGGGAGTCACACTAACTAATATCTAGACCCTGCCCAAAAATAGGAATTTTTGGAGATAATTTTCCTATAGTTTTGTAAATAATTTAATTTATCTAGGGTAAATTAATTTATGGGTCAAATGAAGGCCAAATTCATCCAAATTTTGGTGGGAGGTATATGAGGTCAATATAGACCTCTGGTTAAAATTTCATTAAGATTGGAGGTGATTTGAATGGAAATCATGCAAGCCCTAGCCTTGCCCTAAGAAGGGCATTTTGGTCCAAAATGTGATTTTTGCTTAGAGTGTTCAATTAACCTCAACAGAGGCTCAAATTTGGAACACTGAATTTTCATGAACTTGTGCACCTTCCAATGAAATATGGGGAGGTTTGGAATTGATTTGCCCCAAGATCCTAGGTCAAACCTTATGGAAGGGCTTTTGTACCTTGTGAAGGGCATGTGGCCAAAACACCTTGTATGACTATGAAATTTTGTAGGGATGGTATTATGGTAATTAAAACCCTCTGGTTAAAATCTTAGGGTGTTTTGGAAAGTTTGGGACCCACAAAACCCTAACCCTAGTTTAGGGCACAAATATTGTAGGTGTTGAAATGGGCTAGCTAAACTCCTCAAACAAAGGTGAAATTTTGGTAGATTGGTCATAAGGATATTAAGAGCCTCTGGTAATTTAATTGGGAATTTTGGGACAATAGTTATAGTACTTCATTTGTAACAAAAGGGATGCCTCAATATAATTAATTGATCATTATGGTCCCTCTGGTCCTTGGGAGGTCATGAAAGATGGCAGAGGAAGTTTTGAATCATTATATGCATATATAAATTTTATAAAAAATTTTGGAAACATATTTGAGGTACTTACTTCACAAGCTTGTTGAATGAGGAAATTATTCAATAATTTAATTAAGATTATTTACTGATAAATAAATTATGAAATTTGGCCCAAATCATTTATATGCCATTAGAATCATACTGGAATTTTCTCTGAATTTTTGGAAGCAATATAGTCTTTTATATTTCTTTAAATGAATTTTCAAGGGTTAAAATGAAATAGGAATTTTGGGATAAAACCTTACTGAAAAATTGAGATATTTTGGAAGATGAGTTAAATCCTTATTTTAAATATCCTATAAAATTAGTGGAATGATATCTTGCCTGAAAATGGTACTTCATGTTCATTATTGGAAATTATAGTCATTAGAATAATTAAATAAATGATTAAATAAATAAGGAAAATTTTGGGTCTCTGGATTTAGGGCTTAAAGGTCATAATGCACCTCCATTAATTATTATAGGAGTATTGGAAGATTATTTGATGTACTCCCCATTATACATGACATTTAACCTTGTGGTCTGCATTTAGTAAATGGTTGAAAGGAAATGATTTGGCATAGTTGGAGTTAGCCATCTTGCTGGATTTTTGTAGATGTGGACGAGTCATCCTAGAATTTTAGGTTAAGTAGTGAGATATGAGTCGGTAGTGTTGAGTAGTGCTTGAGGTCGACGAAAGATCGTCTTTCCTCGTAGAGTGAAAGGTCAAAATCACCTTAGGTTTAGTCTACCGTAATATGAAAAAGAAATGGGTAATGGATATAGGATTAGTTACCAACCAACAAGAATAAATGCCTTGCAAAAGGGAGCTTTGGGATTCAACCCCTCATAGCTCCTAGTGCCCTCGATAGCCCTTTACAAGGAATACCTTGGGCAGTCCTGGGTAAAACCTAAGTCGTAGGTATAAAATCGCCACAAGAGTAAATAGTAAACCTAGGATTTCACACTCTCACACCCCAATGTCCCGGGAGATAGTTTGGGGTTACTCGGGCAATAAGCCCAGTGGTTATGGTTGTGGGCATGGTGGTCCGGGGAGTTTCGGCTCGGTTGTTGATTATGATGGACGGGATAGTCCGGGGAGCTTCGGGTCGGTTGTTGATTTATGACGGACGGGATAGTCCGAGGAGATTTGGTTCGGTTGTTGTTTGGACTCATAACTACTGCATGTGCATAAAGGGGAAAAGGTGGTGGGTCTTCGGTATTGGAGGGTCGATGCACCGATGCCAATACGCTGACTCGGCAAGTGTGGTTAGCACTTCGCCAACAGAAGTCCGGTGCGCCAGCCGGCAAGAGTACGCAGGAGTCCGCTTTGTGCACCAAGCGTTGAGGCGTACGATAGGTCTGACCGGTAGTGCTTTACTGGTTTAGAGGTGGGCGTGGCCCAACCCACCGCTTCCGTCTGCCACTACGGAGGTATCCTGGGAGGTAACGGCTCCGAAAGGGGGAATTAAAGGTATGTGTACACAGAGTCGAGTGGGTGAGTTTCACTTGCATGTTCACATCATAGCATAATTGTATTTCATAGCATAACCATTGCATATAACCTGACACCTAATGTATAAGCGGTATGGGACGCTCTATACATTAGGCCTTGCAAAACGACCCCTTGGCCAATAAGTTCGTGTGAGCGTGCTTATAAGTCAAGGTTCTCTTTCAGTATTAAATAATTAAGCCTGCTAGTAAAACCGACACCCTATCGAATAAATCGTTATGGGACTTTTTATATGATAGGAGCCCTGCAAGAGATCCCTTAGCTTATGTGTATTCACATAAGTTAAGGTTACTAATTCTAAATTTGTATCATTATTACCATACTTAGAACTGCTAGTCTAATTCTGCTGCCATCTGCTATTTGACATTCTCCACTTTCATGTCCTTTCCTTTCCTTCTCCACGCTCGGTGCCTAGGAGCCATGGGGGAAGGGGCGGAGGACGATAGGACTTAGTCTTTTAAACTAACGGTTTTCGAACCACATCATTTAGGGGTCCACGGAGCCCATCATGGAGGAGCAGCCCCGGAGGTCGGTACGCTTGGAGATCGGACAGTCTAGTACTGGAGTCCAGACAGCAGGGACTGTGAATCCCGAACACTAGTAGTTGTATTAGTTTGCTTCCGCGATGAGTGATTTGTAGTGAGGACTTGATGTACCGGGCATAAGCCCGAGATTTTATTTATAAGTACTATCTGTGGACACTCCATTCGTGGAGCTTATTTTCTATACATGTGATTTTCAGTGGACTTGTTTTCATTCTATTGCTACAGTTGTGATCGATTTTGGCCGGTAGAATCGGCATCTTGTAGTGACGACCTTCCCTGGTGCGAAGGTATCACCGCAAGGTGGCGATTCTGGGCCTAAGACCCCGGTGTCGAAAAAGAAAAAAAAATGGGAGTCTTACATAGTCTATCGTAATATGAGAAGGGAATGGGTAAAGGGGATCAACCGATAATAATAAGTGCCTTGCTAAAGGGAACGATGGGCTTCAGCTACCATCATAGTTCCTAGTGCCCTTTGAGAGCCCTTCACGGGGAATACCGGGGGCAGTCCTGGGTTAACATAAACTATAATAACAAACTGACAAGAGTAACTTAGTAATTATGGCTGCACCTTTCACAAACATTGTTGGCACAGGAAGATTGATGAGAGCTTCGGCTCGGTTGGTTAAGAGACGGCTGTTTTGGTCCGAGGAGCTTCGGCTCGGTTTTTGTGTGTTCACGATTAAACTTGCATGTGCATAAAAAGGAATGAAAATTTAGGTGGTGGGTCTTCGGTATTGGAGGGTCGATGCACCGACGCCAATACGCTGACTCGGCAAGTGTTGTTAGCACTTTGCCAACAGAAGTCCGGTGCTCCAGCCGGCAAGAGTACGCAGGCGTCCGCTTAGTGCACCAAGTGTTGAGGCATACAATAGGTCTGACCGGTAGTGCTTTACTGGTTTAGAGGTGGGCGAGGCCAAACCTACCGCTTCCGTCTGCCACTACGGAGGTATCCTGGGAGGTAACGACTCCGAAAGGGGGAACTAAAGGTCTGTGTGCACAGAGTTGGGTGTGTGAGTTGCACTTGCATGTTTCATCATGCCCACTTGCATGTCATAGTATAATCGATTCATTTAACCCTGACACCTAAGGTATAAGTGGTATGGGACGCTTATACATTAGGACCTGCAAAACGACCCCTTGGTCTATAAGCTTGTGTGGGCAAGTTTATAAATTAAGGTTAATTTCAATATAAATATATGCTGCTGTTTAATAACCGACACCCCAACATATAAGTGGTATGGGACACTCTATACGATGGGAGCCTTGCAGAAGATCCCTTGGCTTATGCGCTTTCGCACATAAGTTAAGGTTACCTTTCCTACTTTTTGTTTCTGTCATATTTATTATAGAATTGCTAGATTAGTTCCGCTGCCATTTGTTTCTTGATTAAATCTCCACCTTCATGTCCTTCCCTTTCTTCCTCTCCGCTCGGTACCTAGGAGCCATGGGGGAAAGAGTATGGGATGATAGGGCTTAGTCTTTATGACTAACGGTTTTCGAACCGCATCATTTAGGGGATTGCGGATCCCAGAATGGAGGAGCAGCCCAGAAGATGGTGCGCTTGTAGATGGGGCAGTCTAGCTCCGGAGTTCATACAGCCAGGACCGTGAGTCTCGACCCTGAGTAGTTTTTGTTTGTTTGCTTTCGTATGAGAGATTGTAGTGAGGACATGATGTACCGGGCATAAGCCCGCATTTATAGTACTCTGATTATTGTTATTCTGTGGACACTCCCTTCGTGGAGATTTTATTCTATATATGTGATTTACTTTCAGTGGACTTGCTCTTACTTCAATTGTTGTGCTACCTTTCTGTGATCGAATTTGGCCGGCAGAATCGGCGCCTTGTGGTGATGACCCTTCAGGACGTGAAGGTGTCACCGCAAAGCGGCGATTCTGGGCCTAATACCCCGGGTTTTAAAAATAAAAGGGGGGGGTCTTACAAGTGGTATCAGAGGAAAACATCGATCTGAAAAAGGTAGCAGTCCAATAACACTGGGTCACCCCCGTTGGAATTTAGTTTGGGGACAAACTAAGCAGCGGAAGCAGTGGTGTGCCCATATGGGGATCACATATAAATTATCCACTTTTATTTAAGATTGAACATTTTCTCAGTATGGGTTTTTGTTGCGCAGCCTCCAGCACAGCCTACGCCACAAGGTGGAGTTCAGCAGGCTCAGGGTGTTGCACCACCTCCACCGGTCCCCACTCCTTTCCTTCAGTCAGACATGGGATAGACCCTGACTGCCATCTTGGAGGCTTTCAGGGCCGAGCAGGTTCCGGTCCCGCAGCCAAATCCGGGGGCAAACTGGCTAAGCATCTTCCGAGGACTGTCTCCCCCGTCTTACTTGGGGACAGAGTCGGTGGTTCAGACCGAAGAGTGGCTGGATATCATGTACGAGATCCTGACCGGGATACGGTGTCCCTGGGAGGAGAGGGTGGCTCTGGTTGTCTCTTGCCTGGAGTCCCATGCCAAGAGGTGGTGGAAGATGCTGTTGGGCATGACATTTGCCGATAGGGAGGTTGCGGAGGTTACCTGGGAAGAGTTCACGACCGCGCTGCTGGAGCATTTTGTTTCGCAGTCGGCCAGGGATGAGTTGGAGGAGCGGTTCTTACAGCTGAAGCAGGGCACCCGGACGGTGGTGAAGTACCATCGGGAGTTCGACCATCTGGCTCGATACGCCTATCAGCTGGATGAAGCAGGGTACATCAGGAGGTTCTATAAGGGCCTACGGGAGGACTTGAGGGAGGCTTTGTTGTTTGTATCGGATGGGCCTATCTCCCGGATTTTGGAGATGGCAAAAAGGATTGAGGCTGATTGGCACACCACCCGGGGCCGGAAGCGGCCAGCAGAGGATCAGGGACGGAGAGTTAGAAATGACCAGCGGCGAGGTGCTATACCAGAGGGGAGAAGGACAGAGGACCAACCTCGTCAGGAGGTGAGGCAGGAGCCGAGGGAACATGTGATATTGGCCCCTCAACCTCTTCAGATGCAGGAGATGCCGAGACCCGGGGGAATGGCGTATCCCCCACCAGAGTGCTTCATTTGTCATCAGATTGAGCACATTCGGAGGAACTGCCCCATGAGGGGGGCACCACCTCCAGCACCACAGGGTGGCCTACCAGCTCAGCATTACGGAGGCCGAGGACGCAGCCGCGGTCGTGGATACTATGGGGTAGATCGTAGACAGGAAAGGGAGCAGGTATATGCCTTGGACCTTGCGCAGCCTCGGAATCTGAAGCAGGTCATAGCAGGTACGCTGCAATGCCTCTTTATTTTCATAGAATTTCCCTTTCAATTATTAAAACATTGAACCGCACTAGATAGATTAGCAAGGAAGGTAAAACTCATTATAGAACCCTAAGACATCTAATCACCCCAGGTATAGTCTTCATCAGTGGCAAGCCTGCCCGCACGCTGTTCGATAGTGGAGCTACTCACTCCTTTGTGTCGGAGACGTTCGTAGAAGGACTGGAAGGCATTGAGCGATTCATAGGCTCGAGGATGAGGGTGCGACTATCGGATGGATCTGAGCTCCTTACCACGGATCACTGCAATATGGAGGCAGAAATTGGTGGAAAGGAATTCGAGGCTCCAGCGACGATTTTGAGGCTGACAATCTACGACTTGATCCTGGGTATGGTATGGCTACACTGGAACCATGCCCAGATTGACTGCCAGGCAAAGAGGATCACCGTGAGACACATGGACTCTTTCATTGTCATCGCAGGTATAAGACCTGCCTCTCATATACTCTTATCTTCGGTACAGGCCGTTAAGGCCCATCTGCAGGGAGAGGAGGTCTATCAGATTCTATTTGAGATGGTAGAAGTTAAGGAGTCGGTGACAGACATCCCGGTGGTGCGAGATTTCGCTGACATCTTTCCAGAGAAACTGCCAGGACTACCTCCACACCGAGAGCAGGACTTTCAGATACAGCTTGTGCCGGGGGCCAAGCCGGCATCTAGGGCCCCTTATCGGATTACCCCGAAGGAGTTGGCAGAGTTTCGGACTCAGTTGTAGGAATTGGTTGAGGCAGGATTTGTTAGACCGAGTTCCTCGCCTTGGGGAGCCCCGGTCCTATTCGTAAAGAAGAAGGATGGGACACTTCACCTGTGCATCGATTATCGAGCACTAAACAGGCTGACCGTCCAGAATACCTATCCGCTCCCATGGATAGACGAATTGTTCGGCCAACTGGAGGGAGCCCATTATTTCTCGAAGCTGGACTTGAGGTCAGGATACTACCAGTTGTGGATCCAGGAGGAGGATATCCCGAAGACGGCATTCAGTAGCAGGTATGGCCTATTTGAGTTCACCGTGATGCCCTTCGGGCTCACGAATGCTCCGTCGGCGTTCATGAGCCTCATGAACCGGGTTTTCGAGGCCTACTGGGATGTGTTCGTCATAGTATTCATAGAAGACATCCTGATCTACTCTAGGACAGAGGAGGAGCACACTCGGCATCTAGCACTGACTTTGGAAAGGTTGCTGGAGCATCGCCTTTATGCGAAATTCAGCAAGTGTCAGTTTTGGTTGAAGGAGGAGGCTTTCCTAGGCCACATTATCAGCGGAGCCGAGTTGGCTGTGGATCCTGCAAAGATTCAGGCAGTTCGAGATTGGCCGCAGTTAAAGACAGCCACTGATGTACGAAGTTTCTTGGGACTTGCCGGTTATTACCGGAAGTTCGTGGAGGGGTTCTCTCAAATATCCCTACCCCTCACATCTTTGACAAAGAAGGAGGCACCTTTCATTTGGACCCCGCAGTGCGAAGCGGCTTTCCAGGAGCTGAAGGACTGACTCATCTCAGCCCCTATTCTGGACCTTCCATCTGGAAAGGAAGGATTCCAGGTGTATACTGACGCATCATACCAGGGGATGGGAGAGGTACTGATGCAGAACGGACACGTCATAGCATATGACTCCCGCCAGCTAAAGACCCATGAGAAGAACTACCCGGTACACGACCTTGAGATGGGAGCGGTCGTTTTTGCTCCGAAGGTCTGGTGCCATTATCTTTATGGAGTCCACTGCGACATCTGCTACGACCACAAGAACTTGAAATATGTGGACACGCAGAAGGAGCTGAATATCATGCAGAGGTGCTGGGTGGAGTTCTTAGCAGACTATTAGTATGAGATGCACTACCATCCAGGAAAGGCAAACGTGGTGGCCGACGCGTTGAGTCAGAGAGCTGCCACTTCCGAAGCTAGGCCCCAGGTTATGTCCATGGAGCTAGTCTGGTAATTCAGAGATATGCAGATATCCCTAGTGTCCGAGGATGATCCAGAGCTGTATAGGGGGTATCTGGCATCGATGGTGGCCATAGATGATATTCGGGATCGCATTCGGGACGGATAGAGGACAGATGCATGGGCAGAGCCGATGTTCCGAGCCTTGGAGGAGGGTTCGACAGGAGATTATTCCCTGAGAGATGGATTGCTACATTTCAGAGGCAGAGTATATATACCCGCAGGAGGCCAGATCCGAGAGGATATTATGACGGAGGCGCATTGCAGCCGGTACTTTGTGCACCCGGGGATCACAAAGATGACCGCTGATCTGAAGAAGATGATGTTTTGGTCGGGCATGAAGAAAGACATTACCTACTTCGTGACCCATTGCGAGGCCTGTCAGTTGGTGAAGGCGGAGTGCAGGAACCCCGCAGCACTGTTGCAGCCACTCCCAGTGCCGGAGTGGAAGTTTGATGATATAGCTATGGATTTTATACATGGTCTTCCCCGGTCTAGGACGGGGAATGACTCGATCTGGGTGATTGTTGATCGGTTGACGAAGGTGGCCCGCTTTATACCAATCTGGAAGGATGACTCGGTGGGAGTGCTAGTACGGAAGTTCGTGGAGCAGTATATCCGTTATCATGGCATGCCCTGGACGATAGTGTCGGGCCGCGATGGATGGTTTACATCCAGGGTGTGGCGGTCAGTGCAGGCATACCTGGGCACCCGATTGACTTTTAGCACGACCTTCCACCCTCAGACGGATGGGCAGACAGAGCGCACCAACAGGACGTTGGAGGATATACTACGACTGTGTATACTGGACCGAGGGGAGCCGTGGGAGAAGATGTTGCCGTTGGTCGAGTTCTCCTATAACAATAGCTACCAGTCTAGCATCAGGATGGAGCTTTATGATTCCTTGTATGGAATAAAATATAGGACCCCTCTTTCTTGGGTTCAAGACGAGGATCCGAAGATGTTGGGATCAGATTTTGTTGAAGACACCGAGGCTTAGGTGAGACTGATCAGAGATAGGATGTTGGAAGCGCAGAGCAGATAGGCTAAGTACAATGACGCCCGACATCGTCAGGTGGAGTTTCAGGTAGGGGACCGAGTGTTCTTGAAGATCCGTCACATGCACGGAGTCTCATGGGTGCGCGGTCGGAGGAAGAAGCTAAACCCTAGGTATATGGGCCCTTACCGGATCCTGGAGCGGATCGGGCCCCTAGCCTACAGGCTAGAGTTGGCACCAAAGCTGGCAGCTCTACACGATGTCTTCCACATTTCTTCGCTGAGAAGGGCTCTACTACGCCCGGAGAAGCGGATTTTGACCACCGAAGGGCCAGTAGCTTTAGACCGATCTGTTCACTTGGAGCCGGTTCAGATCGATGACAAAGGAGTACGGATCTTGTGCCGCAAGAAGATCCCCTTAGTCAAGGTTCTGTGGAGAAACCACGGTCAGGAGGAGCACACCTGGGAACTGCAGGACCTGATGAGGCAAAAATACCCGGAGTTGTTCAGTCAGGTATACCTCGCCACCTCTTGGTATACTATAAATTACATTTTTGTACTAAACCGGTAGGACTAGATAAGGAAAATTTGAGAACCTAGGCATGCGAAAGAAAGTAGGGGCTAATATTTTGTTTATTGGGGAGATTGTCTTCGTTTATCAACCAAGTAGTCGCTTGAACCCAATAGAAAAAACCGTATGGGATGTTACAAGTTTAAATTATTTCGATAGAAATCCCCGTAGGCTCAACCTCAATTTCGAGGACGAAATTTTTGTTTTGTTTATTGGGATTTGTAACATCCCATTTCCGGCTAGACCCCTAGGAGTCGTTCTGTCATGAGAGAACCCTAGAAGCCCAAGAATTGAAGTACATCGACTGAGAGTTCGAGTCACGGGTAGGTCACGCCCGTGACCTATGTGTCAAGCTCGTGACATAGGGCGTGATTCCTTCGACGATCGTTGATCTCCGTGAGACGATCGTCGAATTTGAAAACCTGGGCCTGTCACGCCCGTGACCTATGTGTCACCCCCGTGACCTAGGGCGTGACTCCTTCGACGATCGTCGATCTCCGTGAGACGATCATCGATCTTGCAGCCCGGGCCTGTCATGCCCGTGACCAAGGTGTCACGCCCGTGACCTAGGGCGTGACCCCCTTCGGCGATCGTCGATCTCAGCGAGACGATCGCCGAGCGCGTAATTCGCATCTTGACCCTGTCACGCCCGTGACCCATGTGTCACGCCCGTGACCTAGGGCGTGACCACCCTTCTATGACCGTCGATCTCAGTTCGACGATCGTCGACCTCAGAATTTGCCACTCGGGCCTGTCACGCCCGTGACCTATGTTTCACGCCCGTGACAAGGGCCGAAACGTCAGCCAGACTGGAAATTTCGGTAACCGACGTCATAATCAATTCTGGTTATGGGAATGTACACCACGAGAATTTATGGGTCGTTTCCTACTCTAATTATTTAATAAAATAAGGAAATGTTGGTCAAATAGGAAATCGCCACTGGCAAACACCTCTTCGTTTCCAGCGTTTCAACTGTCTCTGCCATAACCGAAACACCATTAAGGGGAGCCTTCATGACCATAATTGCATACCTCTTTCCCCTCCCAACTTGCTGATCTATAAAAGACCCCTTGGAGCAAGAGGAGAAGGTTACACGCTCGATCAAACAAATTCCGACTTTTTCTCTTGCTGTAGGAGAAGTTCGGCAACGCCACCACTGCGCCATGGCACCCCGATGTTCATCTCGCCTCCAAACCGCGAACAAGGTCCTCCTCTACTTCTTCTCTTATGGGTAGATCTTAGGATCTTAGAAATGAAGTTCGTGCTCAAATGAGCTGGACCTACCTCGTGTTTTCATGGAAAACCATGGAAAAATATTGTTTTGAGTTCGCCGGAAACCGCCACCTCCGGCGGCCAAACCACCACCAGCCGCTAGCCATCGCCTCGACAGAGGTGGTGGTGGTGGTGGCTTGCCGGGGAAGTGACCGGACGGCCGGCGACGGATCACTGAAAGGTTACAGGAAATATGGTTTTCTATGTTCTGTTTTCGGGTTTATGTTGAAGATGAACAGTAAAACCAGTGTATAATATATAAATAATGTATATAATAAATAGTGAAAATATATATTATTTGAGTATATTTAGAGGCTGTAAAATGAGCCACTTAGATGCCGATTTAGGAAAAATGACCTGTCACAAAAGTCGTAGCCCTTCGAGTCTAGATTAATTTAAAATCAGTTTCAACTCGTTTGGGTATGCGGTTTGACCGCAGCACCTGTTTTAGTGGGGGCTGTATCTAGAGTTGGGCAGAAACTAAAGTGGATGCCCACGCTTCATCCCTTCTCCAAATGACCTGAAATTTTGGCAGGGGGTTAAAATTAGCTATATCTAAAGGCAGTCCAAAACCCTCCCAAATTTTGGTGAGTGGTCCCTTGTAACATCCCATTTCTGGCTAGACCCCTAGGAGTCGGTTAGTTGTGACGGAACCCCAGGAAACACATAAAATTGAAATAAAGCGATCAATATTTCGGGTCACGGGTTGGTCACGCCCGTGACCGACCCGTCACGCCCGTGACCTGGGCGTGACTACTTCGACGATCGTCGATCTCCACGAGACGATCATCGAACGTGCTGTCTGGGCATGTCACGCCCGTGACCAAGGTGTCACGCCCGTGACTATGGGCGTGACCCCATCGACGATCGTCGATCGCCGTGAGACGATCGTCGACCTTGCAGCCCGGGCATGTCACGCCCGTGACATGAGTGTCACGCCCGTGACCTAGGGCGTGACCAGCCTTCGACGATCGTCGATCTCAATTCGACGATCGTCGGCCTCGAAATTTGCCGTTCGGGAATGTCACGCCCGTGACCTAGAGGTCACGCCCGTGACCTAGGGCGTGACCAGCCTTCGACGAACGTCGATCTCAATTCGACGATCGTCGACCCAAAATCTGTCGTTCGGGCCTGTCACGCCCGTGACACAGATGTCACGCCCGTGACCATCCATCGATGATCGTCGATCTCAGTTCGACGATCATCGAACCCAGAATTGGCTATCCAGGCCTGTCACGCCCGTGACCTATGTGTCACGCCCGTGACATTGGCCGAAACGACGGTTCAGGCCCGAAATTATTCCAACACGCGTGGTAATAAATGCTGGTGTGGGAAGTTACACCAGGAGTAACTTCCGGCTTTTTTCCTTCTATAATTATATAATAAATGAGGAAAAGGTGGTCCAATAGAAAACCACCAGCTGGACACACCTGTTCAGTTTCCACCGTTTCTTATCCCTTCACTGTAACCGAAACGTTAAGGGGGGGGGGGGGGGAAACTTCATGGCCATAATGGTTTTACCCATTCACCTTCCCACTTCCTGATTTATAAAAGCCCACCTGGGCAAGAGGAGAAGGTTACACGCTCAAGTAATCGGATCAGACATTTGTTCTTGCTGTAGGAGAAGTTCAGCAAACGCCACCACCGTGCCATGGCACCCCGACGTTCTTCTCGCCTTCAAACCGCGAACAAGGTCCTCCTCTGCTCCTTCTCTTTCATGGGTAGATCTTAGGATTCTTAGAAAGGAGGTTCGCGCTCAACGGAGCCGGACCCGTCTCTCGTTTTCATGGAAAAACCATGAAAAAGGTATTTTGAGTTCGCCGGAAACCGCCACCTCCGGCGGCCAAACCACCGCCGACCGATAGCCATCGCCTCAACGGAGGTGGTGGTGGTGGCTGCCTGGCCAGGGAAGTGACCGAACGGCCGGCGACGGATCACGGAATGCTTACAGGAAAAATGATTTTTCTGTGTCTGGTTTTCGGGTTCATGTAGAAGATGAACAGTAGAAATAATTTTATAATATATAGATTATTATATATTAAATATGGAAAAATAGATTATTTGGATATATGTTGAGGCTGCGAAACGAGGCACGTAGAGGCCGTTTTAGGAAAAATGACCAGCCACAAAAGTTGTAGCCCTCGGGGTCTACTTTAATTTAAGATTGATTTTATTCAATTTGTGTGAGTGGTTTGAACACAGCACTCATTTTGGTGGGATCAAGACTTAGGCTAACCAGAAATTAAAATGGTTGCCCACGGTTCATAACATGTCCAAATGACTTGAAATTTGGACTGGAGGTCTATAATATGTATATCGAGAGGCTATCCAAAAATGAGAATTTTTGGAGAACTTTTGCCTAAAGTTTTTGTAAAAATTTAATAAACAATATAAAATTAATTAGGAGATTAAATTAAGTCCAAACTCCCCCAAATTTTGGGTGGTGGTCCCTGGAATCAATATTAAGATCTGTACAAAATTTCAACTCGATTGGTCGAGTTTTGAATAGGGAAGTATCAAGTCCTAGATAGGTCTTGGTGAGGGGTACTTTGGGGAAAAGTACGATTGGAGATGGAGTGGACAAATCTCCTCAAAAGAGGCTGAAGTTGTTGGCCTCTGATTTGTTGAGTCTATGTCTACCCTCTTGGATAACATGGTGTGGCTTAGGGTGGATTTTACCCTAAGAGATTGGCTCAAATCCAACGGGTGGGAGTTTGAGGTTTGTGAAGGACATAGGAGCAAAAGCTCTTGTATGCCCTTGAAATTTGGAGGAGAGGGGGATGATATGATGAAAACCCTCTGGTTGAAATAGTGAAGGAATTGGAGGTAGTTAGGTACCTCGAAAGTTGAGATGTCGGATTAGGATAAAAATGTAATTTAGTTATTTTATGCACTAAATCTAATCCAAAAAATGTGAAACTCGGGAGGAGGGAGTTTTAGGATGTTTTAGACTTAAAGTAAATCTTCTGGAATTTTATGATTAATAAATGTTATACTTCATGTGTTAAAGGAATAATTGCCCGATTTATTGTTTCAATTATTTGGAGGTTTTAAATTAATTATAATCAGTTGAAATTCTGGATTTAGATCTTGATTAGTAGAACAATGATCCCTGGATTTTTTATAGAATTTTATGTTGAGTAAATCTAGTACCTTATTCATAGATGATAGAAATGGCTTTTATGTTTAAAAATTAATTATGGATAAAATACTTGCTGGAAAATTATGAAACTTGGCCAGTGCTAATTTTAGGCCTTTATCTGCATGTCATGAATTATTTATAATTTTTGGAAGAATATTTTCTGTACTTGCTTCATAAACAATAGAAGTTAGAGATTATTTCTAAAATAGCTTTCATGCCATTTTGATGATAGAAAAATTATGATACTTAGGATTTAACCTTCTGAGATAACCTACTATTTATCATAAATTTGCTGGACATCTTGCATGAATAATTAG